>CM034156.1:89325031-89687531 GCA_019776745.2 Taxus chinensis | reverse complement strand
TCTTATGTCTCCCTCATAAAAGAAAACAAGTAAGAAATGCAAGTATTTTCTTGTCCAAGTTTGGGAACCCAACCCAAATCCCTCTAAAACATGAAATAAAATCTTATGCCTCCCTACATATAAGATCCCCATAGCCTTCTCCTACACCATACTTAGGAAATCTACCCAGAGACCCAACAAGCATACCAAAACACTAAATAACATACACATATACAAAAGAAAAAGATAAACAATAAAACAAGGGTGTAAATCCTAGCTTTCCATGGTAGAGATTAGTCCAAGAGTCACACACCAAGATCCTTCAAGCCCAAGCTATCACCAAAAAACTCCAACAAAATCCACAAGCACTCCAAAATCCTCCAACTCCAAAAGTACAAGAGTACCAAAAGAAATAAAGTAACTATTAGTGCAAAATCACAGCAGCCTCAAATGGCCTCAGATTTGAGTGGGGCATTCGGTGTGATCTGCATAACATTGGACCATCTCTTAAGCTATGGGACTTGCGAACTCTAGATGGACCTCCAGAGAAGGCTAGTCTTTACTCCTAAAATACCTGCCACAAGCTACTCCAATGCAGGGAAACTATCTAATCCTATTCTAACATTTCCAAGGGACCAGGGAGAGAGATAAATGCATAAAACAAATCCTACAGAATCAAACAACTGAACCATGTTATCTCATATCTAAATGTTCATTATGCTCAAACTGCACCTGAGTCAAGACACCTTCCCCCAAAAATCCGTCAGAGATTTGGGTAGAAAGAGTAGCAAAGTTAATGTTGTTGACTGCCTCAGCCAATACTTCCTTGCCCCCCAAATTAGATGAAATAGGGTAACCAACAACGGGTATGGGTTGAGTATTGGCTCCATAAATCCCAAACCCAGAAGACCCAACAAATTCCAACAACCTATTATTATTGATAAGAGTTTTTAAATAATTTTTCTATTGAGAAAAGTTATGAGTATGAGATTTTGTGTGATCTTAGTCCTATGTATTCATGTCATATGCTCCTAGGAAGACCATGGAAATTTGATAGAAAAGTTATTCATAACCGGGGAAGAATATGTATACTTTTTGGAAGGATGGCACAAAAATAATTTTTTTTACTTCTTAAGGAAGAGGTTAAGGCTGACAAATATGCTTTATGCAAAATAATTTTTGAAGGTGACAAAGGAAACTTTGTTTTTCTATTTACTGGTCACAAATAAAGATCAACATGCAAAATTACACAAATACCAGTAGAGGCAACAAAATTAATAGAAGAATTTTTTGATGTTATTCCTGATGAGCTACCATATGGGTTACCACCCAAAAGAGATATTCAACACCATATTGATATTATCCTAGGCTCTTCACTCCCAAATAAATAAGCTTGTAGGATGAGCCCGACATTACATGCTGAATTAAATAAGCAAGTGAAAGAGCTTGTGAGAAAGGGTGTTGTAAGGGAGAACATGAGTTTATGAGTAGATAAATCTTTAATAACTTCAAATATGGATGTAACATGGAGAATGTGCATGTATAACATAAAATTATTGTCAATTATCGGTTTCCTATACCTCACCTTAATGATATGATGGATGTGCTTGTTGGATCTAGGTATTTTACTGAGATTGATCTTCGTATTCATTACCGTCAGATTCAGATAAGAGAAGGAGATGAGTGGAAAATTGTAACACCCACCAAAGTGTCTCACATGAAACCCAAAACAACCTATGTAAAACTAGAAAAATTATGCCATAATGTTTTTTGTTAAACATAATCGTAAAAAGGTTTGAATTAACGATTGTCACATTCTTGTTTCTAAGTTACTTTAAAAAAATAATACTAATTTATGTTTTGATCCCCATTATAATAAAAGAATAAAATTTTCAATAGCTTTTAATAAACTAAGTTAGTTGAAGGAATGGTTTAAGATCCCCTAGATTTTATTTTTATAAAATTTAATTTCCACCGTAGTTAAACTTGCACAAAATAATCCCAAGGGTAAAGTGGTGTAACACACCAAAAATACCAACACAAGAACAACACAGTGAAATAGAGGATAATTTTTTTTTTGACTTGCTTTGACTCAACACGACACAACATGTCGTCACAAGGTTACAACCAACACTTGGAACCATTTGTTACGGGGAAGACCACAAGGTCAGCACGGAAACATTCACACTTATCAAGGACAATTTATTTTTCTTTTTGACGAGACAACATGGAAGTCCAACCACATGACACACTCACAGCTAGGGAAAGCCACAGTAAGAAATGGTTAGGGTTTATTTATTTTGGTAAGACACCCTTTAGCTCATGACTTAAGTTTTCAGAAGGAATCAATATATGGTTCGCACAAATTCATCTCACCAACTAAGTTAATTTCTTAAACACTGTAGAGTAGTTCACTTAAAGTCTTCTCCTACTTACTAAATCTTAATATCTTCCAGAAACTAACCATTGTTTTCCTTTAAGCTTGTTTAAGAGTTCACCCCAAAGGGATAGTGTTCGCTAGTTTAGCTAGGGGTATCAATTTATAAATGTTTACTTCACAAAGGATGTTTTCATTTTGATCACTCATGGAAGTATTTGATTTCAAATAGATCACCTGTACATTTATTTGTTGAATATAAAATTATTATTTTTGTTTAGCTTCTTTAAGGGTTAACTGACTCATTTTACTTTACTTATAAAATATTGTCGCTAAGTCTTAGAAAGATTTAACTTAACAATTTATTCTCAAGATCAAAGTTTTACAATACTCATATCAATGTAAAGATTGAAAGCCATTTCTCACAAGGATAATTTCAAGCTTAACTACACAAGAACAAGACACTTTATTTCACCATTACCAAACAATACAAGGCAAGAGGTCAAATCAACTCTCTTTACAAGCAATGTTACACAATTTACAACTCATTGGACACTTTTACAAGGAACTTCATAATGGTACAGATGAAACTTTTACACTCTTTTCTTCTAGTCTACTCGCATAATCCATCTGCACAAATATTAACTAAAGTCAGTTCGCAAGAACTGAGCATGTTAAGGCTACACAATGCAATAGTAAGCTAACAATTAACAATATCAAGAAAGGAATATTCTAAATTCAGAAATGGATTAAAACACAACTCACAACTCCAATATTAATCTCATGAGAGAGAAAACTAAATCATCCAACAAGGAGAAAGTCCAAATACTAGTAAGAACAAAATTACATTAATCAAGGCAAGACCTTATGGGTTGGGAACAAGAAAGTCAAGAGTGTTGATATCTCCTTCATGTAATGCTATGGGTTACGTGATTGGAATCCAAAATTTACTCCATCCAACTAAAGGGGTCCAAGAGAAGACAAAGCGTACTAATTATGATCGTAGGCGCGAAGCAAAAATGACGTTATCCAATTCTTCCAGGGGGGGCTTCAAAGTAATATGGGTTCGATGCCCTTAAAAGAACACAACTATAGTTTTTGTTTTAACTAAGGAGTTTACCACTACCTCCTTATCGGATTTCTTAAAACGTAGTACTAGTTAACCAAAACAAATCCACTTTTCCAAAAGCGTACGAAAGAGACACAGAAAGGGCCATTATTCTACCAACAAACCCTATCCTAATCGTCAACTTCTCTACATAATATAAGGGAAGAATAAACCCAAAATTCGTTACTAATTTTTATATAATTCAGACAATGTCAATAAACATTAAAATAAAAATTGATTTCTCTAACAAGGCCACAAAATGGGACCTTTTAGTAACCAAGTTTGAAGTATAAGGTATTCGAGTTCGAAAATAAAGGGATTCGATACGCAGAGGGCAAAACACCAACGATGCCCCAGGCTCAAAAGACCTTACCACGAGTACAAGCACAAACCAAGAACCAACGCACATAGCTATCAGGAAGGTTACGCAGTGCGGTCAGGGCTAGAAGTTCTATGAACTCCTTGCCAAAGGTAAAGAAGATGGAAAATTTTACCCGATCCATGTGGGCTTATCGAGGAAAGGTCTTAGCAAATATCAAACAGATAAATAGAACAACCACCTATGATATTATCACTGAAATCAGTTGTCATCTAACAGGAAACGAGTTCACGAATCCAGTACCATGGATTCACCTACAACTTTTGTTTCAGTCTAGCTAGTAATAGCTTGCTTGCGACCCTTAATAAAAATTGTAAAGATTTCATTCAGTTAAACTTACAATGTTTCCCCTTGCTTTAATCATACAAGAGTTTACATCAAGAATTAGGTATAGTAATACTCTCAACACGTGGAGGCCAAAATAGATGCCAGGTTATCCCTCATCTAGACTAGGTACAACAGTCAACAATGTACAGTTCTAAAACAAACCCCAAATGCCATTTTCTAATCAAACATAAAGTAAGGAATGCCCATAGGCTTAAACAAGTTTCAGACACAACGTCACTATTAATGTACCTTTTAGCAAAACAAGAGAGCCCTAAACAGGAAATGCGTATTTATTCAACCAAAAGAGGTATGTAGGTTTAACCTTCTATTTAGTAACCTTCAATTATAATTACCATCACAGAAATTCTTTTTAAAAGAAAGTCATATAAGCAAACAAAACTCAATAATGTTTCCTTCCCTACGAACTAGACTGCATCACTCAAAATTGCAGTAACCCATTTAGACAAATATGAAATGGAGTAAGCTATAAGAGAGGAAGGAACATTCCAAGAAAAATCAGCGAAATAGGAATAAGATTTAAAGGGACAACCACACAATCAGGCAGTGATATAAACAACCACGAAAACATCTAGTCTAGGCGCCATTCAAGAGGAAAGAAAATTCATTTCGAGATACTGAAAGAAGGTAGAAAACTATTACAAGGAGTAGATTTAACATGCTTGGTTTAAAATGCCATCTCCATGCATATGATTGTTTCAATGCCATTGCTTGCCTTTAACCCAAAGTGCTTTGCGAGCTCGAGCTAGCGCCACACTCACGCAGTGAAAAACAGCTACAAACCAACCAATGATTTGAAGCTCGAACACGAGACATATTGATTACACCACGCTCCTGGCTCGGGTAGGCATCTACCGATGATCAATAAACCTTTTCCTTCATTAGATTTGAGGACAGCATCAAACTCTTGGTGCAACATTTCAGCTGTAGCCTGAAAGGCGTGATTATTCCAACAGAAAACTTTATGCTTTCCAGCTTGGTGACACGCTGAAGAAGCTCATATAATAGCAGAGTAAATTGTGTTTTATGAATATTCTGATATGAAACAGGCCCGCCTCTATGAGGTTCTCTTCCATGAGTTACATCAAACAGCAAGAAGATCTCTAAAGAGAATCTTTGTAAATAAAGAAAAAAAAAAAAAAAGGTTCATTAGGTCTGCTGGTAACACCCTCTCTGTCACATAAATGATTTTGAAGAAACAAAACTCAGTACATGATCTAGATCTGAAAATATCCTGCTACCTTCATCTCCCAAGATATTTCTCCAACATTGCATAGATCTCCTGAATAGTTCTCTTGCAAAGCAACTGTGCTTCGTGAATATGCAAGCTCGTACCACAATGAGCTGCTAGACGTATTACCAAACCAGTAAAGGGTCATCCTTGATGGCTCCATGTGCCACTCAGAAAGCTGTAAGTTCTTCTCCAATTCATCCAAAACAGCCCTTCCCCCAACATGTATGCAAAAATGCTCAAATGTAAGTTTGAAATCTGGAATATAGGGCTTAATCTTCACCTTGAAAAGCTTCCTCACCACCAAAGTAGCAAAAAAGAGAATCTGCTCTGACATTGGAAGAACCAGAGGACCCAATGTTGTTATGTTAGTCTTCAATGCGTCTCCTGCTACTGCCATGAGTTCTTTAGACAATGCAACTCCCATCCTTCCTGTCTCATCCTCCTCTTGGAAAACACATTGAAAACACTTATCATCAGCACCTTTGTTAGTCCTAACAGTGTGCACAAGCTGATATTTTGCCATTCTCTTCTCTGATTTCTTGTTTGACAACAAAATGGCAGCACCACCCATCCTAAAAATGCAATTAGATACAAGCATGGATCTGTTATTCCCAAAATACCAAGTCAGTGTAATATTCTCCATGCTAACAACAATTGCATAGGAATTTCGATGAACCTGGAGCAAATCCTTAGCTAAATCAATGGATATCAGTCCTGTGCTACAACCCATTCCTCCTAGATTGTAACTGGTAATATTCCCCCTCAACTTATCATGATTTATTATCATGGCAGACAGTGAAAGAGTGGGATTGAAAAGGCTGCAATTCACAACAAGCACACCAATATCTTCAGGCTTGACGCCTATTTTTCGAAAAATTTCATCAATGGCACCAAACATAACTGTCTCTGCTTCTTTCCTAGCCTCGGCCATGCAAGGATTTGGGGGCAGCCTAAGCACTGCCTCAGGTAGGTATGTCTCCTCTCCTAGACCTGACCGCTCAATGATCTTCCTTTGAAAATCTAAACTTGACTCAGAAAATGTACCAGCCAGCTTAGAGCAACTCATAAATCGTTCTCTAGTACATTTCCTCTCATCATCATGTTTATAACATGCAAAATCTACAAGAAAACTAGCCTTGGTCTAGTCATAAAGTACAGAGTGGTCACAAAAACCAGCAGAGTCGAACACACGATTACACTAATAAGATTGAATCGAAGATGCTGCCATAACTCGTACAGATCTTCTGGTCCAAGAGTGCCTACTTCTACAGCAACAAGGACTGCAATGGGACAAAACAACAAATACATTGCATGGGAAATCACATAGTGGACAACCTACACGTTGGAAGCGCTCAAGACAGCTTCTACTACCCTGCAACAAGCCTGCTGCCTGGCTAAGAGGCCCTTGGCCTTTCTGTAACGCTGGCTGGGAGTAACTTTCCAAAATGAAAAGGCAAGGTGGCTCAACTAAAACTTTATCTCGTCCTTCTACTACAGCTGCAAGATTTTGCACAACTGATCACGACTGTGGTCGCGTGCAACCAAAAAACTCCTCGCAGCGCCCAAGAGAATGGAGGTAACATGCCTGCTACACTATCTTGTAGCTTCAACAACACCCACATCAAACCAAACTCACGCAACAACCAAGGCAAAGAAAAAAAACGTGCCAGGAAAGAAGAAAAAAAATGCACAAGGAACAACAAATGCACCTAACCCCCACCTGAACGCATTGAAAGAGGATCAAAAGGAGATCACGGTGAAGAAAAACGTGACTCCGCTCACACCTCACGCAAGGGCAGACAAGACGCTGGTCAAAATTCTGCAGGCCGGGTGGTTGGGAGGAGGCCAGGGTGGCAGAACCAGAAGTCCTCGATGCACGGGGCGTTACATAAGGTTTGAGAATTGTCTGCTTAGATTATATATATGAAAGAAGACCTCCAGATGCAGATGTAGGAATAAACATTGGTATTAGAATTGAAAGGGATGTTGTAAACGATGCTAGGGGAGATGTTTTACCCCGTAGAAAAACTATTGGTGCATGATAATAATTTTAATCTAATACCACTCCAAAAAAAAAAAAACATATAATGTTTTCATAAAAGTACAAAATACATATTTAGGCCAAATGCATGCTTATAGTTAGGATATGCTATATGGATAAAACCCACTTATCTTTCACACCACCATCAATGAAATAATATTATTTATTATGGCATTTTTATTGTTATTTGGAATTTGTTTTCCTCTAAGAAGATAACACGTTGCCAGGTAGAAATTTTTTTGTTGTCGAAAGAAGAGGAAATGTTTCATGCCTAGTTTTCTTTCCTTCCTTAGAACCAGAAGTCCTCGATGCACGGGGCGTTACAAGTGGTATAATTAATTAAATAATAAAGATTCTATTATACCCACAAAGGTGTAAAATTTGGAATTTAATTAAAATGTCTCATAAAGACATTTGGGTTAGAAAGTTAATAATACCCATCCCCTTTTACAGTTAATTGAGTGACCCCGAAATAAATCCCACCCATGAAAATTAAATTTGAATTTCTCTCACCCACTCCCTAGCTAATTTTTGTAGGGATGAATCTCATCTATTGGATGGATTCATTTAGGGCCACAAGATCTAGGGGTTTAACTAACCCTAAGTTTTCTAATAAAAATCTCTTTTCTCTTTTGTTTGACTTCTTGTTTCATTTCTTCTATTTTGCAGATTGGTGGAGGAGAAGGAGGAATATATGAGAGGCAATCTCAAGCTCTTGAGAGGATACACATGCTTCATTTACTTTCTTGTTTTATTTACATCTTTACCCAGGGTTTCAATGTATTTATTTATGTTATTTATCTCATTATTTAACATTTGCCTGAATGGGCATACGGGTTTTGCCCCATTTTGCGATATCATTAAATTGATGTATATAAACCCAAGACACACACACACACAAAGATATATATATATATATATATATATATATATATATATATATATATATATATATATATATATATATCTTTGTGTGTGTGTGTGTGTGTGTGTGTGTGTGTGTGTGTCTTAAACAAACAAACGTACGCGCGCACACACACACACATTTACATATAAAAAGTATATAAAAAATTTTTAATTCAAAAACCCCATTTTAAAAATAAACCCAAAAATACAATATATATATATATCTGTGTGTGTGTGTGTGTGTGTGTGTGTGTGTGTGTGTGTGTGTGTGTGTGTGTGTGTGTGTGTGTGTGTGTGTGTTAAACAAACAAACGTACGCGCGCGCACACGCACACACACACATTTACATATAAAAAGTATATAAAAAAAATTTTAATTCAAAAACCCCATTTTAAAAATAAACCCAAAAATACAATATAGAGGATATATATATATATATATATATATATATATATATATATATATATATATATATATATATATATATATATATATATATATATATATATATATCTATGTGTGTGTGTGTGTGTGTGTGTGTGTGTGTGTGTGTGTGTGTGTGTGTGTGTGTGTGTGATACACACACACACACACACACACACACACACACACACACACACACACACACACACACACACACACACACATTTTTCACGTTTTTCGGTGGCATGGAGACAATGTAGGCCGCACATTTGTAATGGGCCAAAATGAAGGAAATGCACAAGTTTTAACAAAAATTGTTGGGTATATTGTGTTGTGGCAAAATTTTGGGGTTGGGGGGAGGGTCATCGACCCCACCCCCCACCCCATTTATTAATGGGGTGGGAGGTGGGATCACCGACTCTCCGCCCAACCCATTCCCACATTAAAACAATGGACACAACCCTAGGTTAATGCAGATTCACTTAAATTTGCTTTGATAACAATTTTTCTTTTGGATAATGTTTATTCGATTATAATGAAAACATGTTTAACATGTTATATATATATATTATGTATTTTTTTTCTACAATATTAGAACTAATTTAATATTCTTACTAATTATTGAAGTAATAATATTCATATTATTAATAGTATTAACTAAATATATATTTGTCTTTTTTTTCTTTTTACTTAATGTTTCTTTAAAATTTGATGGTAATAATATATCATAAAAAAGGAAACTAATTCTATTTCCCTTATAAATATATAATATATTGATCATTACTTTATACAATCAAATAAGGCTAAGGTTCAAAAGTAACCATACAATTTTCTTTACTCCATTTGATTTATAAAGGGAAAATGATCCATTTGTTGACAAAGTAACAAAGAAATGGAAATTTTAAAGTATTCCATAAATACATATGAAGTTTAAACTTTCTTCAACCAATGCCAAAAAAATATAACCCATTTTCTATTGATGTCAGATCTCAAGTACCCCTACCTCATGCTCCTTTAGGGACTTCAGAGCCTTCCTCTAGCCCTATCTATGATTTCATGTGTTAGACAATATCTTCCAATACCCCTTAAAACAAGATCAATCACATTCAATGTGATGGATCGTAAATACACCTGCATCATGTCATATCAAATCTATCCCTGCTTCATCAAGAACACCCATCCAATTTACCACACTTGTACCAACATCCACACTGTATTATATGTACCACATACATAAAATATGTTAATCCAACCTCAAGATATCCTATGCAAACATTCTCCTCCAACTTTATACAATACCAAGATTCCTCATGATTTGGGATCTATCCACTCCTTGTGTATGTACAACCAAGGACCATCTTAGTACCTATCCTACACAGTGCAAACCATAAGTATCAAATCTCCGTGCCAAGGCTCACATAAATGACTTCTACTAGATCAGACAGTTAGCATAGTCAATACCACATGTTTGTCTCTGTCTACCCTCTCCTTTACAAATACTTTTAGCCATAACTCTAGTTCTCAACCATAGAGTTCTACTCTATTCCCGTCACCTTATGCCCCCATGCTACAACCTACTTAATTTACTACACTTCATGTACCTCAAAACATGGATCATCCATCCTATTAAGTCCCTATTTCCACAACATTACAATAACCTCTCAACTAATTCAATATTGAATCTTGGATATCTTCAACACAAGACCTACCCAAATGCACCATCGGTAAATCCATTTCTACCTTCCACACCACACAAGGCTTGATTCTTATGTCAATTAATATTGTAGCATCTAGCACCTTTGGGGAGATACACATATGCCTCACATCAACCGGATTAGATTCCATACCTTAAATATACCTCAATACACTCCATCATCCAAATCCCTATTCACATCTCTTATTCCATAATACCAACTGATGAGTGTCGTCAATCCTCATCATTAATAATCTCTTATACCTCCTTGTCAATCCAGAGCTGGTATTCGATGGTCCCTCATGTAATAAGAAGTAAGAAATGCGAGCATTTTCTTGAAAATAGGTTGATTTACCCCACACAACTCCCTCCAATGCATAAAATAAAATCTTATACATCCCTGGAAATGGATAAGATCACACATAGCCTGTAGAAAAATAAATCACACTTAGGCAATGAACCCAAATTTCTGAATTAAAAATAAGGAAAGATAAATAAGACACCCACAGGTTCACAAAAGAAATTGTACGGAAAGAAGGATTACATAACACAAAATTAGAAATCATAACAAAAGGAAAAACAACAGAATTAAAGAAATGAACATAACACACTAATCCATCTTCCTTGGAATGAGTGGCCAACTCATTTCTTGGAAGAAGACTTAATTCATATTTTTAATTAAAAATATGTAGAATAATTTCACTCAGAATATTGATGAGGAATGGAATAGATATCTATTAACTATGGTAGTGCTAAAATCATAGCACCCCCGAATGGCCTCAGATTTGAGTGTGGGCATCCGTTGCAATTTGCATAATATCATGCATCCAACTGACTCCTTATTTGTGGGAAATACAATATGTGATCTTCATCTTGATTCCAATCCTAAAGAAGGTTAAGATCTCCTATCTCCACAAAATATGGAGAGAGATATATTATTGCCAGTCGAAGTCTTATCTCACTTATTTTAGGAAGATTATGCTAATCCAAATCTTCTCCTTTCTTTTTGGTAACAAGGGAGATCACACTGATTTTAATCTCCTATTTTATTAGAAGATTTTTTTCACTCAAAGCATTGACTTTGACACAAATACCTTTCCCAGAATCACATTGATTGGTCATTAATCCTATTTGACTTTTATGTTTCTAGCTATGGAGACTATTGACAATTTATGCATTTTTGCAAAAATGGGTAACTCGAAACTTTGTTATGATGGATAGCATTGGTGAAGTATACCTAAGCTAGGGGAGATAATATTATATTATGTCATTATTGCTGATTTATTTAAAAGATTACATGAAATTTGTAACTATGTGTGCTGTTACAAAATGTAAAAGATCACATAGTCTGCAATTTCATGACCATCCTCAGCAAAAGAACACAAGCCCCAAAGGACAGTTATGTTGTCTTGATAAGGAAATATAATTGTAGAATAGGTGAAGTGTAAAGTTTTGGAACAACAAACATCAGTGTAGATCACAGAAAATCAGAGTTCATTACTGAATGTTTCAAGTTTTACTCAATGTTCTTTCCTTCATGATTAGAACATTCAATTGAGTTATTGAGTTGTTTAGTTCATTATACAGTCCATACAGAAAGCAGAAATGCAGAAAGAAATATACAACTCATTTACATAATTAAATGTTATATTCATAAGGAGTTTTGAAATTTTTCCCACACAAGCCGTGGGATGTAACTGAAAATTAAAATATAGCTATTGAAAAGAAATATACACATGCATGAAAGAAAAAGAAAAGGAGTATGAGTGAACCCATCATTCCCTTGGGGTTTCTCTTCTTCGTTTGAAGCATCTTCATCTCCATATTTTGTTTCTCTTTCATCTTCATTATAAAAGTCATTGTACCTGAAAAGAAGAAATGTTAACCATCAGTTATGACCTCAGGGATCAAACCATATTCCTACACTATCCTACTTCCTACATATGAATCTTCTCCTAAGTAGGAGATGTATTCTACTTGAAGGAAAAATTGCATACATGCTTTATCCACTCAGAAAGAAGAAAGAGAAAAGAAAAGAAAACATACACACAAGAGAGGCCAAAAGCCTAAATTTTTTCTAACTGTTTTCTTAAGTGTGCAGGTACAGGTTGCAGCCAAAAAGAAAAATAGACAAGTCATAAGTGCATGCAATAAAAGGAAGAATGTAAATAAAAGTTTCAATAATTATTCTAAAATGGAAGAGGTTATAGTACAAAAGAGAGAGTGGAAGATAGAAAAACTTGTTCTAGTTGTAACAGAAGAAAGAGAATCAAATTTCAAGAAGCTGAAGCTAAATGGAAAGAAGGGATTACAGCTGAAACAGGATGAGAGAGAAGATTCTGGGAAAATTTTGACAGGGCTTCGTCATGTAAAATGGACATTTAAAATTTTTCATCATGTTGTTTTCAATTATTATGTGCTTTAACGGAACTATGGAAATAAAATAAGTGATACATGAAGCAGAAAATTATCACATGATCAAGATAAATAGCTAACATATTTTTCAGTTCTCAAATTAGTATATCAGTTCAACAAGTAAAGTGTTACTTTCTATATTCTGGATCAGAAAATACAACTACTATTTCTAGAAAAGGCATTATAGAAATGATTTTGGAAAAAAATTTCCAGGGCTTCACCATGAAAAATCAACATTTCAAATTTTCCAGCAAGCATCTAAGTAAAAAACACTGCTATCAAAGAAATTAAGCATTGGAAACAAGGCTTATGCCTGAAATAGTACTCACAAGCTTCAAATTAGACCAATGATCAAGATCATAAATGATGTTGTATCAAAAAGTACATACATGAATGCAAGGAATCATGATATGGATTTAAAGAAAAACTTATTACTTCCATCTCATTATTGCAAAGGGAAGATAACCACATTCGAGAAAAGGTCCAGATCCAAGGATATCAAGGTAAAACACAGATGCTCAGAAGAATATTTCTTTCAGAGTACTACCAAGTTACAAAAGGACAACATGCTTACAATACAATGGTAGATCAACTATATACTCAAGATCTGAGAACAAAAATTATTCACAGATCAAACCAAGTGACCATGATAAGAAGAATTAAATTTGTAGAAATGGGAAAGAATTAAGAAGTCCAAACACCCACATCAATGAGCATTCAGGTCTAATCATTTTAGAGAAAAGAGGTACCCCATAAGCATTCAGATCACAAGCTTAAAAATAAAACCTTGAATCAAAGTTACATACGACATTCAGGCTAAAGAAATTTTCAAAGTTTCTTTCAGAAGTCAACATTCCCATTGAAAATATTTTTCAAGTTGCAGATCTAAGAGCGAAAATTACAGCTTTAAGTCTTTAATCAGAAAACCCATTATTGGGTATCAAAATTAGAACAAGTAAGCACCTTCTGATTAAATTGGAGTTTCAAGATAATCTTACAAAGCCCAACTATTCTGAGTTGACCATTTTCCAAAATGAAGCAAGTATTAAGTGTCCTAGAATGCTACGATATAGCTTCAGATCTCAAGATTAAATGCATGATTCACAGTTTTACAAAACAGGAAAGTAAAATATTGATCAACCACTTCAATAGAATAAGATATATTGGATTCATGGAGTCATAGTTCTAAAGTTAAAAGGAAAATTTTGTACAAAAGGTATATCAAATTTTAGGACCTGAAGGGATTCAAATAAGGAATATGATAAGGATCAAGCTCATTATAGCCAATCTGAAGGAATTCTAGTTTATCAAAGAGTCATGCATTTGATACAGGGTACTATCGGGCAGGTCATAGTTGAAGAACAGAAGCTCTACAAGTAAAAGGCTAAGCATGAACAGATAGTGCAGGGTTGAATTATTAGGTCATGGTTGAGCCTTTCAAAAGTCTTTTTGCAAGTATAAAGAAGATGGAATGCAGAACATAGTGAAGAACATGGCAGGGTTTTTTAGATAAAGGTTCAAGGATTGACCGTGAACAAGTTTGCATGAAATCAGAAACTCATGACATACCATAGTTCTGAGTTGATACTCAAGAGTTTAAGAATATTTTTCACCTTCCCATTAAGACAAGACTTCAAGTTGCAATATTAAAGTAAAATGAACAGATCCTAGAAAATGAATGAATACTGAGTTAATGGATTAGCAAGGAATACAAAGTAAGAATGATGAGAACTCACCAGGTTAACACTAAAATATCGAGTCCTCAATAAAGCCAAACCAATTCAGAACAAGAAAAACAAGGACCCAGAACTATTATTCAAAGTCACTGAACCTTACAATAGCTCAGTTCGATGGAAGCCAACAATCATGACCAGGTAGCTTGCAAAACTTACGAAGGGCTCTAAAGGCTTAGAGATCACATGCAAGGAAAGGAACTTCAGAGTCACGTAGAACCGAGCTCATAACCCAAATCTTGAATAGTTATCAAAAACTCACAGTTTCCACTAAGCATTGCAGAGAGTTCAAGAGCCAAGATTGGCGAAAAATGTCACAAAATACAGATTCAAAGACCTATTTGCGGTGACAGGCTGAGCTTCAGAAATAACAAAAATGGCCTCCAAGAAAAATTTTCCAGGGCTTCACCCGCATACTAGAAAACCAAATGAAATGATGCATCAGGGTTGAATACACTAGCTTTCCTTTACTGCCCAAGCTCAAGAGTATGGGTTAAGTTCGAATCTCAACCGAGTGATTTAGGATCAATGAGCAGGCTTCATCCAAATACAAATATGAAATGGCTGAGGATCATGCTCAAAACTTGAAAAAAACAACCACAGGTTAGTTCTCACCGACCACATTTAATTACATAGTTACAAACCAATTAACCACAGGTTAGAGATCGATGGCCATCATGAAGCCAGTACCGAGATACAAATGATCAATGGTGCAAAGGAAAGTTCCATTTCAAACCATAGTAGTAAGAAAAACCCTAACCGTAGCCTAGGTCAGCATTAAACAAGAGCCACCGACAATATTTCCATATGAGGTGTGAGTCACTGCGGAGAAGGGGATAACCCACGTGTCCAATAAAAAAAATAAATCATTTCAAAATGACTTCTCAAAGTCTAAATCCATAGCCCGAATCACCAATCAATGCAAATAGCCGACCAAATTATGTTTACAATGATCACCGAAAAGGGTGAATTTCAAACCTAATAACCACTACCATATGATTTCAAATGCAACAACCCAACACATATATACATGCACGTGTATTTATCAAAAGGTGGTGGAGTACTATAGTATGACATGTACCATGTAAAATGGTTGACCCTTTTATATGTACTTGCTAAGTTCACCAAGGTGGCCAAACCAAGCAGATGTGAGAGGTGGTCCCACACTTCAAGGAGGTGAAGAGGTAATTGGCAAGTGTTGTCACTATTATGATCACTTTAGAAACCAGAATGAGATGTCAACATTATCAGACACATGTGGTCACATAGTCAGGTGGATCCCTTCAAGATGAATTATTTTGCAAAGTATTGCAACTAATGTAATTATTTTTCTCACAGGCAGAGAATTGATTTTTACATGCTTCACAAGAAGACAAAACAAAGGAAACAAGGTTGCATGCCATGGAGAGAGACTTTCCTAGTAAGCAATTTTATTTTTGGGAAAATTATTCACCCAGCTTTATTAAAAATAGAACAGTCAACTTTAGTTGACTGAGATGTAATTAAAGGCTATTAATGCCTCTTGCACTAGTTTGTATTATTTTATCCCTTTATTTATTATTAAATAAAGGATAAAATTAGGATGCATGGGCGAGTACAATCTTAGGCTATTTTTAGGAAGGGTGGGAAAATTTTATTTTTTGCTATATATTGTGTGCCTTTGCAAGGCACAAGGAATTTTTTGGAGGACTTTTGGATGTAGGAGTACTGAAGCAATTTTTTGCCAGTTTTGCCTTTTTTGTGTGAAGTATTTTTTGCCTTTCCAAGTTATTTTGCATTCTTATGTATGTTTCTATTAGTTTTATGAATGAAAATTCCCTGACCAATGATCTTACCCTACTGCAAAATTCAATATTTTTTGCTAAACTTTAAATGTTCATGTTAACTTATTTAGTACTATTATGATTTTCCCTCAATACAATCAGATGTTTTCCCTTAAACATTCTGTAGAAAACTGTTGGCTCGTGCATCAAGAATCCTTCTCATATCAATAATGCATATAATCAGTCAAATACCTCATATAAATTTGGTGTATCACCCCAATCCAGTTATTTCATAGCCATCTTTTACCCGTAATCCCAGAAAACCAATTTAGGATACATCAATAAGGAACCGACCTTTTAATCCCAGAGACCCACTTCAAAATAGGTATACCCATAGACCTGAGGTGTTTTCATTGTATCTACAAAAGAGAGAGATCAATTGTGTAAGCCCATAGAAAACCTGCAGCCATCTCTCTACAGGGTGCACTTTCGAGAGATAACAGTGAGAAAAGGAGAGGGTGGACAAGATGCACCATAGACCAGAGATAAATTTCACATGGAATACCACTTTAAACCATTAAACACATCTCCCAAAACCTGTAATGGACATCATAAGTATGCCCAATATACCCTGCAATGATGAGAAGAGAGAAGAGACAATATAATAAGAAAGGATGGAAAAAATGTATCACGAAACATATTTTATTGCTCCAAGAGTTCACACGGTACATCATTACCGGGAAAGGTGCAAGAAAATGCCGTTATAGAGCCAAGAGAGGAGGCTTAGAATCAACATTCCACCCTAAGGAAGAAAGAGAGAGGGGGGAAGGAGGGAAAAGATGACCAACCTTTTTGAAAAGTGTCCCTTCCTTACAATATATAGAAGAAAAAGTGAAGGAGAGAGGGAAAATTCAAATCCTGCTTCAACCATCCCTGCAATGCATTGAAATCCACGTACAATAATAAAGGGTGTCACTGCAAGACCCATGCCTCCATGTGTCATTCCTTACTGGGTAAGAAAGGAGTCCATTATTCATTATGGCGATAGGTGAGAGACTTGACAACCTCAAAAATGGTGGCCTAAATTATTAATGGTCGCAATTGAGGTGCAAGCACCGAGATCTTTCCAAAACGTCCTCTCGTACTCAGTCCTAAACTTCCAGTTGAAATATATGGCCATCTGAAGGTCAAGGGTTAGGCATTTGATGCACGATCACAATATGCGAAAGAATCTTTCCACACAGGGTCCACATGGAAGCCCCACGTGTTTTTAATATTCAACCCCCTCCTCCTTCTCTTGTAGTTGTGTCGGACTGACACATGGTGGCTTCTGTGGGCCTGATCTATTTCCTTTTTGTTCTACCCAATTCCATCCCATTGGAAGAGACACTCTGCCTGACCCGAGACATGTGGAGGGCCAATGATCATTTGGATACTCCCCTTCTATCTTGACCCTGAATATGTGCTGAAATGACGCATGGAGGCTTCTGTTGGCTCTTCTATACTTAGCCAATTCAACGGTCAGCTCTGCCCCTTTTGACTTCTGGCCACGCGGCGAGCCTGCGCTTGTTTGGGGACCTCCTTCAGATTTTAACTTTAAAGATGCATCGAGCTGATGCATGGAGGCTTCTGCCGGCCTATCCCGAGCTTAGACTTTTTTAACAGCTAGTGTTCCCTTTTAGATCTTCTACACATGGAGGGCTTGTGCTAGTTCAGGGTCTTTCTTTAGGCCAAGCCTTTGAAATTGTGACGATGAGGCATGTGGAACCTTCTGTAGCTCTGTTCTATCCTCCTCGTGTTCTTCCCAAGTCCTTTCTGTTTAATGAAGGCTTTATGTTTGACTCGTTACATGTGGAGGCTTCCCGCTCATTTGCTAGACAAGGGGAACTATCGTGAGCTCAAAGAAGGAATTCTTAGGATTCAAGGGTGATTTAGATTCAAGATACCTCTTCCCATAAACATGCTTCCATCATAGTACCAGGTTATTTTTCCTGTTACCATTTGCTTATAGTTAAACAATTAGTTAAAGTGGATTTAACATTTACATGTCATTATTTTTTATTTTTTTTGTCATAAAAGAGTTTGTGATGGATCCCAATTAATGCTTTATTTCTCTAAGGAACAATTCGTATTATTATTTCTTAACAAAAAGAGAATGCCTCAATCAATTATGAATACTTCCAAGCATAACTTTATTTCTAATACAAGTTATCTTATTTACTCTTGTTTCCCATTACCCTTACATGGTTTACTTTGGACTCTTATTGGCATTGTTTTAGAACAATTGTAATTCAAATGAGACATAATTTACACTTAGGGATTCATGAATATAAGGAGTCGTGACCCTGTATCTAACAACTCATTTTACCGCTCTTAGAAAGCCCAAGTATTAAAGTCATATAACAAGACAACCCAACAACTATATGCTTTTTAATTTTTCTTCCAAAGAACTATTTAAACCATTTAGTAAAAAAGCATCAGTGTTTCTTTCACCAATACCCTGAAGAGAGGCTCCGTGATGTATTAAATTCAAAAACAATCATGGATTGGGGAAACTATACCCTACAAGAAAGAACATAGTAATTTGCTACTAAGGGCCACAATTATCTAAGAGAGACAAAGGGAGTTCAAAATGCAAAAGTTCTGAGAATTTTATGCATTTCAAAATCCTTCTAAGGTAATATTTACAATCATTGGTAACAAATACATCACAGCTCCTTTGTTCATTAGTACGTCAGAAGAGGTCACTCGATGGATTATATTCATTTCTACTTGAGGGTTTCTACACCCTATGACAAGAAAAAACTAGAGTAATCAAATGTTCCCTGTCTTACAAAGCCTTCGTAGCCACTTGAGGTATTCCAAGACTACAATTTCTCACTTTCATTTAACACTTAGCTTATAAAGGGTTCCATTAGGTTTATTTTAATTCCAATTGCACTCAGGGCTCTATGCCTAACTATAGATCAATCTAAGGTGTGAAAACATATTTATCACATTAAACCTTCATAAGGGACAAAGGTGTAAAGTTGTTACTATCCAAGGTGACATATTTATCTTTGAGGAACTAAATAAATCATTAACAAGAGTTTATTGCATAGTACACTGGTGCACTAACTCCAATTGTGTCATCAAGATCTTATGAAAGGTTCATTCAATGATGAAGGTTTCCCAAACTATCTTCTTAAGAATATGGTTGACCACTAGGACACCAAGGTCCAACGTGAAAATTGAACTCTAACTCATCTGATGAAGATTAGTAGACCTATGACACCACAGAAGTGTTTGTCCTATTTACCCTAAAGAATGATGAGATTACTCAACTGATCTTTTACTTCATGCAAGGACACTTAAGTTATAGAAATGGTCTGTGAAGAATTTTCTTAAGTGTAGGACAAGAAGTGTAATTGTGAGGATTAAAGTATTTCTTAAGACATTAGGGTTTTGCAAAACCTAGATGTGACATGATTGAGAGGGAGGGTACGACCAAAGGTTGAATACTCGTTGCATTTATATGGTTTGAAAATGATAAGTTACTTCCAAACATTTTGATTTTATCTATGAACCGTGCAATAACTATTAGGCAGGAGATTGTTTCAAGCATCTAAACGATGAGATCCATATTTAAATTCAAATGGGAATAACAACTATGAAGTGAACAATATGATTTTTAACTATTTACAAAATTCAACTATCTTCCTTGTTTATCTAGCTAACATGATTTTTCTTACATTAATTATATTTCAATCTAACTAGTGTTGTAAGGTTAGCCCCTTAACACAAGGCATACACAAACGACATAGTTTTCCATGTACAATGCTTTAAATATAAGAGTTCAAGAGGAACAATAGTCTTCAACGACACTAATTTTGATAATGTAACTGCATCTTAAATTCACTTTCACTTAACATTGCGTAGTTCATATCAATATACAATATATTAATGTCCATCTCACTGATTACAACATATCACACTCTAATCCTTTTCCTTGTTCGGCAGTCCACTTGCAAGGAATTGTCAGTGGAGATTGTTACCTTAATTCTGTAGCGATCGCACGTTGGGCATATGGAACCTAACGAGAAGTAATATAGAATTAATCTCACACAAAAAACTCTTAAGTTAACAACAAATATATTTTACGGTGCATGAACCAACACCCAATTGGATAAGGAAAAACATTTAGTCTTGAGTACTTATAGCCGTTAAAGAATATAGCGCCTCCACCACCTCGTGCTTCACATATAGAAGCATGGTTGGTGACTACGAAAACATCTCATCCTTGATGCGCGTATCTCTAGATGTGTATACACGTAGATATTATGTCTATCTTCGGTACGTTTGATAACGGATGGAACTCGTACTGACATAGCCATTTGGTAAGCATTCCCAATTGGGTAAGCTCTCAGGGCAAAGTAGCGTTTGCGCAGATGAGCTGCAGTCAATATTAGCTCGTTGCATTATAAGCACAAGACTGCTGCATGAGTAGGTATACTTGTAGATTTCTCCGCTCATGGCAGGACCACGTTTATTACACATGAAGACGAATCCATGCGCAAATTTTCGAAGAAGATAAAATTATTACACGTACATGGCAGCCTGTATGGACCTTGGTTGTGACTACAAGCTTGGGAAAACATTTATTTATATGCGAACTACGGATTACTATCTTAGGTGATTTTAACGTTGAGGATATATTGAAGGTCTTCAATCCATTACCCAAATTAGTGGGGTTAAAATATTCACCAATCCATGCAATGATTTGAAACGTGTTTTGAGGTGATTAAGAAAATCACAGTCACTTAGTGGTGGGAATATCAGACTTTGTCGGAGGATGTTACAGCCTATTGGTTGGTGTGAGAGACAGACTTTACCATGGTTTCCATACTTTGGGGTGAGACGTATTTTGTTAGCACAGTCCACCATGACAAAATTTGAGAATAATTATAACGTATGAGATGAGCATAGGTAACCCATAATTTAAGAATAGCTAAATATACCAGATGGATGAATAACGTCTCAGAGTGTATCTAATTTCATTTGATACTCCAAGTCCTTATATTTTTATAGGCAATGTGTGAAGCCGGATATTTCATTACATCGAAGTGTTGTTAGTATCATTAACTATCTACACATCTCCTCGGAATGAGAAACTATATAATGAAATAGAGCCCCTCCATATAACTCGAGAGGGAAGGCATAGAAAAGTAATTGGATCATAACATTGTCAATACCACCTGACCAGTCGCAGTGAAATTCTTGTGATTAACTACTGATCCGTTCATCAAACTGACCACGTGTCAGCATATAACTCAGGCTCCTCTAGGGCCATGGTAGAATGATTAGATGCCCATCAAAGCTGTATCCAGCTTTTAATTTGGTCCAAAATAGCTAAAGATAAAATATAGATATCTTAACCTCTAGCAAAGATCAGTTTGAAACTACATTGAATTTTTTGACAATTGTTGTTGATAATGTATCCATGGTTCAGTTGAATAAGGCTGTGCATACTTTCAAACTCATGGGAAAACATTAAGATGCAAGATATGTAATGTTCACATATATGGCACACAAAAATACAAACAAAATTATTGCCGATTAATTTTTTTTCTCTCTCTAATTGCAAGCTACACACGACACCATATGGGATTCAAATAAAGAAAAGTCAACATCACATAAGACACTTACATAGTCATGGACCCACGCATAGGCAACATGATAACATAGAGGTACACACCAATGTCTTACTCAAAACGACCTAAACCAAAACAATGATCCAACTACGGTAAGGCACACATGACAGTCATACACTCCAAAAAATGACAATTTTTATGGTATACATATTTATTGCATTTAGTTTTCCCTTATATAACCTTATAAGATTTCCAATGAATTTGAACTGGTAAGGGTGTAAAATTTCCTTTTTCTAAAACTTCAAATACTTTATTTTCGTATAGCATTAGCCTTTAAAAAAGAATGCACTGTTGATTCCTTTATCAATTTCATTAATTATCCACAGATCATTTGTTAATTAAATTCATTTAAACACCTACGAGCATCCCAATATTGATTCTTACGTTAAAGGTTTGTGTTCTCAAAATATGTTTAATTGACGTTAAATTTTATCCTCGTTACGAAAAAGGAACTAACAAGATGTTAAGGTTCTGCTTTTCGAGACGTATATTTGATGTTTAAATTTTACCTTTGTATAGACAAGGGGAACTATCGTGAGGTCAATGAAGGAATTCTTAGGATTTAAGGGTAATTTAGATTCAAGATACCTCTTCCCATAAACATCCTTCCATCATAGTACCCAATTTTTCCTGTTACAGTTTGTTATAGTTCAACATTTAGTTTAAGTCGATTTAACATTTACACGTCATAAACATCTTGTTTTGTCATACAAGAGTTTGTGTTGGCTGAAATGCTTGATTTCTCCAAGAATAATTCGTAATTCTATTTTTGTTCTTAACAATAAGAGAATGCCTAAATCAATTATGAATACTTCAAGCATAACTTTATTCCTAAATAAAGTATATTATTTACTCTTGTTTTCCATTACTCTTACATGGTTACTTTGGACTCTTATTGGCATTGTTTTAGAACAATTGTAATTCAAATGACACATAATTTACACTTAGGGATTCATGACTACAAGGAGTGGTGACCCTGTACCTAACAACTCATTTCATCGCTCTTAAAAACCCAAGTATTAAAGCATATAACAAGACAACCCAACAACTATATGCTTTTCAAATTTCTTCCAAGGAACTATTTAAATCATTTAGTAAAATGCATCAATGTTTCTTTCACCAATACCCTTAAGAGAGGCTCCATGATCTATTAAATTCAAAATAAATCATAGATGGAAGAAACTACACCCTATGAGAAATCTCATGGTAAATTACTACTAAGGGTCACAATTATTTAAAAGGGACAAAGGAAGTCCAAATGCAAAAGGTATGATGATTTTATGCATTTCAAATATCCTTGTAAGGTAATATTTACACTCATTGGTAACAATACATGATAGTTCCTTTGTTCATTAGCCTCATAAGAGGTCACTTGATGTATTACGTTGATTTCTACTTGAGGTTTTCTACACCCTACCATAAGTCAAAAATAGAGAAATCAAATATCCCTATCTTGCAAACCCTTCATGCCACTTGAGTTATTCCAAGACTAAAATTTCTCACTTTCATTTAACACTTATCTTATAAAGGGTTCCATTATTTTTATTTTAATTCCGATTGCACTCAAGGCTCTATGCACTTGACTCTAGATCAGTTTAAGGTGTGAAAACATATTTATCCCATTCAAACCTTCGTAAGGGGACAAAGGTGTAAAGTTATTACTATCCAAAGGTGACACATTTATCTATGAGGAACTAAAGAGAATCATTAACATGAGTTCTAATGCATAGCATAACTAGTGCACTAACTCCACATTGTGTCATCAAGATCTTACGAAGGGTTTATTCAATGATGAATGTGTCCCAGACTATCTTCTTAAGAATATGGTTGACCACTAGGGACACCAAGGTCCAACGTGAAGCATTGAACTCTAAATCGTCCATGAAGATGAGTGGATGTCTATGACACCAATAAGTGTTAGTCCTATTTACCCTATGAATGATAAGGTTACTTAAATGATCTATTACTTCGTACAAGAACATTTAAGTTATATAAATTGTCTTTGAAGAATTTTCGTAAATGTAGAACAAGAAGTCCAATTATGAGGATTAAAGTATTTCTTAATGACATTAGGGTTTTGCAAACCTAGATGTGACATGATTGCGAGGGAGAGTACGACAAAGATTGAATAATTGCTGCATTTATATGGTTTAAAAATGATAAGTTACTTCCAAACATTTTGATTTTATCTATGAACCACAATAACTATTAGGCAAGTGATTGTTTCAATCATCTAAACGATGAGATCCATATTTAAATTCAAATGAGAATAACAACTATGAAGTGAATGGTATGTTTTTTAGCCATTTACAAAATTCAACTATCTTCCTCATTTATCTAGCTAACATAGTTGTTTCCTACATCAATTATGTGGCACTCCTAACTAGTGTTGTAAGGTTTTCTTTAGCACAAGGCAAATACAAACAACATAATTTTCCATGTACAATGCTTGAAATATAAGAGTTCAAGATGGGAACAATATTCTTCAACACACTAATTTTTATAATGCAATTCTCTTTGATTCTACTTTAACTTAACATTCGTAATTTATATCAATATACAATATCTTAATACCATCTCATTAATTACAACATATCACACTCTAATCCTTCATGTTCAAAGTACCTATAACTAACGTTGTGTCAGTATTAAGACCGAGTATCGAAATCCCCTACACTCAAGCATAAATCCATGCACATTTATCATTTTTAACATTTTCAATTAAATATAAGAGAGGAAGAGAGAGGTAGGGGGAGGAAGAAGACATAGTTCATATCTCATGCATTCACGCTTTCACATTCAGATGCACTTAATATTTTGGTACTAGAGAGAGAGTAAATATGAGACAGATAAAGTTAAGATAAATTTTATTTTCCATTCACAATTTCATAACTATTTGAATTTCATGTCCATTATCATTTCATTTCAAACCAATTCACATTTCCCAATTCATTTACATTTTCAAATCAATCAAGTATCACAGTCATTTCCAGATAGAGATAAGAGGGTGGAGAGAGAAAATCACCATACATTTTAAAATTGATTTATACGAGATAAAATATCAAATAAAATTCTACATAGCATAAAAACGGTATTACAAGGTCACACGCGTGGCTAGAAGTCAAACGAGATTCAAAAAGGGGATTCTAGCTAAGGCTGAGGAAACCAACCAAAACATCAAAAGTGTTTACAAACTGGATCTTAAACATCACTCGGTTTAAAGTTTGATCACAAATTTTGAGGATTCCTACTTATTCCCTCCATATATAGAGAATTTATCATGTCTGACGAGAAGTTGATTACAATGAACAAAGACTCAATTTACAAGGGTAAGCTTCGGGGCCAGTTATTGTAATTTTGCATCGGCAGATCTTGTCGCACAATGCGACCAATGGGTTCACAAAAACCCACTTGAAAAATTAGTTTCTAAAGGAATTTTCAGTGAACTGAAGGTGGGTTACAATCCTCTTGTTGGCAGTCTAGAAGTAGGAGATCGTGGTTTTCAGTTTCGCTCAAACTAAGTCATAACCATGTAAGCTGAAATTGATCATGTTTTATTAAAATTACCATGTCACCATAAGTGAATGATAAGCTAAGAGGGGTTTAGGCATATGACTTGTAAGACCATTAAATAATTTCAAACATGCTTGGTTAAGGTCTCCCTAAGGTGTTCCATGTTACCATGGGATCATGCAAAGAGATTCAATTTTGTGGTATGTTTGGGTGTGGCACTCCATGCGTGTAACTTTTAATCTCAGAGCTTTCTATTTTTTTTATGATATTTATGTTTTGAGAGTACACGTCAAGGAAATAGTTTGGAAATCATTTACAGGAATTATGCTTGGGCTTATAGATTCAACATTTAGTTTTGAAGAAGATTTGGAAATGATGAAGCAAAATTTAATGCATCATCAAGGGGAAAACCATACCTTTTTATACAAAACTTAGATGGATCCTTGCATTCAATGATGACTACATCAGATCGCCACATTCACCAAGTAGCAAATTTCATGAGACAAAGCATGATGGTAGCTCCACAACGGACAACTGGTGTTATACAAAGTCATGAAGAGATACAATACCAACTTAGCATTGGTCCTCAAATAACCAAATCTGACACCGGTGCCATACATATGGTCCCTTTCAGCTGCTCTAATGAATTATTTAGACATAACCAAAGGAAGCGCTATGAAAAAAGAAATTCAGTAATTTGTTTTGGAAATATTCCACTATGATTTACTTGGAAGTTTATTAAGCATAAAAAATACAATGGTTTTTTTTCAAATAGATCACATTCTTAAATAGTAAGTTCCCAAAGGCATTTTGGGTTTGCAATGACCTTCAACGCAGCTTTAATTTTTAGTTAATTTCAGACCACACCCACCAAATTCCATGTATCTAGCAACAATTGGTATCATGTATCCTCTCATACACATTTCCAGCAAGACTACTTCTTTTCTTTAATAGGTATTTTTTCAAATAAAATCATGTGGAAAGATGAAGTAATATCCCTTATTTTGCATGCATGGTGCAAATCTTGAAACCATGTGGAACTCCACAGAAAATAGTCCACATGCCCTTTTTTAAGTGTTCACCTACCATGCGTCTACCCAATAGAAAAGATAATTTCAACATCTAACAAAACCTTTATTTTTTCCTTTATACCCATGCAATTGTAAAAGGAAAGGATCCATAGCGCATGTAGTAAGCTACAAGTTTGAGGTACAAGCCATAAAATTAAAGCTAAGATGATTGTATTACTTTGACTTGGTGTTGAAGACCCATGTCAATTTTGTGTAGGAGAAAAGTGTGCAACACCTCCAACAGACCTTCTCTAGCAAGTTGAAGACCTATGAGAAGTCAGAGAAGATTCTTGCAGAGGCCCTAAATGAGTGATTTTAAGAGAAAAATCATTACAAGATATATCTAGTGAGAATATCAAGGGAACTTGTAATGTCATTGGAGACCACAAGAACTAGTTGAAATGGAAGAAGATGAGAATTCCGATCTACCTACTCAATAAGTTGGTATCCTTAATTTCCAATGAGAATGGTGAAACATGAAGGTGTCCAGTGCTACAGAAGGCCTATTCCAGAGACACATATGAAAAAGTATAATCCAATTAGGATACCAAATAGCAAGAAGGTATGCAAGTCTTGTTCCTCAATGGTTCTTCTTATGTTCTGCAATGAGTATGGTCTTAGATAAAATGGATTGTAAGATGAATATCCTCACAAGAGTCAGTGATCCATGATCATTCAAGTAGACATGAGTAATGTGGTCAGATAAACATGCCAAAAGCATATGGTAATATTGCAGTAGATATTTGGTTATATTTTGATTCATCAAGGAAGGTCAAGAAGGTTGTTTCAACCCAGAATGGTCGAATATTTAGACGGTTATTAACGGATCTCCTTGTATCATCAATTCCCATAAAATTCAAGAATGATGAATCCAAATTAGTCAAACATTGAAAACTATCTAATCATGACGAAAAGGAACCTATGACATGAAAGAATGCCATCTTAAAGAGTGAATATGTGAAGAATGAGATAATGACAATCAAGCCTAATTTTGATCTACTTACAAGAAAATAAGGTATGTTGGTCATGATGGAGCATGAACCCAAGGTAAATGAGAATCATATGTGTTTTACAACTAAATAGTTTGAAGATTATAAGAAGTTAGAGATTTATAAATCTAATGACACATATCATTTAACAAAACAACTTGTACGTACAATGTGACCACATGGGAGCACATAGATTTTTGCAATATCTTAAATTTTAATGTTCTGTGAAGATTGGTAGCTAGTTATCTTTTACTTTACTACTTAATTTTTATTTTCTTTTACAATATTTCTTAATCTCAAGCTCTTAATATTCATTGTTTAGAATTTTAATTGTCTTATGTTCACGGGTGCCCAACAGTAATTGGCCTCAAGATATCACACAAATCTCAACACAACAAAAACGACCTATGAGACACATTGTTACATAATGTCATGATTGTATCACATTACAAGACCTCTAATTCCACTATGGAGAGACAAACAAGTAGTCCACATAATGAATAATTTCAAAAAATTATGTCATAGGAATAAATACAACACATGCATGTGACTGACAAATAGAATCATCACACTGATACATATAGAACTGGTATCACATGCCCTAAAGACCAAGACTGTACCGACACAGTACCAAGTCAATAGCCAACAGTACATACTACCCAAGGGGAACATCAAACCTCAATCATAAAAATTCCTAAAAAGACTCACAAGAGTACACATAATTCATAATACCAACTCCACACATCACAAACCATCAAAAAACTACTCCATACATCTCCCAAAGCATCACAAAAGAACTCTATATACCTCCCAAAGAATCATAAAACAACTCCGTATACCTCCCAAAGAGAAAGAATCATAGTTTCGAAACCAAGCTAGGTCCTTGTACGAATCAAAGTTGACATGTGACCTTTGATCTGCACTTGACTCATTGAGGTCATGTCGGAGAAGCCGATGTGGAAAGTGGATGGCTATATGGTAGTAGAAGATGATAATGGATGAAAATTATGTTGAAACATGGTAGGTGAATGTGATCTAGGAAATACAATGTTTTCAACTCACAATCGTGGAATCTTCTCGTCAAGCGCAACAAAAGCCTCTCTAACATGGGTGGCTGGAATGGAAAATTCAATAAGGATGAGAACGAAGAGGTTGTAATCAATGTCAAGCTCTTGGGATATCCTATCTATTGGTTACAGAATGTATGGGAAACTTAATGGGGCCTCGTTAATCTGTCTAGACAAGGTCATGGAACAAGTAAGAGTGAGAGGTGTGATTTCATTAAGATCTATGTATGATTAGAAGAATTTTTCCAAAACGAGAGGTCCCAATGAGCTTTCTCATTTAGGACATATAACTTCTTAATGATGTCTGGTAAGAATGGTGATGATATAAATACTAACTCTCTAAATCCAATATCTATGTCTAATTGGTTCTCAATTCCATTTAGTTGAGGAACCATAGGATCACAACCGTATAATCTCTCTAGTCATGGTCCTAGTATGGTCATGCATTGTTTTTTAGGGTCTAATCCCATCGATGATAGAGAAATCTGAAGATTGAGAAACAGGGATGAAAGCTTCATTAGTTTTATTAATCTCAATCAACCAAAAAACTATAGAGAATGGGCTGCAATATTTATAGATATTGCATAGCCAAATACAAATAGAAGATTAAGTTGCACAGGTGAACCAAGTTCGTATATATACAAGCTTCCAATAACATCCGGGAAGCAACAATTAGATACAAACAAATATATTGTTCAAAACAATATAACAACATGTATGAAAGACAAATATGGTTTATGAACCATATAACAATACATAACAAAATAACCATTATTATTTAATTAATAAAATTAATAAAATATTTATACTATGCATAATTAATTAGGATAATAATATTTTATCCTAACATTCCCCCCCTTAATTGTGAATTGTCTGAAGAGATGAGGAGAAAAACTCTTTGAACAACTCGAACTTGTCACGTGTAAGTGACTTTGTGAAAATATCTGCTCGTTGTTCAACAGTTGGACAAAATTGAAGCTGGATGTTGTGCTTCAACACATGTTCGCGTATGAAATGAACTTGAACCTCAATGTGCTTTGTTTTCTCATGAAAAACTGGATTGTGAACAAGTTTGAGAACACCTTCATTGTCAACATACATGGTGGTCGGTTTATCCTGTGGTATTCCAAGTCCTTCCAGTATGCGATGTAGCCAAATCGCTTCACAGAAAGCTTCTCCTGCAGAATGATACTTGACTTCTATGGAAGAGCGAGAAACAAAGTGTTGTTTCTTACTTCCCCATGATATTGGTCCAGATCCCATAAAGAATACAAATCTGGAAGTGGATTTTCTATCATCAATGTTACCTGCATGATCTGAATCCGAATATCCAGTCAAGAAGAAGTTTTCATTCTTCTTGTATTCTAGATCAAGATCCACTGATCCTTTGAGATATTTGAAAATGCACTTTGCTGCTTTCCAATGAAAAACTTTGGGTTCCTGCATGAACCTAGATAGATAGCTCACTATAAAGTTGATATCTAGTCTAGTGTAGGTCAGGTAAATGAGACTCCCAATCAGCTGCCAATAGAGAGTGGCACTTACCTCAGGAGATGGATCTAAACGAGATAACTGTAATCTGTTCTCCATAGGTGTAGCAATTGGTGTGCAATCCATCATCCTAAACTTCTTGAGCGTAGTCTTGGTATATTTCATCTGAGAAACAAAAATATGATTCTCTTTCTGCCATACTTCTAATCCAAGACAATAGTGCATCAGCCCGAGATCGGTCATGTCGAACGATCGATTAAGATCTTTCTTCGTTGCATCGATCATCCTCACTGAACTGCCAGTGATGACTAGATCATCGACATAGACAACAACAATCACCATCTCCCCCCCTTGCTTTTTGAGGTAGAGATTGGGATCGTATGGATTTCTAACAAATCCATGTTGTATGAGATGCTCATCAATCTTGATTTACCATGCCCGGGGTGCCTGTTTGAGGCCATATAGATATTTCCTGAGTCTTCATACCTTTATTTCTTGACCAGGTACAACATATCCCTCAGGTTGAGTCATGTAGACTTCTTCTTGTAAATCTCCATTTAGGAAGGCACTTTTTATGTCTATTTGGTGAACTTTACATCCAAACTGAGCAGCTAGAGCAAAGATCATCCTGATCGTTTTGATCTTAGCTGTGGGAGCAAATGTCTCCTCATAGTCAATGCCTTCTTTTTGTGTGTACCCCTTTGCTACAAGTCTTGCTTTGTACTTGTCCACTGTCCCATCTGCTTAGTACTTAGTTTTGAATATCCATCTGCATCCAATGGGTTTCTTCCTTGGTCGAAGATCAACAAGCTGCCAAGTGTTATTCTTCATCACTGATTGATATTCAGAATCCATGGCATCTTTCCAAGATTTTGACTGTAGGGCTTCCTGGACTGTAGAGGGCTCATCTGATTCAATAACTCTACTCATCAAAGCAAAGTTAACTTCTTCTCTTGCTTTACTGCGAGTCCATGGTCCAGGGTTGGATGTATCTGGTGGAGCATCCAATCTTGCATCTCGTAATGTACTTGTACACCATTTAGGCATACGTTGAGTTGTTCCCATGGGTTGTGGTTCTATTTGATCAACATCATCATCCCCATCATCACTTTCATCTTCTGAGGGAACATTAGCTTCAATTTTTACAATAGGTGAAAAATCTACATCTTGTGATTCCGAAGGAGAAGTCTCTGCTTCCTTCTTCTTGAAAAACTCAATATCTCTGCTGGTGTAGACTTTTTTGGTCTTAGGATCCATTAATCTGTACCCAAGAGTCTCTTCACTGTACCTAATGAAGATGATTTTTTGTGATTTCATGTCTAATTTCTTTTTGTTCTGTTTGGGTATGTGCATGCTTGCTTTGCACTCGAATACTCTGAGGTGTGCAATGGATGGTTTCCTTTTTGACCATGGTTCTTGTGGTGTAATTCCATCAAGAGCAGTTGTGGGCGCTCTGTTCAACAAATACACTGCTGTTTTTACTGCTTCTGCCCAAAATTTCTTTGCAAGTCTGGAATCATCGATCATGCATCGCACCATTTCCATTATAGTACGATTTCTTCTCTCAACAACACCATTTTGCTGCGGTGTGTGTGGAGGAGGCATTTGTCGACGAATCCCGTGAGTTTGTAGGTAGTCTCTAAACTCATCATTGGTGAATTCCCCCCCTCGATCTGAGTGGAGATTTCTGATGTGAAGACCAGTTTCTTTCTCAACTGCTACTTTGAACTTTTTGAAGGTTTCAAACGCTTCACTTTTCTTGCAAAGACAAAAAATCCACATTTTCCTCGAATAGTAGTCAACACAAAGCATGAAGTACTGGAACCCAGAATGGCTTGGCTGCATCAGACTGCAAAGATTGGTATTAACCAAGCCAAGTTTACCATGAGCTCGAAAAGTAATCTTTTGGAATGAAGCCCTATGTTGTTTTCCTGCTAGGCAGTGAGGACACTTGTCTGTATCCTTCTGAAGAGAAGGTAGCTCATGTACCATATTATGCCGGCGAAGTGTTTCGAGATATTTAAAACTAACATGACCAAATCTCCGATGCCACAGCTATGCCAAGGTGGAATTTTTAGCCACAAGTGCTTGATCATCTCTATACACAAAATCAAGTTGGAACATGCGTCCCACATTGGAGGCTTTTGCAATTATTTTCAAGCCTCTTGATTTATCTCGAATCAAACACGTTTTCTTGCCAGATTGACTATCAAAGTCAATTTTTAGGTTGTGATCTAGGAGTTGACTAACTGAAAGAAGATTCTTTGTCAACCCAGGGACATATAGGACATCTGATAGTCTGCATTTGCGTTAACCAAGGGGTAGAGAGATGTTCCCAATCCCCTGAACTGTATATGAAGAATCATCTCCCAACGAAACATGATTTTTTGATGGCGTGTCCCTCATTGAAATAAACCAGTCTCTGTGGCCAGTCATGTGTTGAGTGGCTCCCGAATCAACATACTAGACATCACTAGATGACGTGGATGGTTCACTTGATCGAGCAGTGAACAAGAAGTCTTCATTTTTTGACTGTTCTTGTTGCTCAACAATATTACCTTGCTGGTGGGGTCTTCTTTTCCAGTTCCCCTTTTTCTACCCGTGATAGTTGTTAGAATGTCCCTTGTAAGATTGTTGTTGTTGTGGTCCAGAGTTGCTTGATGAACCTTTCTTATAAGTGTTATACCAACAATCTTTTAAGTCATGTCCTCTTTTGCAAATTGGACATTGCTTCTTCTGTTGATTGTCCCCATGATACTAATTCTGATGTTGGGACTTCTGATAGGTTTTAGGTTTTCCTTTACCTTTTCCTTTCCATTTTTGATGTGAAGACAATGCCTGCTCCTCTTCATCATCCTTATTATGCATTGCTTCCTCTTGTTGCAGTAGGTTTACCAGCTTGTCAAAACTAATTGTCGTATCTGACAAGTTTAGAGTTGTGACAAAAATGTGGTAAGAAGAAGGGAGAGCTCTCAGAATAATGGGAATGAGAGATTCATCTTTGACCTCTTCTCCTAGGGCTAGAAGTGAAGCCCTCAACTCTGCAACTCTTCTCAAGAAAGCTTCAATTTTCTCATTCTATTTGAACTTCAATGTATGTAATTGACTCTGCAAATTTAGTATGACATTCTTGTTCTTGGCCTCATATATTGTGCTCAGCTTATCCGACGCTTCTTTTTCTGTTGTGGCATCTCGAATGTGGGCTTGCACATCGTCGGACACTCCAAACAAGATGATGAGTTTTGCTTTCTGATCTGCTCTATCAAACTATCATTGTTGTGTTGTATCAGTTGTTGATCTAGTTAGAGTACCAGTCACAACAGGCTAGATTTCTTCAAACTCAAGTTGTGTCTTTATTTTTGTCTTCCATGCAGCATAGTTGCTTCCTCTGAGCAATTGTGAATCTGGAAGAAAAAATTTGGGGGCATTGGTGCCCATTTTGCAGAGATCACTGACAGGGTTTGGCTCTTATCACTCCAGGTATAAGGTCTCCCAATCTATATACTGTCAGTCTGATATACCAAACCTTTCTATATACACGCACTTTCGATATACCCGTCGGTACGTGGAAGAAGCTCGCCCTTTCTATATTCCCGGTGGTACGTGAAAGAGGCGTTAATGTACGTGAAAGAATTCAATACATGGTACCAAGACAATACTGATGGGGTCTGTGCGATTATTGACACCAGCTCAAAGAAATATCCTCATACACGCGTAACTTTGCTATATACTAGGATAATTTCTCAGTCCGGATTTATGTCTTGCAATCATTCACAGACGGATGGGATGGTTCATAGTGTGTGCACTGTGACCTTATTACTCCCCGTCGATTTATAGGGACGATGCCCAGACAACGTTTTTGCAGCTATATTAGGTGTTAAGTGTAGTAGTAGTCGTGACGGATTTACCCGTAAGCGCTTCCCAGAGGCACCGTATATACCGAACACTGCGAATGAGATCTAGGATATCATGAGTGTTACAGAACCAATTTTTTTTATTGTTTTTGATTACAATTCTGCTAGTTTCTGAGCAGTTACAAAGTTTGCAGTTGACTATGGCAACCTACAAATTAGTACAATATGCAGCAGTATATAATTTACATTCAAAAAACTAGAATATTTGAATGGAAGGCAAAAAAATTTCAGTTTCGCAGGTCCTGGTGGCCTCCTGAGCCCAATACGACCCAAAATGCTAAAAATTGCAAAAAAAAGCTGAAGATGCAATTTTTAGATGGGTCTCCCTTTGCAAAAAATGTCCGAAATGAAAAAACAGACCAAATGGGAGAATTTTTTTTTTTACCCTAACTTACGGATTCCTCCACTACATTTAGTTAGTTATAACTAAATTCAAAATTTGCCACTAAATTTGGTAAATCCGCCAAATATTCCGCTAAATTTCAAAAAATGAGTTTTTGTGTGTTGGGGCAGGATTCGACCCCCACACCTCTCATTCCCAAGGCGTTTTCACTATCCAACTTGGCGCACATGGGCGCTTGTTATAGGATATGGAGGAAATGCTATTTAATTAAAAAAGAGAAGGAGCTAACCTCTTTAAACACGACCTAGCAGAGTAGATGCTCACGTGGCACTTGCGTGGAGCTAGTTTTTAATTAGGTTTTCCGCTTGAAGTGGATCTGAACCTCTATTTCGCTACTTATCTCCTTCTTTGTTTAATGTTACCGCCTCCTTATGTGCAGGTCAGATCCCTCTAGTTTCCACACATGTTTTCTTGATACTTGCTTTGCACGCAGCTTATATCTCCTTACTTTAGCCATTTTTGCTTTACAGGTCTACGTGGAGGACGACTATAGCTTTGGCGTGAAGGACTGAATATCTCCACAGTTGTGTTTGTGGATGCGCAGGTCCGGCTAGAGTTTCCACGCCTCTTTTTTATACTTGCACACTTATATCTTTGTGTAGGTCTGCAGTGCGTGGAAAACAGTTCTCCACCTTGTTTTGCACAACTTGTGTTGTTCTATTTGCACACGCCCTGATTGAATATTCTCCACCATTTTTTTTTTTGAGTTGCACCCTTATTGCTTCAGGCGTCTGACTGGAGATGGAGAAAAGGCCTTTGCAATCTTGTGTTGATTTGTGCAGGCCGTGGTTTGTGGCACGTGAGGACGCAGGGATCTCCAGGGGTCTACACACTATGTGTAAACTATGTGAGAAATAGCCGTTGCTTCATTCAAACTTCACACCCGCGAATGGCTTCACACCGTAGTTTCCTCTGGCTTTATCAATGCAACCAGCTCAGTAACCCTTGGATGGGGAATTTTTTTTAATTTTTAAATATATATGCCTACAGCGAATTTTGCCTGGTGCTAGTTGCACCAGTGCAAAATTTTTTTGCCTTCCAAGCACTTGGAAGGAACAGGAGGATGTGGGGGAGGCAGGGATGGGGCTGGGAGTTTGCACAAGGCTGCACAGGATCTCAAATGCTGCAAACACTTCTCCAATCTCCTCTCTCTCTGCTGCTCTCTCTTCCACACGTTTACAGGTCCAGATTCTCGCTCTGGTACCAAATGAAGATTGAGAAACAGGGACGGAAGCCTGATTAGTTTTATTAATCTCAATCAACCAAAAAACTACAGAGAATGGGCTGCAATATTTATAGATATTGCACAGCCAAATACAAACAGAAGATTAAGTTGCACAGGTGAACCAAGTTCGTAAATATACAAGCTTCCAATAACATCTGGGAAGCAACAATTAGATACAAACAAATATATTGTTCAAAACAATATAACAACATGTATGAAAGACAAATATGGTTTTTGAACCATATAACAATACATAACAAAATAACCATTATTATTTAATTAATAAAATTTAATAAATAATTATACTATGCATAATTAATTAGGATAATAATATTTTATCCTAACAAAATCTATGTATGGGATCATTCCAATAGTTTTAAGCCTTGTCTGCTTCAATGTTTAGTGCTAGAAGTTGTTCAATATTTTTTGAATATAGTACGGGAGATTTAGCTACAAGTATGTGTATTCATGTGTCTATGTTTATGGTAAGGTTGCTTCCAGTTGGTTAGGGAATTAATGGGTCAATTGCATGTGTTTTCTCTTAGGTTGGTTGATTGATGGTCATATAGATACTCAATTTAATCGGTAGTTTGGTTTTCTTGAAAAATACTCAAATGCTTTATTGTCCTCTATGTTTAGTGTTTCCAACTCTCTATTGATACTATTCACGTCCCTGGTTTATTTGAAAATTTTATAACCGAACCCCTGATCTATGTCTATAAGAGGAACCATTCAGTTCATTTGTGGAATTATTGGCTCAAAAGAAAAATCTCTTACTTGTCTGGGTTCTTTAATTGTCATGTAGACTTGAAATCATTTATCTAAGTAAATTGAAAAAAGTAACTCAAAATAGGATGTGTTTTTGTATTTTCCATATTTATAAATAAGCAAAAGGAATAATTGAATAAAAGAAATCTTTTTGTTGTTTTTGTAGTATTTAAGAGAAAGCTTCTAACCTAATAAAATGAATCTAAACAAGAAATTACCTGGATGTAGACAATCACTTGTGTAATTTTCATGAGATTGACATAGACTAATTAAATAAATGAATTCTTTCCACAACTCTAAATTTCACCTTAGAGGTAGAGAATATTCATTATTTTAGAGAAAATACTATCCTCTACAACTTCCCTCATAATATTTAAAGAACAAATCTCTTAATTGATCTACTCTATTGACGGTATAATAATTGAAATGATTGAAAGATTTAGCTACTCTATTTGATATGAGTCTGAAACAATGAATTATAACTTGATAATTTGAATAAAGAAAGGAATAGTCCAACCTTGATATAAATGTACTGTGGTAAATCTGGTTGAATTTATCCCGTCAGTTTTCCTTTCAATTTTCATGTTCATGTGAGTCCATTTACTAGGAATGGAGAAACAACAACACAAAGAAAGATGTGGGAGAACTAAGCAGATTGGATTGATTGAATGGGAAGCGATGTAAGTGGAAGAATTAAAGTTTAATTGATTTGTGATTAGGCTTTGGAAATTTCCAGTAAGAAGGAAACAACTTCAACAATGACAAGGATGTAAATTCTTCTCTAGGTTTTACTTGCACACAAGCATGTTATTTATAGGAATTTTTGGGCAATAGTTGAAGCCATTTGGTAGCCAAAGGAAGACATATCAAAAGTGAAGAGGGATTTCAAACTACTAACAACCATCAATCACAAATAGAAGTGCAAGAATATATTGCCACAAAGAAGTTGGGCCTTGGAATCATCTAAAATGGGCAACCAAAGTGTCTAAAAATGTAAGTTAAGTGAGAGAATTCCACGTTAAAACATGAGTGAAATCTCTGGAAAATTTGTGCAGGACCGCCGCCCTGCCAAGGAAGCGGTTTGTAAACCACTGCCCTACCTGGGAGGTGGTCACAAATCCCACCACCGGAGTAGGGTAGCAGTTTTGACTCTAAAGTTCAAAGCTACTCTAGAATGTACCGAGAAGCTAGGAAAAAGTGTGCGAGGAATGAGTAATGATGTCTAGGATAAAAATATGCACTTCAAATGTGTTTTTGGAACTTGAAAACATTTTGAAAGGATATGAATCATCATTGGGGACCTTGTAACCGTTTTCCAAAAATGTTGCACATACAATTTTGGGTGTGTACATATTGCCCCCTTGGAGAAACGTCTTATCCATGAAATAGGCATAAAACTTGGGATATGAGTATGGTGTTCCTGAAATGGGGAGTTAGAGGATATATCAGACACGCTCCTGTGCTAAAAGGTCACCGTCTAATCTTCCACTATTTGTAAAATAGAGAAAGAGACTCAAGAGCAGATAGATTAAATATAAAAAAAACCTCTAAATTAAAACAATGAGAGGACTTACCATTTGTGCAGGGATATAAAAATATACCTGCGCTACCCCTCTATCCCTGCGAACACATACACTCAAAATAAAGTTAATAACGACACACACACACACACACACACACATCGAAACAAACTTATTTTCCTATTCATTTGTACTCGTTCGATTGGTGATATTTGAGCTTTGGGCCCACAGTGACAGTTTTTGACGAGAGTACAACCAAAATGACCATTGAGAGATCATGATCATGCCTCCGCAAGTGGGAGATCAACTTGTATGGTCGCATGTTAGTTTTCCTCGTTTATTTTAAAACCTAAAATGTTAAAAGTTGAAAATCCTTTGCGCAGGGGGCGTTATTTTAAAAATCTCTTGTGTTAAACTAGTCTCTAAGGGGAATCCCGTAGGGTATTCATTTATTTTGCAAAGAATTGTGTATTTATACATTTGAGGAGCTTTCTAGCTCCTTGTAGCTGTACAGTGAATCAATTTAGGACCGCCAGCCTATCATGGTGGTGGTTTCAGAATTGCCACCATGAGAAGGCATCGGTCACAAAACTGTCGCTCTGCACAGGGTGAATGTTTTGAATAGAATAAAAAATCCTTGTGTTAAATATTTTTTTTTGGATTTTTGATGCTTTTCAATGTTTTTGATCGGCTTGCCTATCGAAAATCTCACTTACTTTCTCTTTTTCAATTTTGGTGGATGTATAAGAAGGAGTAATACATCTGTTGGATCCATGAGAGGGCATGTGATTAGATCCTAGGGGTTCTAGATTATTTGTCCTAGGATAACACTGATATTCTACAAAGGGACAAAAGATGGTGGATTTCTTGATTACCCCTCGTTACTCCTACTAGTCACATTATGTGTGACATCTTTTCTTATTGAGGAGAAAACTGGAATACCTTTCGGTTGTCAGGTGCTACAGGTGAGTGAACGATCACCATAGAGGATGTGTACCATATTCTTGGGGTTGAAATATTAGGAATACTATTGAATCTAGAGACACCAAGGTACAAAGCCACGATGACTCAATGGGCCACTCATATGGGTGATTTCATGGTGTCAGTCGGTTCAAATAAGGGAATGAAGGAACGATCGATTGCCACTGCTCCTATCCCTGCTATCTGCAAGGCCATCATGAGTATTCTAGCTTCGCAGTTAATAGGGGATAATGGAGAAGACACATTTCTATATTTTTGGGCTCCCATCATTTCATATACTAAGGATGATGGTTGTATCAACACTTGGGGGGATTATATCCTTGGTAGCACTTATCATGACTTAAACAAGATTGTCAGGTTTGAGGGATGTTCATTGAGCCACTCTACATTGGTTATGCACTAGGATTATGAGTGGATTGTCCCCTATGGGAGGGGAGTACTAGTACAGGACCCAGGGGCTGTAAGGGTTGCCAGATAAATTGTGATTTCATCTCTCACAACGCCACATTAGCTAGTGGCTTCCTTGACCACAATAAACATGGTGGCCACTCCATACCAAGACATGACGGGATTGTGGGGATAGGAGGGGACCACAGTGGTGGCCTCTACCACTACTTCCCAGTTAGTTGATAGGATGGAGAAGGTGTCAATGCAATTCAATATTCCTTACATTGACATGCTTTCTCCAGTGTCACCCGTATATAGGAGTGTTATGGAGGCCCTCGAAAGGGCCCTAGAGGAGTTTCGAGTTAGACAGTGTTGACTCTAGGAGTTCCTATTGCAGTCAGGTGAGTTGTTTATGCTTGACCAAAATTTTGTGCCACTCATGTACCTTTACTCCAACTTGAGGCCGCACCCACCCACAATGGGGAGGAGGCTGAGCCTATAGAGGTTGACTCCAATTCTAAGGAGGGGACATGAAATAAGACAAGAGAGGAGTTGGATGATGATGAGACTGATGATGGATCCAATGATGAGGGATTAGGTGGTGAGACTTATAAGGTAGCTCATATGGAAGAGGAGAGTGACCTTGAGTGGTATTATACCTAGGATATACTGAGATCTGCGTGGAAGGAGTTAGATGTAGAGATGGAGACACTTGTCTCCAAGGTACCACTTGCATATGATGGAGAGGGATATGATGAGTCTGTGATGGGACAGTGCCTCACCTCTGGTCTTGGGGAGGCCCAATAGTCACCAATAGTAACAAAAATAACCACTAACCCTACATGGATGCCTGAAGATCCAAGTACATTAATACTCTTCTCTACTTTATTAGTTGGAGATATTAGCTAGTATTTCTTCTTTTTTATTTTTGTAGCTTTATAACTCATCATTTTATTTTGTTTGCATCGACTGCTTAGGGATGTCGATATCTTATTCATCGGGTATTTGTGAACACCTTTTTGATCCCCTTTGGGAAGACATGAGATGAGATGACTTAGGACAGAAGATAGTTGTTATCATCCTATAGACAAACTAATGTGTTTGTACCTATTTAGAGGGCAACAAAGATCATGATTTCTCTCTGCACCTAGGTTTCCGTGTATGAGACAGGTGAGAGATTGATGAGATGGATCCATTCTCATAGTGAGACCACAACCAGTGGATGTCATCACAAACACTCCCATAATTCAATGTATTCTCACCATTATAGCCACAATAGGAGTCATGCAAACAACTGTGCACCGTCTTAGGGATCCCACAGGGATTGATAGGCCATTTGGCCTTTTATTTCTTAGTTTCCATTTTTTGGGCATTTATAGGATTTTTTTTAATATTTCAGGCTCATTTCAAGTGTTATGACCATGCCTTGTGTGTGATGACATAGTACATAAATTTGACTTATTGCGATATATATAGAGATTCTACTTTTTGGTTTGGTTATTCATTATATCTGAGTTGAATTAATCTTGGCTCATTTCACATGTGTACTCTAGTTGTTTAAAACTTCCACTTTTGTATATTTTTCTAAATGTACGCAGTGGATATGAATGCTAACAAAATGACTTCTTTTTGTGTTTTGTAATGCTGATATATCATAATGTAAATACTTTGTAATGCTAAAATTTAGTTTCTCTAAGCAATTTTTGATTCTTTGTATTGTTTTGGAAAAACATCATGATAGAGTGATATGATAGAAGGATGATCTTTCCCTACTCCTAACCCCATGGAACTGGTAAGATGTAAGGGCTCAACACCAAGAGCCAGGAGGGGTACAAGTTACATAGGTTTGTTGAATGGTAATGATGAGAGAAAGACAAGGATTTGAAAAAAATCAAATTAGGAACATACAACCTCAATCCACGGAAGTTCACTACATAGTTAAAAGTGTGAATTTATTTCTAGTCTATCTAGAATTAGATCCGTAGATTTCCACTTGGTTTAAAAAAAATTGTTTTGAGGTTTTAATCTCTTTTGAAATTTTTGACAACTACCTCACTTTGTTCTGATTTATGTTTTCACTGTATTTTGAATGAACTTCTTTTAACTGTCTAGTTTGTCAAAGAGACCCCATACACCTTGCCCCATGCTACCAGTAGGAAGTATGGGCTCATCACCATGGATAACACATAGGTGAGTAAGGGAAGTTCTCTCCTTTCCTAACCTTACACCATATTTAGAATGTTCTTATTTCCAAACAGATGTATATGGGATAGATGTTGCACCATGTAGCTTCTAGATCAGACTGTAGGAAAAAAAAACAAATCTAGGAGAAACTATGATTGGAACCAAGTGTTTAGGCCTTGGTATGGTTACTGTTGATGCGTAATCACAACACCCTTGAATGTTGCAACTCGATAGATTGAAACTATCAGTGTGATTGCATAACATGGATTTTTTCTCAAAGTATGGGACTTTGCAATTGGGAAATCTCTTAGAATGAAGGCTAGTTCCTATTCCTTTATTCTGATACACACATTCAAATTGTAGAGGATTTATCTCAAAATCTACTCTAACTTTTCAATAATACAGGGTTCAAAAGATTGCAAGAAATCAAGCCTAATATACAAGAGGTGATGCACCGAAAGGAATGCTAAATAAATTACCTTGCATAGAAATGAAAATGAAAAAATATTTAAGAGGATGAACATCAAGACAAATCAGTTTATTATCACAAATCTATTTACCATTAAACAAAAATAATCAAAACATGTAACATAACCTAAATTGCACAGTTAACAAAAGTTGTAATGAGAGATCATACAGATGTAATGAACACAAGAGAGGGTTAAAACTCATCTAAATACTTATATTATTGCTCAATAGATTTGATACAATGCATTACAATGGTCAAGAGGCAAAAATTACATTTATAGTTTGAATAGGAGCTTTGAACTCCACAAGATCACTTACAGACAAGAGAATAAGGGAGGGTGCAAAGAAAGATTATCCAAACTTTTGAAATGAGCCTCTCCTTACAATATATAGGCAGTACGAGAGAAGGGAGAGAGAAGGAATTCGAGATATTTCTTCAACCACCCTAAAATTCATTAAAATATCCTACAACAATGATGGATGCCACTGTAAAACACATGCCTCCATGTACTTTTCCTTCTTGGAGAAGAAAGGAATCCCATACCTTCATCATTTGGGTAGGTGAGAAATATGGAAACACACTCTAAAATGGTGGAATGTATTTCCTCATTTTGAAATACTAAGTCTCACTTAAATTAATCAAAATAATTAGCTATTGTGTACAGGACACTGAGAGATTTCCAAAAAGTCCAATGTTGTGTAAATCAAATCTCCCAGTCAAAATTTATGACCAAATGAAGATGAGGGCGCGATACTGCAATAAATGCTAATGGTTAATCTATCTTCTTGGACTCCAAACTTGTATTGCACTCTCTGAAATCTGAAATTTTTACTTTAGGGATTCGAAGCTTCAAGAATTTCCACTTCGGAGGTTGTTTCACTATTCATCTGACGAGAGAGATCAAAGGTTTCAAAATACGGAATCACTAAAGTCCAAATTTTGGACTACGAAGTTCAGACTCTGAAATTATGTTGTGTGGCATTGGGGCATCAACATTCTAAAATGCCAAAACCTCGACAGTCCAAAATTAATACTTTGGGTTTCAAACCTTTGTATTTTCGGGGGTTGTTCACCCATCCATTTATCCCATATTTCCAAACCTCCAAATTTTAGACTTTGGGTTTCAGAACTTTTCCCCTCCTCATATGACACTGTTCATCCCTTATGAGCTCGTGAAACCTTTAAAACTATGAAACCCTAAAGTTTGAATTTTAGACTTTAAGTTTTGGACCTTCTGCTCATTCTTTATGTCTCTTTCTAGTGATTCCCCAAATTTCACGTCGTCCTGCCTCCGAAGTTCTGAGTGAATTCAGACTTCGGAGATTATGCATTTCCCAAAATCTTATGTAATTTACTTGGCCTACTTCACTGAATTTGTCATCTCTAGCTCAAAATATGAGCTCCCATGGCCGAGTTGATTGGTCCATTTTCTATCTGTGAGGTCTTTTTTGTCCAATTTTTTCTGAGGGAAAAAATTGGATAACATTTACTATCAAAAATTATCTTATGTTGTTTGAACTACTTCACTGAAATTTTCATCTCTAGCTCGAAATCATTGATGAATATCCCATGGCCGAATTTGATTGAGTCCATATCCTATCTGTGAGGTCTTGTTTGTCCAACATTTTCATTGAGTTTTTAAAAAATTGGATAACATTTACTATCAAAAATTATCTTATGTTGTTTGAATTGATGAAATGATTTGGAAATAATTGATGATATCATGAGGATTTGAATAGATATGATTTGAATGTTTTGCCAACATTTTCATAAGTTTTTAGGAATTTCTATAAGTCCCTTTATTCCAAACTTATGAAATGCATAGGAAGATGAAAATCTAATGTAGATGTAGTAATGTACGTGCAGAAATGTGGGTGAATCATGTGTAATACTTCTTAAGGTGAAGAGAGTTGACAGATTCTCTAAACTCTTCACCTTCTATCGTACCCAGGTGAAATGCCCCATTTTTATAATCTTCTATTACTTGATATGGACCCAACCAATTGAGCATGAACTTCCTACCTTCACCGGCCTTTTTTTCGATCCAACTATCAAGCCTTAATACCAGATCTCCCTCACATATTTCACGTTCGTAGACCCTCTTGTTATACTGTCAGAAAATTTGTTTTTTATAAGCTCTGTGTTTTTGTTTGGTGTTGAGCCTAGCTTCATCAAGGCTTTCTAATTGAGAGATTCATGCCTCTCGATAGGATTCTTCTCCAACAATTCCATGTAATGACATGAAAAAACTAGGTATTTCGACTTCGAGTGGTTGAACTGCTTCTACACCGAATACTAAAGAAAAGGGGTTTCCCATGTTGGTATTTTTATCGATGTTCGATAAGCCCATAAGGCCGGGTATAACTTTAGATTCCAATATTTTTTTGTTCTCCTTGAAATTTTTCAGAAGACTGGATTTTAACATCTTATTCCCTAGCCTGAGGGTAATAAATAAAATCTGTGTGATGATTTATTTTGAATTTCTCGCATAGTTCATGTGCTTCATCATTCTCGAAAGATATGCCATTATAATTACCTATGAGACACTGTACCTTCAAATGATTCAGTTAAGAATAAACTTAGTGATTACAAAATATAGGATAGTGGTAAGAGGAATGGCCTTTACCTACTTTGTAAAATATTATGTGGCCATGATTATAAAGTTATGTCCATTGGTTGATGAGGGAGAAAACTTCCCTATCAAATCTAGGCCCCACATTGAAAAGGGCCATGGTGTCACAATGGGTTGTAGATCCTGTGCCGGTATAGGGATATCATGGGAGAATTCCTTGAATTTATGGCACCTAGACACAAACACTATCACATCATGTTCTAACATGGGCCAAAATTAGCCCATCTGATGTATTTTCCAAGTAGTTGTGTGGCCCTCGAAGTGACCTCCACATACTCCACTATGCGATTCATAACAAATCTTCTCAGATTCTTCTTCATCAACACATCTTAATAACATTCCATCAAAGGTTATGTGATAGACCACTTGGTCTAGAATCACATACTTAAAACCTATAATGCAAATCCATCTTCTTTAGTGAGATGTGGCCCCTTCGGGGTATGCATTATCCACAATGAAATTGATTATATCAGTGTACCAAGGCCATGCACTGATTCATGGCTTGAATTCTAAGTAGTATATATACGCATCAGAAAAATCTAAATCAACCAAGTTACCTCCATCCATTGGGTTATCAGCTAATCAATATACAATAATTTTTTCTTTTACAGACTTCTGATTGATGAAGGTGAACTCGAATTCACCCATTAGGGTTATAAATTACCCTGCATTTTTAGATAGTGAACCTTACATTAGAAAAGCCCACAAATGATCAATTTTTACAATCACTCTTGTTTCCTGGTTTAACATATAATGTCTCAACCATTTTATTGCCAACACTATAGCTAGGGACTCCCTTTATGCCTGAGTGTAGTGTGTCTTGTAGTCAAGAAACGTGCGACTCATAAAATATAATGTACATTCATGCTTATTATCATATTCTTGAGCCAACATGTAGGCTAGTGAAACATCTCTGGCCCTTGAATATAGAATGAGGGGTTAGTCTAACCTAGGAGGCATTAGTGTAGGTGGCAAAAGTAAGAATCATGTTATAGATTCAAACGCCTCATTGCATTCTTTCGTCTAATCAATGTAGCAATCATTTTTTAATAAATTGTTGATCGGGTGAAGAAAAAGGTTAGATCAGAGATAAATATTTGAATTACACCGAGTTTTCGAAGAAAATATTTGATGTCACAATCGTCAGACGGTGGAATCATTTCCAGTACAGCTTAGATTTTGGCCAGATCTACATCAATCCCTTGTGAAGATATGATGTATCCCAACAAATTTCCTCCCATCAAACCAAATACACATTTCTCTAGATTTAGCATGACGCTGTATTTGATTAATTGAGATAGAATGATATGAAGTACCTCAGGGTGATCACACCATTTTCTAGCTTTTACTAGGAGTTCATCAACGTAAGAATCCACAACCTTGTGGATAAGATCATGGAAACTATACATCATGAAATGTTGGTAAGCTGTACCAACTTTCTTCAGCGTAAATGGTATGACCTCGTAATAGTAGGTTCCTCAAGGAGTGATAAAAGTTATCTTTTTTTGATCCTGTCCATGAGAGATAACAACTCAGAATCATTTATTGCGTCAACAATAACATCGATAGAGGGAAGCGAAAAATTATCCTTGGGACATGCTTTGTTAATTTCCTGAAAGTCAATATAAATGTAGACCTTTCTGTTATTTTTGAGAATGGGGATGATATTGGGTACTAACTATGAGTAGTAGACTGGTTTGATGAACCCTACTTGTAAGAGTTTCATCACTTCCTCTTTTACCATGAGAGCCACCTTTGGTTTCATAGGTCTTAACTATTGCTTAATTGTTTTAGCATCTAGCTGGTGACGAGATTATGGACTACAACATCGGGAGAAATCCTTTTCATCTCTATGTTATTAAACATGAATTATTTTGAATGTTCTTTAAGTATTTACGTGTGTATTTTTATCTCCTCTTCTGTTAGTGAAGATCCTACTTTTATAATTCTTGGTTCTTCCTCTATCCCAATATTTATATCAATCATCCCTTGAATAGAGTAGGCGTTACCCTCCTCAAACTTAGGACGTGATGGAGGTAGTTCAAAGTCCCCCTCTTCTCCACCCTCATAAATTTTGAGACCTTCTTGGGGGTAGACTCTATCATGGGATTTCCAAAGTAGGAATAAGAGTGTGTGATAAGAGAATGGTCAATTTCAAGGTGAGTGAGATGCAATTCTATGTAATCATTCAAATTCCCAAGAGTTGCATCATCATTTTCAACGTGGTATGGGGTGGTAGGCCCATTCTCAGCTTCTACATATGTGAAAATTAGAATTGTTAGTATTTTGTGGACCAAACGGTCAGCATGAACTGATACCATGAAGCTTGTATATTCAAATTCACTATTTGGGGTGAAGTGGGAATAAAAAGTTACTATAGAATCCGTAAGAAGGTTTTGTTCTAATGGAACCACTTCAATCGATATGAGGTCAAAAATATTTGTTAGATTAAGTACTATTATTTGGTAGAGTTTTAGATGTTTGGCCCGAGTCTCATATACCTCAGATACTTAATTTGAGACTAGTTATGAATCACCTAGTACTCTAATATTACCAACACCCATCTATTTGGATACAATGAGGCCAAGAAGGAGGGCTTAATATTTAGCCCATTTGTTGGTACACTCAAAGCTTAATTTGAAGGAAAATGACATAACCCTTCCTTCAGCAGAATTAAGGATTACACATGTGTCAGTGCTGAAATGACATTTGGCTATGTCAAAATGGAGAGTCCAACAGCTACTCATGAAAATGGACATTGAATCATTCTTTGTATCTTCTTACTTTTCTTCAATTACTTTTACCATAAAAAATTCAACTGTAGGGAGAGATCTTAGTCTTAGAGCATGTCCTATGCCAATATATTCAAATAGGAGGAGAATGGGTTGATATTTCTTCAACAAATCGAATATATTTTCTGTGGTTCCTAACAAAATTGTTTCGATGACCACAGTTTCATCCTTGACCGCAAGGATGCCCTCGATCAAGCTCGTGACTTCTACCTCTGTTGTGGGAACAAATTTTGTTTCTTTTTTTGAACCATCCAGTTTGTTAAGTTGAATTTTTGGAAGCTTGAACTCGGAATGGACTCCTGGTATCTTCTTCAAATTTTCTAGGTGTATAGATTTTTTTTGGGTCACCATGCGTTACAAAGACCTTCCCTAAGTGTAGGAATATTACTTCCTGAACCAGTGTGTGGTGAATCACCTTCATGCAATGTATCCATGGATGACCGAGAATCATATTATAGTTGGTTTCTCGATCTATAATATAGAACTCAATGCAAACCATCTTGGGTCCTAAGGTAACCAGTAATACTATAGTCCCTATTAAAGTTGCCTTGAGGCTATCATAGCCACTTAACGTTTTTTGTGTTGAGGAATAATTTATTTCTTGATATCCTAGTTTTTATAGGAAATTAAAGGGGACTATGTTAACTGTCACCCAATCGTGAACCATTTCACATTTAACATAGTTAATGTAGATCCATACTTCAAAATGCAAGGTTGGGTCATCTCTACGTATAATTTCAGCATCCGTTAGTATTTTTCTATTATCAAACACAAAACCAACATCCCTCTCCAGTTTCCCAGGAGGATAAACACCAAAGTCTATGTGGTTTACTTATACTTCCAAAGTGGCATTAATATTGATCAAATTCTTGAGACCCAATGCTTCTAACAAAGCATCTCTATGAGTAGGGGTGTTCTTCTGTAAATTCAAAAATGAAATGTGAGAAAAGGTCTTCATTAAGTGATTGATCAGATCATATGCTCCTACTAGATTTGCAAGTGTTTGTTGAATTTTATTTGATACCAATGGGTAAATGGGTGTGGATTACTATGAACAATATCAAACCCTAGTGGTAGCATTTACCTCATGCTGACTTTATAACTCTACGAGGCCAATTTTTTTTTCTCACGAGTATCCAAATGAGGTGTCACTAGCTGGTTTTATGAAGTTGAAGCTTCATTATCATTGACCCCCACCAAAGTACCCTTGTCTAAACCATGGGGATCTAGTTTACCATCTTTAGGGTACGTGGGGACAGGATCATTAAAGATACTAAGTGGTGTGTTTTTAAGGGAAACCGACCATGTGTACATTTTTTTGTTTTGGTGTTCTTGTATTTTATAGAAACATATCCACAAAGTGTTGTCTCTGGTCTTCTTGTAAACGTTGTAGAAACTTGTAACAATCACGGCATGTTCTTACATCATACTTGCGGACATTGTGAAAACCACAATATAAATCAAGATTTTAATCCCAAGGTCTTTGGTTTTCATTCTCTTATGGTCCAAAATTCTGATCATTATTCAAATTTTTGTTTTTATAGTTGATGTTTGGGGCCCATTGCCCATGATTTTGAAATTGGATTGGGTATCTACTTGGGTACTGACTAGGACATTGTGTTTGTATTTGCTGAGTGGGATTTTGTTGTTTTTTAGGATGCTTAAAGTCCAAAACATTGATTGAAGGTGACAATTTATTGTTTATTTGGTTATTTCCATTCATATTGTTGTTGTTGTTGGTAGTGTTTGCATTAGGAGAGCTAACGAAATTTGGCTTCATACCCTGATCGGTGACACCATCAGTTATAGCTCCAAGATTCTTTTTGAGGACCTTTGGCCCCATATTATTTCTCACATTGTTGGAGTAACCGGAGTTACCTTGGTTAGGAGTGATTAAAATCTAATTTTCTCCTTAGGTTTTACGTCCACTATCTATGGCTCCTAGATCAATTATGATAGCACCCTCTTGTACCTCTTCATATCTCTTTATCGGTTATTTTTGGACCTCTTCCAATATTTCTCTATTAAGGGTGTGATGGAATATATTGTAGAGCTCTGTATAATCCATGTTTGGAACACTTGCAAAGGAATAGAGGACCTTTTGCCACCTTTAGGTGAAATGGGCAATAGATTAATTGTGCTCTTGTTTGATATGAAGAAATTATTTGATTCATGTTGTTTGAAGTTTCTTCACATCAAAATCCTTGATAAAGTATGACACAAGTTTTTTGAAGGAATGTATCAAAGTGTCTAGTATCCTGTAATACCAATCGAGAGTGATATCTTCTAATGTTTTAGGGAAAATCTTCATAACAATTGCATGTGATGGGAACAACTCTCGAATGGTAGTTGTGTAAGCTTTGATGTCTACATTAGGATTACCCTCCCCTTTAAAATTTAGAAGATCTGGCAAGGGTCTTGGGAATATGACAGTCCATGTGGAGAGTTCAAGAGGCTCTTTAAGGTATTTGGAATAGGTCCACATTGCGTATGTTTCAACCATTGAAAATCCTTATTGGGGGGTGGAGGTTGCATCTGTTGTTGAAATGATGCAGCGTATACATTTTTTGGGGCATATGTTGATTGAGAAACAGGGAAGGAAGCCTGTGTATATTTTATTGATCTCAATCAGTAAAACATTACAAAGAATGGGCTGCAATATTTATAGATATTGCACAGCCAAATACATCCGGGAAAATGAGTTGCACAGGTGCAACCAAAAACCAGATTTCACAAGCTTCCAATAACATCCGGGAAGCAAAATTACATAAAGACAAATATATTGTTTATAACAATATAACAATGTGCAAACAGACAAATATGGTTGTTTAACCATATAACAATTTAATCATTAATTATTTAATTAATAAAATTAATTAAATAATCCTACTATGCATAATTAATAATAGGATAATAAAATTTATCCTAACATTCCCCCCCTTAATTGTGCATTGTCTGAAGAGATGAGGAGAGAAATGCTCTGAACAACTCGAACTTGTCACGTGCAAGTGACTTTGTGAAAATATCTGCTCGTTGTTCAGCTGTTGGACAAAATTGAAGCTGGATGTTGTGCTTCAATACATGTTCGCGTATGAAATGAACCTGAACTTCAATGTGCTTTGTTCTCTCGTGAAAAACTGGATTGCGAACAAGTTTGAGAACACCTTCGTTGTCAACATACATGGTGGTCGGTTTGTCCTGTGGTATTCCAAGTCCTTCCAGTATGCGACGTAGCCAAATCGCTTCACAGACAGCTTCTCCTGCAGAACGATACTCGGCTTCTGTGGAAGAGCGAGAAACAAAGTGTTGTTTCTTACTTCCCCATGATATTGGTCCAGATCCCATAAAGAATACAAATCCAGAAGTGGATTTTCTATCATCAATGTTACCTGCATGATCTGAATCCGAATATCCAGTCAAGAAGAAGTTTTCGTTCTTCTTGTATTCTAGACCAAGATCCACTGATCCTTTGAGATATCTCAAAATGCGCTTTGCTGCTTTCCAATGACAAACTTTGGGTTCTTGCATGAACCTGGATAGATAGCTCACTGCAAAGCTGATATCTGGTCTAGTGTAGGTCAGGTAAATGAGACTCCCAATCAGCTGCCGATAGAGAGTGGCACTTACCTCAGGAGATGGATCTGAACGAGATAACTGTAATCTGTTCTCCATAGGTGTAGCAATTGGTGTGCAATCCATCATCCTAAACTTCTCGAGCGTTGTCTTGGTATATTTCATCTGAGAAACAAAGATGTGATTCTCTTTCTGCCATACTTCCAGTCCAAGACAGTAGTGCATAAGCCCGAGATCTGTCATGTCGAATGATCGCTTAAGATCTTTCTTTGTTTCATCAATCATCTTCACTGAACTGCCAGTGATGACTAGATCATCGACATAAACTACAACAATCACCATCTCCCCCCCTTGCTTTTTGAGGTAGAGATTGGGATCGTATGGATTTCTGACAAATCCATGTTGTACGAGATGCTCATCAATCTTGATGTACCATGCCCGGGGTGCCTGTTTGAGGCCATACAGAGATTTCCTGAGTCTGCATACCTTTTCTTCTTGACCAGGTACTACATATCCCTCAGGTTGAGTCATGTAGACTTCTTCTTGCAAATCTCCATTCAGGAAGGCACTTTTTACGTCCATCTGGTGAACTTTCCATCCAAACTGAGCAGCTAGAGCAAAGATCATCCTGATCGTTTTGATCTTAGCTGTGGGAGCAAATGTCTCCTCATAGTCAATGCCTTCTTTCTGTGCGTACCCCTTTGCTACAAGTCTTGCTTTACACTTGTCTACTGTCCCATCTGCTTTGTACTTAGTTTTGAATATCCATCTGCAACCAATGGGTTTCTTCCCTGGTGGAAGATCGACAAGCTGCCAAGTGTTATTCTTCATCACTGATTGATATTCAGAATCCATGGCATCTTTCCAAGCTTTTGACTGTAGGGCTTCCTGGACTGTAGATGGCTCGTCTGTTTCAATAACTCTACTCATCAAAGCAAAGTTAACTTCTTCTCTTGCTTTACTGCGAGTCCGTGGTCCAGGGGTGGATGTATCCGGTGGAGCATCCAGTCTTGCATCTCGTAATGTGCTTGTACACCATTTAGGCATACGTTGAGCTGTTCCCATGGGTTGTGGTCCTATCTGATCAACACCATCATCCCCATCATCACTTTCATCTTCTGAGGGAACATTTGCTTCAGTTTTTACAACTGGTGAAAAATCTACATCTTGCGAGTCCGGAGGAGGAGTCTCTGCTTCCTTCTTCTCGAAAAACTCAACATCTCTGCTTGTGTAGACTTTTCTGGTCTTAGGATCCATCAGTCTGTACCCAAGAGTCTCTTCACTGTATCCAATGAAGATGAGATTTTGTGACTTCATGTCCAATTTCTTTCTGTTCTGTTTGGGTATGTGCATGCTGGCTTTGCACCCGAATACTCTGAGGTGTGCAATGGATGGTTTCCTTTTTGACCATGCTTCTTGTGGTGTAATTCCATCAAGAGCAGTTGTGGGCGCTCTGTTTAGCAAATACACTGCTGTTTTTGCTGCTTCTGCCCAAAATGTCTTTGCAAGTTCAGAATCATCGATCATGCATCGCACCATTTCCATGATAGTACGATTTCTTCTCTCGACAACACCATTTTGCTGCGGTGTGTGTGGAGGAGGCATTTGTCGACGAATCCCGTGAGTTTGTAGATAGTCTCTGAACTCATCACTGGTGAATTCCCCCCCTCGATCTGAGCGGAGAGTTCTGATGTGACGACCAGTTTCTTTCTCAACTGCCACTTTGAACTTTTTGAACGTTTCAAAGGCCTCACTTTTCTTGCGAAGACAAAAAATCCACATTTTGCGTGAATAGTCGTCAACACAGAGCATGAAGTACTGGAACCCTGAATGACTTGGCTGCATTGGACCGCACAGATCGGTATGAACCAGGTCAAGTTTTCCATGAGCTCGAAAAGTACTTGTTTGGAATGAAACTCTGTGTTGTTTCCCTGCTAAGCAGTGAGGACACTTGTCTGTATCCTTCTGAAGAGATGGTAGCCCATGTACCATATTACACCGGCGAAGTGTGTCGAGATATTTGAAACTTACATGACCAAATCTCCGATGCCACAACTGAGCTGAGGTGGAGTTTTTAGCCACGAGTGCTTGATCATTTTTGTGAATGAAATCAAGTTGAAACATTCTTCCCACATTTGAGGCTTTTGCAATTATTTTCGAGCCTCTGGATTTATCTCGAATCAAACACATTTTCTTGCCGGATTGACTATCAAAGTCAATTTTCAGGTTGTGATCTAGGAGTTGACTGACCGAAAGAAGGTTCTTTGTCAACCCAGGGACATATAGAACATCTGATAGTTTGCATTTGCGTGAACCAAGGGGTAGAGAAATGTTTCCAATCCCCTGTACTGTATATGAAGAATCATCTCCCAACGAAACATGATTTTTCGATGGCGTGTCCCTCATTGAAATAAACCAGTCTCTGTGGCCGGTCATGTGTCGAGTGGCTCCCGAATCAACATACCAGACTTCACTAGATGACGTGGATGGTTCACTTGATCGAGCAGTGAACAAGAAGTCTTCATTGTCTGACTGATCTTGTTGCTCAGCAATATTACCTTGCTGGTGGGGTCTTCTTTTCCAGTTCCCCTTTTTCTGCCCGTGATAATTGTTTGAATGTCCCTTGTAAGTTTGTTGTTGTTGAGGTCCAGCATTGCTTGATGAACCTTTCTTATATGTATTAAACCAACATTCTTGCAAGTCATGTCCTCTTTTGCAAATGGGACATCGCTTCTTCTGTTGATTGTCCCCATGATACTGATTCTGATGTGGGGACTTCTGATAGGATTTAGGTTTTCCTTTACCTTTTCCTTTCCATTTTTGATGTGAAGACAGTGCCTGCTCCTCTTCATCATCCTTGTTGTGCATTGCTTCCTCTTGTTGCAGTAGGTTTACTAACTTGTCAAAACTAATTGTCGTATCTGACAAGTTTAGAGTTGTGACAAAAATTCGGTAAGAAGAAGGGAGAGCTCTCAGAACAATGGGAACGAGAGACTCATCTTTGACCTCTTCTCCTAGGGCTAGAAGTGAAGCCCTCAACTCTGCAACTCTTCTTAGGAAGGCTTCAATTTTCTCATTCTGTTTGAATTTCAACGTATGTAACTGACTCTGCAAATTGAGTATGACATTCTTGTTCTTGGCCTCATATATTGTGCTCAGTTTATCCCAAGCTTCTTTTGCTGATGTAGCATCTCGAATGTGGACTTGCACATCGTCGGATACTCCAAACAAGATGATGAGCTTTGCTTTCTGATCTGCTCTATCAAATTGTCGTTGTTGTGTTGCATCCGTTGGTGATCTGGTTAGAGTACCAGTCACAACAGGCCAGATTTCTTCAAACTCAAGCTGTGTCTTGATTTTTGTCTTCCAAGCAGCATAGTTGCTTCCTCTGAGCAATTGTGAATCCGGAAGAAAAAATTTGGGGGCATTGGTGCCCATTTTGCAGAGATCACTGACAGGGTTTGGCTCTTATCACTCCAGGTATAAGGTCTCCCAATCTATATACCGTCAGTCTGATATACCGAACCTTTCTATATACGCGCCCTTCCGATATACCCGTCGGTACGTGGAAGAAGCTCGCCCTTTCTATATACCCGGCGGTACGTGAAAGAGGCGTTAACGTACGTGAAAGAATTCGATACGTGGTACCAAGACAGTACTGATGGGGTCTGTGTGATTATTGACACCGGCTCAAAGAAATATCCTCATACGCGCGCGTAACTTCGCTATATACTCGGATAATTTCTCAGTCCGGATTTATGTCTTGCAATCGTTCACAGACGGATGGGATGGTTCATAGTGTGTGCACTGTGACCTTATTACTCCCCGTCGATTTATAGGGACGATGCCCAGACGACGTTGTTGCAGCTATATTAGGCGTTAAGTGCAGTAGTAGTCGCGACGGCTTTACCCGTAAGCGCTTCCCAGAGGCACTGTATATACCGAACGCTGCGAATGAGATCTAGGATCTCGTGAGTGTTACAGAACCAAATTTACTATTTTTGATTACAATTCTGCCAGTTTCTGAGCAGTTACAAAGTTTTGCAGTTGACTATGGCAACCTGCAAATTAGTACAATATATAATACAATTTGAATGACAGGCAAAAAATTTCAGTTTCGGGGTCCTGGTGACCTCCTGAGCCCTAAATGCTAAAAATTGCAAAAAAATAGCTGAAAATGCAATTTTTAGGTGGGTCTCCTTTTGCAAAAAATGTCTGGAATGAGAAAACAGACCAAATAGGAGAAATTTTTTTTTTTTACCCTAAATTAGGGATTCTCCGCTAAATTTAGTTAGTCGTAACTAACTTCAAAAAAGCCTGCTAAATTTAGCAGTTCCGCCAGAATTCCCGCCAGATGCAAAAGGAGAGTTTTTGAGTGTTTTTAGTGGGATTTGATCCTCAAACCTCTCACTCCTAAGGCACATGCAATAACCAACTTGGCCACTTGGGGCGCTTGGACTATGAATGGAAGAAATTTGTATTTAATGTCAAATAAATTGACTTACCTTTTTAAAAAATGCAGCTTGGTGAGCCTCCACGTGGCGCATGCTGGTGAAGGGGCGTTTTTAGGGTTGTATTTGCCCAAAAAACGGATCTGGAGCTTTTCTTTTTACCTCCACTCCTTTGTATTCTCCTTTGGCCGCGTTTTTTTGCTTTCCACGCACAAATATGCAAGTACAGGCCGCGTTTTTTGTATGGGCGCTGTATTTTCCTCCTGGGGCCACGTTTTTTGCTTTGGACGCACTGTACAGCATGTATTTTTGCTGTATTTTTCTCCGTGGGCTGCGTTTTGAATGCCTGAACTGTGTTTTTATTGTCCTGGCCGCATTTTCTCTTGCCTGGGCGTTTTTTTTAATGCTTTTTGGGGGGCGTTTTTTTCAATGCTGGGGGCGTTTTTGCAATGCTGGGGGCGTTTTTGCAATGCTGGGGGCGTTTTTTGACTTGGGGCGCTGTTTTTTTGACTGTATTTGCTCACAAAAACGTTTGTTTTCTTTGTGCAGGCGCTGGGGGCAGCAAATGGCGTGGGCAAGCTCAAAAAAACCATTTTTTTTGCTATGCAGGCCGTGGGGGACAGCCAAGGGCACGTATGCTCTAAAAAAATGCCTTTTTTTTTCTTGTACAGGCGCTAGATGAAGAAAAACGCCTCCTTCTTTTTTATTTATTTATTTGCTCTGTGTATTCACTGCAGGTGCACAGACAGTCCTCCAAACAAGCAAAACAATCTCCAAATACAGTAAAACAAAACCTTGATTGGAATTTTTTTTTTTTTTTTAAAAATTCAATACCTGTAGCTATTTTTGCCAGTGCAAAAAAAAATTTGCGTTCCAAACACCTGGAACGAACTGGGGAATGTGGAAAGGCAGAGATGAGGCTGGGAGGTTGCAGGAGGCTGCACAGGCTCTCTATTGCTGCATACTCTTCTCCAATCTTCTCTATTTCTTCTGCATTCTTTTTCCACTCCTTCACAGGGCCAGAATTTCGCTCTGGTACCAAATGTTGATTGAGAAACAGGGACGGAAGCCTGTGTATATTTTATTGATCTCAATCAGTAAAACATTACAGAGAATGGGCTGCAATATTTATAGATATTGCACAGCCAAATACATCCGGGAAAATGAGTTGCACAGGTGCAACCAAAAACCAGATTTCACAAGCTTCCAATAACATCCGGGAAGCAAAATTACATAAAGACAAATATATTGTTTATAACAATATAACAATGTGCAAACAGACAAATATGGTTGTTTAACCATATAACAATTTAATCATTAATTATTTATATCGGGGAAAGTTTATAAGACATGATAGTAAAAAATTATTGTTGTTGAATCTATCGTGGAAGAGGAGAAGAAGGCTCAAGCTCAAGCACATTCAGAGGTCTTCTTCAGATTTTTAAGAAACATTACCAGGCATGTTAGGCCCTAACTTTTAAAAATCTTGCTTTCCTTCAAATGATTTCATTAGAACAACTCTGTTCAGATGATTTTTGGTTCAGTTTGTTTTTATGGTAGCAATGTATGAAGTATCTTGTTGTTGTGTTTTCATGCTGGCTCGACTATTCAGTTGATTCCTTGCTGGGGTGTACATTTGGTTTCGTGTTGTTGAATTATCATGCTGTGTTTTGCATTTGCATTTTGGTAGATTCTGAAGAAATGCTTGCAAGGATAATGTATGAAACAGACTCTGTTGGAGTCCATGAAATGTTTTCTTGTTTGATATCAACTTCAGTCAAAGCCTTGTTGTTTACACTTGTTGAAACTGATATTGTTGGAATCCTTGAAATGATAGTATGTTTTGGCTTCTGTAGAAGTTTAGTCGTGAATACTATATGTTATTGATATTGTTGGAATCCTTGAAATGATAGTATGTTTTGGCTTCTGTAGAGTTTAGTCGTGAATACTATATGTTATTTATATTGTTGGAATCCTTGAATAGATAGTATTTTTGACTTCTGTAGAAGTTTAATTGAGAATGCTATATGGGTTCGACTCCTTTTGAGTCCTTGAAACGTAATTAATGTTTCGACTTCGGTAAGAAGTTTTATTGTGAATTTTTTTGGAATCCTTGAAATGATAGTATGTTTGGCTTCTGTAGAAGTTTAGTCGTGAATACTATATGTTATTGATATTGTTGGAATCCTGTAATAGATAGTATTTTTGACTTCTGTAGAAGTTTAATTGAGAATACTATATGGGTTCGACTCCTTTTGAGTCCTTGAAACGTAATTTATGTTTTCGACTTCGGTAAGAAGTTTTATTGTGAATTTTGTTGGAATCCTTGTAATGTATAGTATGTTTTTGACTTCTGAAGAAGTTTTGTTGTGAATGCTTAATGGTTTTGACTCTATGGAAGTCCTTGAATTGTTGTCGTATGAATTCAACTCCAATCGAACCCTGGCTGTGAGTACTGGTTGGATTTGACACTGTCGGAGTCCTTGCGGTATTCCCATTTAAACACAACTCCTGATAAAGTCCTTGATATGATGCGTGTTGGCTCGATTCCTGATTTAAGTCTTCACTGTGCATGCATATTGAAATTGACTCTTCTTAATATTATTGTGTTTATGTTCAGTTCATTTCTGAGGAATTAAGCGATGGGTTTTCTTTACAAACTCGACTCTGAATGAGTCCCTGCTGTATTCGTATTAGCTCAATTTTGGATAAAACTTTGATGAAATTAATGATACGATGACATCTTCTATGAAGTCCTTGTAGTGGTTATTCTTTCTTAATTTCCGCTTCTGATTTAAGTCCTAGCTTTATTTTAGTAGGGATTAGATTTAGTTTGTATGTTGCTGAGTGTTTCGACTCAGTGGGAATGTCGTTGTGTTTACACATGGTTACCTCTTCTGTTATTGTGTTATCTAGTCTTGTGCTTGACTAGGGTAAAGAGTTACTAGCTGTGCCATGACAGGCGATGGCATTGGATATTTTTCATGTTTGTTGAATAATATGGAAAGTTTTGTTGAGCCTATTGGAGTTGGATTATTCATTATTGCTTGTCGCGTGAACTCTTGTATTGCTCAATAAGCTATAAGTGATTTTTATATTTGGAATTCTGATGATGCTGTAGTTCTTCTTGTAATCTCGATTGTTTTTAGTCACATGTGTAAATGTATTAGCAATATTCAAGGAGAGTCGGTACAGTCCAGAACATTGTTTGATTCAGGAATCTAATTGACTCTGTTTCTTTCTTCTAGATTGTAATTTATATGTTGATGTATAATAAGTTGAACAGGAAAATTTTCTCTCTCCTAGTCAGGAAACCTTGTGTGCTTTCTTCTTGCATCCTTTTGCGATCTCTACGGTAAGGGCATAACAAGAATAAATTTGGTATTATATGGAGAGACTGGTATAAAATGTGAGCTGCTGTTTAAATAGGTATACTTGTCAATAACATTGAAATGTGTTATGATTATAAAGAATTAAGACAGTGAGCTTGTTGAATGTTTTAACTGCCTTGAGAAATTGATAGAAACAATTTTTGTAGGAGTTTTGTTGTCTTTAGATTGGTTGTATTCATTTGTTCTTAGTCTCTAACATATAAGATGAATAGCCTGATTTATATTTGGAATTTGAATAAATGATTTCATTTAAACAGGTTTGTATAATGAGAACAATTGGTGGATTGCAATTGTTTTAAGAATTAGTGCTTATCATGCTCAGTTCACCGAACTGACCCGTGTTGACAATTTTTGCAGATGGTTGCCGTAAGTGGTAAAGACACGCAGATCTGATATGATGTTCAGATCGTTTAATTTGGTTTTAGGATGAATTCTAATTTGATTCTCTAAATGTACTACTTGAAGAAAGATGTTCTTTTGCTGTTGAGTATTGTATCCAATATGTTGAATGCATAAAATGTATTTGATTAGCTTAGAAATGAATGAAATGAGAGGTTTGTTACTTATGTGTTTGCATATGTATCTTGATGGATTGAACTTCTTCGGTTCGAATGATGATTTTAAAGAGCATTGTTATTATTGTATACTTGGAGACATTTGGGATTCTCTAAGTAAGCTTGAAAAGATTATGTGACTGAATACTTGTGAATGTTTAGTAGATCTGTTATGTTCTATCTAAAGCTAAATTGGAAATTAGATCACTGTCTCTCAAGAAGCTAAGGTTAAAATAATCCTCAACAGGAAGCTAAACAGGCTGAATAAATTATTACTTCCTAGTCTTGATCTAAGTCAAGACAATGTTTAATTAGATTTTTAATCACTATATCTCAATTCTAATAAGTAAGATATATTTCAGTTATGAGAACTGATATAAACCTAAAGGTTATGGTTAGCAACCTTATGTGAAGATTTAGGGCTATTGCCCAGTTTCATTGATTTAGATTACTGTTTTTCGATGAACTCCTTTGATGAGACCATGATTCTTAATAACTTCTCTCTTTGCGAAATGGGTTTTATTGAGAAAGGTAATTCTAAGGTGAGGAACCCAGGGGTTGGGAAAAGACTACCCTAAAAGGAGCATCTTAAAGTATAACTTTAACTCGACATATGTAACACTTATAAATAAGTAGATCTTTTCGAGGCGGATTTGAAGGTTGATGGCACAAGTCAACTGCAGGGTTGTACCTTCGAGAAGATTAGGATCTTCTCGAAGATACAACAATACAGGTGACTTATGGCGACACCCTTTGCATTGATCGTTAAGATATACACCTTAAACTCGAACAAGTTTTACTCTATGACTGATTAGGAACGTGGTCATGTTATAAGGTTGCCCCAGGAGACTTGGGGTATCTTGACACACTGGGTTAACTAGGGTTGACCCAATATGTCAGCGTATCCCTAGTCCTCAGGAGCATCCCTATAATGTTTTTCATATTACTAATCCATTCCTGAGTGAATAACTTGGGGCAGGAGGAGAGACTGACAAAAGTCAGTATAAGAGATTCTACATAACATAGGAATGGGGTGAAGGACGTATTCTAGAATGATGAGTATGCCGTCAAGGAATATGAGACATAAGCAGTATGTTTCAAATCTTTGGCCAAAGTATCGCAAGTTGCTGATTGCGTTGTCCTATGTCACCTAGTCTAAGGGACGAGATGCCGATGAATAATGGTAACGATTATTCAGATAGGTTCCTTGGACAGAGCATTCTGAATCCTAGATTAGGGAAGAGAACCGCAAAAGTGATGTGTTAAAAAAAAAATGCCAACTCTTTGATACTCATGAATAGATCGGTAGATTACTGAGTCATGGAATTAATAGATCGGATGTACTCCGATTCATTACAGCTGCATATGGTTATCTGTTATAAGAATGGTTGTTTTGATTTGTGAGTTCTAAATTATGTATTTAGAACTAGAAAGCATTTATCAAAAAAAAAATTACTTGTTCTAATGTACTAAAATGGGGACGTTACAAAACCCGACTGAATCTCTTGATAAATTTTATGATCCGTCTTCGACCATTTTTATAATTTATTGAAGGTATTTTTCTCTCTTCTTATCATTTTGGGGTCTTTGGGGTTGTTTTTGAAGTGTTCATTTGGCATTTTTCCCTCTTCTCTTTTTTCTTCCCTCTAGGTTTAGGGTTTTGGGTGGTTTTTCTTAATTTACTGTTGTATACCAATGAAATCTCTTGTTTTAAAATTCATCCTGGGTGTTTTCTTATTTTTCCCATGGGATATACTCTTTAGATTTTTGAGAAGAAACTAAAAATCCTAACTTACAAGCTTGGAGGGAATTTTATGTGTTCTGACATCCCAGAAACCTGACGCCTTTGTTTCAGGTTTTACAAGGTGTCTAACATCATTTGGCTTCCACAAAGTATCAAGTTTCTCCAAGTGCTCAACATCCTCCAATTTCTACTTGTGTTAGGTTTCATAGAGTGTTCAACATCACCTGAATTCCGCCTTTGTGTCAGGTTTCACGAAGTGTCTGACACAACCTAGTTTCTGATATACACTGTAGTGTGTTGAGTTTCACGAAATGCTCAACATCCTCCAATTTCTGTAATGTGTTGGGATTATCACCTGCTCGACATCATCTGAATTTCACCAGTCCTTCAGGTTTTTCAAGGTGTTCGACACAGTCTGTTTCTTGACACACACAATCCAGTCTGTCGGCTTTCTAAGGCTTCTTTGCAAGTTTCAAAACCTGAATAGTAGGGTGGGTCTGTTCACTTGTCCAAAAAACATCCAGACCTGATTGATCTTTCAGGAATTTTCAAGACTCCTCATGTAGAACCCTAGCCCATCTAAGGATAAGTCAGATAAGTCTGGAAAGATGAAGTACAAATATTAGAAGATGGATTATTCTTCTTATATAAGTTACAATTATGACATCTAGGACACAGAACTCGGTAATATAGACATGGAAGACTTCTGGAAAGGGATCGAGAATTCTTATTAGAATTCAAGGATGAGGTCAATAGCCAGAAGCACTCTCCTACTCGTAGCAGGGTTTCCAGTATCAGCCCAATGCCCTAAATTCATTCTGGCATGTGCTTCTCACTATGACTCGGCCTCCCACTCAGTGAGAAATCAAGCAAGAGAGTCTATAGTAAAATTAGATGGAGATTACTTCGATAAACTCCTAAAGTTACCCAACATTACAGAATATGTTGATTTAAATCTTAAGTTAGGACATAAATCCTGGGACAAAGATCAAGAAGACTACATCAAGCACGTGAACAAGAAATTATTGATCAAGTCTAAGCCAGATGTTTCTAGGTTTCCTAAGTCAGTCCCTAGAAGTGATTTTATACTTGAATTTAGTGATATCATCACCCTACTAAGCCAGTTATTTGGGCTTCCAGAGTCAAAATAATTCCAAGGGTGGATGTATCAGTTCATAAAGAAGAATGACCAAGAGATTGATTGGGGCACCTTAATAAGTGATGAGATACACTCTCAAATGAAAACAGTCTTGTCTACTGGCAAGTTCTACATGATGTCATACATCACCTATGCAGCAATAGGTATGAGAAACTACCCAGGGTTGGATGCAAAAGGTAACCGAAAAATTGAAGCACATATATTGGTACTTCCCTCAGCTGACAATAAAAGGATCTAAAGATTAACTTAGAAGAGTGAATGATGCCTTCTTTTATGAAAAAATTTGCAGGTTGGACCTTGAGCTAAGAAAGAGAATAGTTTCTAATGAGGCATGGGCAGAGGTGTCAAAGTGGGGGTTGCATCTTTTTGTAATTCAAGAAGTTCACCTATCTTCGGGTGGTAAAATTCTAGGGTAACCCTTTCCATTTGCCTAGGTTTCTAGGTGACAAACTCATCCTTATGGAGTTGGTCAGGCAAATGTTGGATTTCCACAAGTTCCAACAAAGCAGACACAAGGCCGCTCTCTCCTTCCCAATTTCTATTTAAAGATACACATGTTCTACAGTGGTGAAGGATAAGAATGTGGTGCATGAACTTCAAGACAAAATAAATAAGCATATGAATTTCAGAGAGGGATTCAATATTCGAGGAGTCCTTAAGTCGTATGGAACCTTGTATCTACATGTGCCCCATGTAGAGGACATCTGGGTTGATCTTTGGGATGAGGTTGCCATCAGAAGAAAAGACAATAGCAGACTAATCTTGAAGAAATCCAAGCATTAGATCTGGCTGATATCCCAGAAGGCACTGTTATCCAAAATTCACCAGGTATGAACTCAAGGTAGAGGAACTTGGTATAACCGACCATCAAATTGACTTCAGTCCCTGAAAAGGCTTCTCATCGTACCAAGATTGATTCAAGGCCCGAAAACATGTTTTTTGGGGCCCCTTCAGGGCTTGACTCTCTAACTCTCCCATCAGGAAGAAAAAATCCCAATGAGTTATAAAAATGGAAAAACAATGTAAAAAATAAAGGTCACAGAAGGTTGTTTTACATAGAATTACAAAAATGTCTGAAGGGTATGCCATGGATCGTACCAGTGCGGGTTGTACTGAGATTCGTCATACCAAGGGCTTGCAGCCGAAATAGCTCCAAAGAAAATCAGCTAAGTCAGACATTTATTGTCCTAAAGTCTCAAGTCCACAGGACAATTGGGACGTTGGTACACATGGGACATAAATCGGCTGATTTTCTGCAAGTAGTCAATTGCAGGCGATGCAGAGATTTTCAAGGGGGAAAATAGCTGCGACAAAAGTATGCACAGGACGCGCGAGACGTGCAAAGGCAAGAAAAGAACCTCACATAGGGGGAAAACCAGAATCCTGAATCGGCTGGATGGTGGAAGATGAATGATGAATTTTCATCAGGATAGGCTGGAAACATGAACCTAACTTTGGAGGCCCTCAATATCCACAACTCAAAGGAAAAGTCAATCTCAAAATTGTCTTAGTGACTCCTGAAACTTCCAAACATGGCCATAAACACTTCCAGCTAACCCAAGCTATTAGGTTCAAGATAAAATTGGACTTGCAACAAGTTGAGAGAATCCAGAAAGATGATCCTCTACACCACCATTATTTTTAATGAAGAGTATATATATTCAAGATAAAATAAAAATATTGGATGACAGGCTCCAATCATTTACCTGCTCATGGTTTCTCAAAAGAAGAAGAAATCGCCGAGCCAGAACCAAAATGGCTCTGCAGCTTAGAAGGATAAATTTATGTAAGATCTCAATGTTTTGGAATCACACAAAATTGGTACCATAATTTTGGCTCTGAAGAAACATCGATGCACAATGCAAATTAATAGGAAACTTATGAGGTTCTGATGATTATTCCATTGGGATGTTGAAGCTGAAAATGGGTAAGACATAATCCAGTGGCCCGGTTTCATAACAGTTTCGAGACAAGTAGGCGTAGTTGGAAGAAGAATTAATGAGGAAATGGAATAAGCATGATGTTATTCTTTCCTTGCTGCAATTGACATGTCTTTTTCATATGGGGAGCCTTTTGTCAAGTAACACAAATCATTTGACTCCATCTAATGCTCTTACAGAGTCAAGGTTAGGAAGGACAGATATTCGGGATATTTTCTAGGATTCCCCTATTCTCTCTCTCTTCTCATTTTCCTTGGATAAATAATGGATGCTTGTGCTCATTGTAAAGCAGAGAGACTTTTTGAATATTAAGAGCTATTGGTGAAGAAGAATGTGTTGTATTTTCTTGTAGTGGATCCTTGTACCAATGGAATAGATCCAGGCATCCTTATCTTGTAATAGATTGAACTGTGCATATGCATGAAGCAATAAAACTACATTGTCCTTGTGGATGCATCTTGATGTTACCCTACTGTGTTTAGATCTTGCATCACAATCTTCTTGCCCTAATATCAAATATATGCATAATAATCTTGATTACAAGAATATCCTTAAGGAAGGAGTACACTCCTTATATCTCTAAAAGGGAATGCATTCCTCATCGTGTATTTTGACATGTTCCATTGTGTATTACATCGATAATAGTTGTTTTGGAATGCTTTTTGCTAGATCGTGGAGAACTGTCATCACTCCTTCATAAAGTGTACTACATCTTGCATTCCGTATGCTCACGCATTTCCAACATACTACTCTCACACCCTCCTAATTAACCTTTGGTGTATCACTATAACTAACTTAGTGTATGGATTTCATTTTGTGCATACTCTCTCCATGGTCCCCTTGGAAAGTTACATTATATTGAATAGTTAGATTTACCCATGCATTAGACTAGATTGTGGCAGGTATTTAGGAGTAAGAACCAACTTTCCAACTCTGGAGGTCTATCTTTGCAAGTAGCAAGTCCCACAACTTGGATATAGTACCCATGCATTATCCAATCACACCTTGTTTAGTTCAAGGCTATGCAATTTGAACCATATCAAGTGTGCAACATCCAATTATTACCATTGTTGGCCAAATGATATCAGTCATAACAGGCACCATGGATAATGAGAACTGTTTTGGACACTAGGTATGAATAGTCTGATGAAGATGCATCTAGCCAATTCGGATTCCCATCTATCGATTGGTCTGGTCATTGCTGAAAAGGAATTTCTCTCACCGAGAGAGCTTATCAAACTCTTGTTCACACTAAGACATGGCTCATTTCCTGGGGAATGAGTTATAAAGAAAAGATAATTTCAAAGATAACTACTCTAGAAGTGGGACCCTCTAAGGGAGAAAAGGAAAAAGATAAAATCCCTACTAAGAGACAAATAAAGTTTAAATTTGTCAGAAGAGAAGAAAAGCACGGGGCTGAATCTTTTACTCCCACACAAACAATAGAGGTATTGGATTCTCCTCCTCCACCAGAGATAGGAATAAGAAGAGAATTAGGAATTTCCAAAATTTGAGGTTAGTTCAACCTCTTATTTCTCCTTTTGTTGATTGCTCGTCAGAAGTAAGTCTTTCTCTTGCTTCTCAAGCTTTAGCTTTAGAGGATCTTTACCTCCTCTCTCCCAATCTTCATCATCACATATTTCAACTGTTCCACTTTCATCAGTCATGACCAACATTTTATCTAATCTTTCACCTCTCTCTGCTGGACCTAGATTGGCTATAGAAATGCCTCCTCCTTCCATTCATTCCTTGAGTCTACTCTCCACAGTCACTACACTTGCAGTCGTCATGACTCCATAAGAAAATCTTCCTCCACCCATAGATATAAACCATGACACCTCCAATAGGAGCAACTTCTTCCATTGTACCTCAATGGTTAGTTGACCAAACACCTGAGGAAGAGGAAGGTGGTAGTTCCCCTACCAACCTTTGATTTCAGTTCACTCAAGGTCTCTCCTACCAAATCTGCTAAGAAACCTAAAACAGTTTTAAGGGTTTTAGTAGATGCCTCAGGGCATAAGTTTGCAGAGATTTCCACTCCCACGGCTGACAAAACCAAGGAGAACATAGCAACTTCTGATTATCAGATTACAAGGGTGGATCTGGGAAAGGTAACAACAGAAGGGGCACAACAAGATGCACAAGATGCCATGAATGTGCTATGCCAAAAGCTGAAGGAAACAAAGGTGAGCAGGGATGAGCTAAAGGAGAAAGTGGAATAACAGAAGTATTGCTTAAGCTCTCAAAGCCCTCTCAGTCAACCCCGTCATCTTCTACTCCTACTCCTATCAAGTTTGACTTCTCATCAGTACCTGTTATTTAGAAGATCAATGAGAAGGGGAGAATGGTGGATGAATGGATTTAGAGGTTACTCCTTCAAGGAAGGAAATTCATTGATGATATAGTAGAGGTATACAAATCCTTGGAGGAAATGAAAAAGGATGGTGACAAGATGAATGATGAATTTTCACAGGAGGCTGGAAACCTCAAACTAACTTTGGAGGCCCTCAATGCACTGAAGAAAATTCCATCTCAGGTCTTAGTGGAAGAAGGAATCATTCCACATGGGGATAAACACTTCCAGCTAACCAAGGCTATCAGGTTCAAGATAAAGATTCTCAGTGAAGCTTGCAGCAAGTTGAGAGAATCCAGAGATCATTTGATTGATGCCACCAGTGATATCAAAGAAGAGTTGTTCAAGATCTTTCCCAAAGTATTGGATGAAGGCTCAACCATTCTACCTACTGATGGTTTCTATAAACAAATTCAGGAATCGATCGAGCAAGAACCAACTTCCATCTTTGATCTGAGCATCATTGATAAATTTATAAAGATCGAGAATGTTTTGGAATCTCTAAGAAAAATTAATAAGAGATTGAAGAAACTTCCTGGCAACGCAAGTGACACACAGGAAACTTGCGAGGTTCTAAGTGATTATTCTAGTGCACCAGATGAAGCTAAAATGCAAGACATAATCTAGAAGTTTCAAGAGTTTCCAGACAAGCAGGTGTTGCTGGAAGAAGACAAGGATGAGGAAACAGAATAAGCAATGATGTTACATGTCATTTCCTTCCAGAAATTGACATGTCTTTTTCATTTCCATTTTGTCACGTAGGAAGAAAATTTTGACTTGGTCTCCTGCGTGAGAGTCAAGCAAAATAGGACTCTTATTAAATGACTATTTTCTAGGATTTTATCCTATTTTCTCTCTGCTCTTTTTATTATAAATAAGGGATGCTTGTGCATTCCAAAGGGTTTATATTTTTGGAATATTGAGAACTATTGTGAAGAAGAAAAAAAATTTGTGTTTTCTTTTAATCATTTGAGGAATAGAAACAATGTTATTTTTGCAAACTTTGTGTTGTGAGATTCATCTATCTTGAAGAGATTGTTCTTATGTTCAAAATCTTAAGCTATTCTTTGTTTATCATTCTTGATTATTTTAATTGTTTCAAACATTACATTCATTATCTAAAACTTGTATAAGTATTTCGTGATCTTGTTTGCTCGAAAGAAAATACGTTCCTCTCATTCCCTTTCCATTGTGTTTCTTCTATAATATTTTCCTTTCTAATCCTTTCTATTTCTAAAATTGTAACATCTTCACCTTTCGTGTTGATATGGATTTTGGGATTCTATCCCAACCCCAATGGTTAGAATAGTGTGAATATTATATATATTATTTATGATGTGTTTTAGATTAGTAATAAACAGGTAGCCTCACCTATATTTGAGGAGGGATTTAATCCCATGTACTGTGGTTAAACCTCATATTTTGGCTTGACAAAATATCCAACCAACAGTTTTTTGGTGACTCCGCTAGGGAATACAGATTGATAAGACTAAGTTTATCCTATTGGCGTCTGGCGACTCCATATTTGCCTTATTTTTTAGAAAGATCTATTTTCTGAGTTCAAGCTGGCCAGAAAGATCTTCACTCGGTCAAGTCGAGCCAGGGATGAAACTGACCCATTCTTTTGATTTACTTTAGCAACACCATTTAAGACTTTCACCCAACAATGTTGAATCTAGCTGAGCAAGAAGTTCTTCACCTATCCAAAGAACTCAGGTTCTTCTAAAACAAGAAGTTTTCTACAACTTGCCATGCATTATTCTTGTTGATACTTAGATTCTTGTATGCACTTCATTTAGAATAATGGCAACACAACTTGTGCCTTGGGGTGTAGCTATTAGTCCTCTTTCCCTAACTCCACCATTACATGATCTACCACATGGGTCTCGTAAGAATATTCCTAAGTTTAATGGTGATGGGAAGCAACACCCCTGATGAACAAATCGCTTCATTCTTTGTCAATGCATGTGGCATTCTTGGAGTTTCTCATGAAGACGTCTCTTTTCGACTCTTCATTGAGACATTGCATGGTGTAGTAGCAGAATGGTTCTACCATCTTCCAAATGCATGCATTACCAACTGGACTACCATGTAATTGTATTCGAAGCAAGGTTCAAACTGGCTAAAGATTCTCATGCCTTGTTAGGACAACTTACACACATGAAGGAGTCTTATGAACCCATGCGGGATTTCATAGCCAAATTCAACAAGCTGATTCATAAGATTCCAGAGCTAGCCATTCCCACTCTTGAAAATCAAAAGTGTTTCTTCATCAATGCTCAGCCCCCTGATGTGAGCTTCTTGTTCATAAGATATGGTATCCCCAATTTGGCCACTGCTCAAGCTACAGCCACTGAAATAGAAGATGATCTTATTCTGGCTGAAAAGATCAGAAGAGAATCATCCAAGCCTAAAAATCAAAGTTCTTTCAGATTACTACTAATCCTATGATTCAAAAGATGGCCAATGACTTAATCGCTTTAAAGAAGCAAATGTCTCAATAAGTGACCAACATTCCTTATCAGGATATTCCTAGATAAAATTTCAACAATGTTAATGGCTCCCCCACAAGAGATAGGAATAGGTTGATTGCTTACTCCCACCAGGCTAGCCATTGAAGCTCCTCCTATCAATGCAACAATTGAAATATTTGAGGATGGGTGAAGAACCAGAAGATCAAGATTCTCATGAAGCTTTTAAAGCTTTAGGATATGCTGATGATTCTTTTGACGAATCAGCTAGCGACTCCAGCATTGGGTATTTAGAGTATGAGGAAGAGGAAGGTGAACATGATGGCTAATCATTTTGCAGTCTTCACTTGATCCCAATCTTAGAACCCCAGAAATCCTGGTTGAAGGCTCTAAGGAGAAAAGTAAAGAAGCTCCCGTGGTTATGGCTAAAAGAGGCTCTCCTATCTCAGCACAAACTGAAAAGGAGACAACTAAAAAGGTAACTTCATCTTCTAACTCTTTTTCTCCTTCCCCCAAGGCTAGTACCTCAGCTCAGACCAGTGCAACCAGAAATGAGCCTTCCATCATTCCTTCATATACCACTTTTGACATCATTGATCATGTAAAGAAAACCAAAATCCAAATGTCGGAAGCTGAATACCTTCTGTCCAACCTTGAGCAATTTGAGAAACTTGCCAAATTCATTAGAAGAAAGGTTTTTATTCCTCCATCTTTAAAAGACATTTTTCCTAGCCCCACTCATCCTTTACCTCAGAGTAATATGACCTCTGTTGCTTCTTCAGGAAATATTGAACCATTTTATTTGTCTTTACTTATAAACGGTTTTAAACTCAACAATTACATAATTGACTCTGGAGCCTCTGATAACGTAATGCCCAAAAGTAGCTCATGCCCTTGGACTCACACTGACTAAATCTTATGGGTGGTGTTATTCCATGGAAACTAAACAAGTCCCCTTGATTGGCCAAATCAAGGATGCGCAGTTTGCATTTGTTGCATTTCTGAAAAGAGAGTAAAAATGACTATCCTAGTTGTTGATATCCCAACTACTTATGGTATTCTCTTAGGAAGAGTTTTTTGCAAAGATGTTGGAGGAGAAATCAACATGGATTGGACCAAAGCTAAAATTCCAATAAATGGAGCTCCTCATGTCCTTCACCCCAAAGCACAAGTAAAGTACCTGGTTACTAAATCAGATGATCCTAAGGCTCAAATTCTCTTTGAAGATGTAGGCTTGGGTAATTATTTCCTGACATCTGAGGTGCCCTCTATAGAACTCAAAGAATAAGATCCTAATGCTATTTGGACCCTTGAGTTTGATGGGAGTTGTTCAACTACTGGTTTAGGTGTTGGCGTGGTTCTTATATCTCCAGATTTCGAGATCTTTCCCTTTGCTTTCAAGTTACAGTTTGATAATACTAACAACATAGCCGAATATGAAGCTTTTTTATTAGGATTAGAAATGGCAAGACAAAAAGGAATCCGAAATCTCAAAGTACAGGGAGATGTCGAGTTGATTATGAATCAAGTAAGGGGGATTTATCAGGTAAAAAATGATCACCTAAGACATTATAGAAACAAGGTTTGGGATAGCATAGAATGTTTTGATGCTTTTTCCATTAAGGTAGTCTTAAGAGATTACAATGATAAAGTTGATTCTTTAGCCGTTTTTGGATCTCTTCTCCTCCTCACCCAAAGTTCAAACAAGACACGTATACCATTGAGATTGTGTATCATCCAAGTGTTCCAGATAATTTAGCACATTGGTAAGTGTTTAATGATGATCAACAAGTATTGTCTTTTCTTGAGAAAGCTGATAATTTTAGTGAACTTTATTTTGAAGGATCAGAATCAGATTTTCGTGAGTCCATCTCAAATTCATATCAAGAAATTGATGGTGAATTCATCCAGCTTAAAGGCAATAAGATTCCAAAGGGATTAGTTTCTCTGGAAGGACTATTTGACAAGCATGACCATTTCATTCAGGATAAAAGGTAAGCTGAAAGGTGATTCCTCATCAGAGGTAGATCAAGTTAACCTGGGCTCTGCTGATCAATCACGGATGGTAAACATTGGGAAATGTTGTTCTCTGAGGAAAGAGAAAGATTCATTTCACTCCTGAAGAGATATATAGATGTCTTGGCATGGTCCTATGTGGATCTGAAGTCTTTCAAGCCCAAGGATGTGCAACATAGCATCCCTTTGAAGCCTGAGGTTAAACCCTACAGGTAGAAGCAAAGAAATTACAATCCAAAGATCTCAGGGACTATCCTTGCAAAAATTCAAAAGATGTTAGACACAAGGATTATCTTCCCAATCCATCATTCCACCTGGGTTGCTAACATTTTCCCTATCAGAAAGAAGAATGGTGAGATTTGGATTTGTGTTGATTTCTGGAACCTTAATCAGTCTTCATTGAAAGATAATTATCCATTGCCCATCATGGACCAAGTATTACAGACTGTCACTGGATCAGAAATGTTATCCATGCTTGACGGATTTTTGGGGTATAATCAGGTTGAGGTATCTGCTGAAGATCAACATAAAATGACATTCACCACCCCATGGGGAACCTTCGCTTACAAGAGGATTCCTTTTGGTTTGATTAACGTCAAAGCCACATTTAAAAGAGCTATGGACTTAGCTTTCAGAGATTTGATGGGCAAGGTCATAGTGGTGTATTTGGATGACTTGACGGTCTTAAAGCAAAGTGATCATTATGATCACCAGGAGCAGGTAATCTTAAGGTGCAGGCATCATGGGATTTCATTAAATCCTAAAAATTCCATGTTCAGAGTGACATAAGGAAATTTTATGGGTCATATTGTGACTAAAGAAGGAACCAAGATCGATCTAGAGAGGGTGAAGGCCATCTAAAGCCTTACCCTACCCACAAGAAAAACTGGGGTGCACTCCTTTTTCGAGAAAGTCAATTCCCTAAGAAGATTTGCACCTGACTTTCCCGATAAAACCAAGGATATCCTTGGGATGATGAAAGGTAAGACTCCATTTTGATGGAGCACTAAAGGGAAGCTTACTTTTAAAGAATTCAAATTGGTAATTGCTCATGCCCCTATTCTGGTATGCCTAGATTTCAAGAAAGATTTCATCATGTACAGCTACGCTTCCACACATACAGTATCAGCCATCCTGGTGTAGGAAAACGAAGAAGGAATTAAAGCTCCCATTGCTTTCATGAGCTGCCCACTAAAGGAACATGAATTGAAGATGTCGCAGATTGAAAAGCATGCTTATGTAGTGGTGAGAGCGGTGAAACATTTTAGGTATTATGTCTTGAGTTCCCACACTCTCGTTCTAGTTCCTGATACTGCAGTTAAATCCATTCTTACCCAACAAGAGCTGGGTAGTCAATGGGGTAACTGGATAGCCAAAGTCCAGGAGTATGACTTGGACATCAGACCTACCAAGTTGGTGTGAGGAAGAGGCCTGTGCCAATTGATTGCAGAAAACAATGTTGAGACAAAATGTGAAGAAACTGAAGGTACTTCTTCAAAATTTCCCAAAGTGCTTTTCGTAAGCACGACTGATGAATGGTATGTAGATATTGATTTCTTTTTAACCTATGGTGAGTTTCCCCCACATTTAAGCCAAAAATAAAAGAGGACAGTTAAACTCAGGTCTGCAAGATACATTATGTGGGACAATGGTATATACAAGAAAGGTATCGATGGTGTATTCCTGCGCCGTGTTGATAAGTCTCGACAAGTAAGGTTGTTAGAGTCCTTCCACGATATAGCATGTGGAGGACATTTCTCTTCTTATGTAATAGCTTATAAGATCTTACAAGCTAGGTACTATTGGCCTACTCTCTTCAAGATTCAACTAAATGGGTGGCCAAGTGTGAAGCTTGTCAACATTTCATTGGTCATCCTAAGCTGACAGCTCTTCCCTTGAAGCCTGTGGTGGTTGAAGAACCTTTTTTCCAATGGGGAATTGATTTCATTGGAGTGTTGAACCCTACCTCTAGTGCCGGTCATAATTATGTGCTCACCACCACAAACTATCTTACCAAGTGGGTGGAAGCTACTCCAATCAAACAAGCAACCTCCAAAGCTGTGTGTGACTTTCTTAAGGAGAATATAATTGTTAGATTCAGTGTGCCCCATAAGATCGTTGATAACAATGCTTCCAATTTCTCATCTCATGAGTTGATAGAATTTTTTATGGCTTTGGGATCACATTGGCTCATTCATCCAATTATTACCCATAAGGTAATGGTCAAGCTAAATCAAGCAACAGAAACCTGGTGACCATAATCAGAAAATTGGTTGATGAGAATCAAAGGACATGGCACAAAGCATTATATGATGCATTGTGGGTAGATCAGATTACTCCTAAATGAGCTATTGGAATGTCCCCATTCCAGGTGCTGTCTGGAATCGACGCTGAGATACCTATCTCTGTAGAATTGCTAGCCTTATTGTTGGCTAAAGTAATTGAGGATGAAACTTTTCAAAGTTCCATTGAGAAAAGGATAATGTACCTAGCCAGGCTAGAAGAAGAATGAAGCAAGGTGGTAGATCACATTGAATATCATCAGATAAAATTCAAAAGGATATTTGACAAGAAATCAAAATAACTTGATTTCTAGATTGGAGATCTAGTACTTCTCTGGGACAAGAGAAGAGAGCAGAAAGGGATGCATGGCAAGTTCGACTCCTTATGGAAAGGTCCTTTCAAAATACATAAGCTGAATGGTGAAAATAGCTTCTACCTATCGTATCTAGATAGAGAGTTACTCCCTCTACCTTTCAGTGGTTAACATCTGAAATTGTTCCATCAGTAATGTAAGACGCTCTCTTGCACTGTATCATAATTTATTTTCTGTCGTGTGTTTGCTTTCTTTCCTTTCTTTCTTTGTTTATTTTCAGTTTTTTCTTATTCGGACTCCGTAGCCCAATGGATAAATCTTTTTTATATATGAGTTCTCTTCCTTTGATGTCTTAAAGAAAGTCCCCAAGTGGAGCCAGTTGTTATTTTGTTTTTAGTGATTTCAACTAAAATTAAGATAACCATAGAATTTTTTTGACAAAATCTCCTAAAAATGCCCTGTGAAGGAGATCTTCGGGTTTTCAGGTTTCCATCACATGGAAACATGTCTTTTACATGCTTCATATCAATTTTCTTCCAAAACCTGAAACCCAATTACATTCTAGTGTATCTGGTTTTCAAAACTCAAGAGCATCAGAACATACCTTTTAAAAAGCATGTTTCATGTTGCTTGTTTCCTGAAACCCAAAACCTGATTACATTCCAATATATCAGGTTTTCAAAACTTGATAACATCCAAACATGTCTTTTACATGCTTCATGTTAGTTGGTTCCATAAACCTGATTTGATAAGAAAACCTTTATATCAGGTTTTTGGATGTGCTAAGCATGATGACATGGCATTAATGTCGAGTTGTCTATTAGTTGGCACACATGTCGGAGGAGGTGTAATTAATGCTAGGGCTTTATAAATAGTTAAATTTTACATGTCATTTTTACCTGGCATATTTTCGCTGCGTGGATTTTCATACATGCTCCTTCAACCTCCAAACTCAACTAAATCTCTTGATCGATTTTGTGATCCGTCTTCAACCATTTTTCAAATTTATTGAAGTTATTTTTCTCTTCTTATCATTTCAGGGTCTTTGGGGTTGTTTTTGAAGTGTTCATTTGGTGTTGTTCCTTCTTCTCTTTTTTTCCCCTTTAGGTTTAGGGTTTTTGGTTGTTTTCTTCATTTACTGTTGTATTCCCATGAAACCTCTTGTTTAAAATTCATCCTGGGTGTTTTCTTATTTTTTCCATGGGATATACTCTTTATATTTTTGAGAAGAATCTAAATATCCTAAATTACAAGCTTGGAGGGAATCTTATGTGTTCTAACATCCCAAAAACATGACGCCTTTGTTTTGGGTTTTACAGGGTGTCTGACATCCTCCAACTTTCTCCAGAGTATCAGGTTTATCCAAGTGCTCAACATCCTCCTAGCTAGTATTATATTGGGTTTTTTGAAGTGCTTAAGATCTCTAGATTTATACCTTTGTATCAAGTTTTGCAGTGTGCCTAACATCCTCCAAACCCCACCAGTGTTGTGGGTCTTGACCAGTGTTAGACACTCTTTCGATTCTGTAGTGTGTTAGAGATTATCACCTAATCAACATCATCTGAATTCTACAAGTCCTTTGGGTTTTTAAAGGTGTTCGACACGTTCTGTTTCCTAACACACACAATTCTAGTCTATTAGGTTTTCAAGGCTGTTTTGTAAGTTTCAACATTTGAATAGTAGGGTGGGGTCTTGTTCAACAAACATCCAAACCTGATTGCTCTTCCAGTCATTTTCAAGACTCCTCATGTTGGACCTAAGCCCTTCTATGTTTGGAAATATGAAGTACAAATATCAGAAGATAGATTCTTCTTCTTATATAAGTTGCAATTATGACATCCAAGACACAGATCTCGATAATATAGACATGGAAGATTTCTGGAAAAGGATCGAGGAATCTTCTCAGAATTCATGGATGAAGTCAATAGCCACCAGTTGTCTCCCACTCACAATAGGGTTTCTAGTATTAGCCTAGTGCCGTGAATTCATTCTAGCATGTGCTTCTAACTATGACTCAACATCCCACTCAGTGAGAAATCAAGTAGGAGAGTCTATAGTAAAATTATACGGAGATTACTTTGATCAACTCCCAAAGTTTCCCAAATTTATAGAATATGTTGTTTTAAATCTTAACTCAACATAGAAATCCTGGGACAAAGATCAAGAAGACTGCATCAAGCACGTGAACAAGAAATTCTTGATCAAGGCTAAGCCAACTGTTTCTAGGTTTCCTCAGACAGTTCCTAGAAGTGATTTTATACTTGAAGTTAGTGATATCATCACCCTACTAAGCCAGTTATTTGGACTCCCAGAGTAAAAAAGAATTCTAAGGGTGGATGTATCATTTCATGGTCGTCATTAAGAAGAATGAACAAGGGATTGATTGAGGCACCTTAATAAGTGATGAGATAAACTCTCAAATGAAAATGGTCTTGTCTATTGGCAAGCTCTACATGATGTCGTATGTTACCTATGTAGCAACAAGTATGAGAAATTACCAGGGGTTGGATGTAAAATGGAATCAAACAATTAATAAAATATATCGGTACTTCTCTCAGTTGACAATAAAAGGATTTGAAGATCAATTTAGGAGAGTGAATGACGTCTTCTTTTATGAAAATATTTGTAGGCTAGACCCTGAGATGAGAAAGAGAAGAGTTTCTGATGAGGCATGGGTAGAGGTGTCAAAATGGTGCTGTATCTTCTTGTAATTCAAGAAGTTTACCTATCTCCAGGTAGTAAGGTTCCACGGTACTCCTTTCCATTTTCCTAGGTTTCCAGGTGACAAACACATCCTTATGGAGTTAGTCAGATAACTGTTGGATTTCCACAAGTTCCAACAAAGCAGACACAAGGCTTTTGTCTCCTTCCTAATTTCCATCAGAAGGTACACATGTTATACAGTGGTGAAGGCCAAGAATGTGGTGCATGAACTTTATGATAAACTAAAGAAGTGTAGATTGAGAAATAGGGACGGAAGCCTGTGTAATTTTATTAATCTCAATCAACTAAAAAATTACAGTGAATAGGCTGCAATATTTATAGATATTGCACAGCCAAATACATCTAGGAGAATGAGTTGGATAGGTGCAACCAAATGCCAGAATAAACAAGCTTCCAATAACACCCGGGAAGCAACAATTACATAAAAACAAATATATTATTGAAAACAATATAACAATATGTATACAGACAAATATGGTTGATTAACCATATAACAAAATAAAAATTCTATTATTTAATTAATAAAATTAAATAATTAAACTATGCAGAATTAAATTTTAGGATAATAAAATTTATCCTAACATTCCCCCCCTTTATTGTTCATTGTCTGAAGAGATGAGGAGAGAAATGCTCTGAACAACTCGAACTTGTCACGTGCAAGTGACTTTGTGAAAATATCTGCTCGTTGTTCAGCCGTTGGACAAAACTGAAGCTGGATGTTGTGCTTCAACACATGTTCGCGTATGAAATGAACTTGAACTTCAATGTGCTTTGTTATCTCGTGAAAAACTGGATTGCGAACAAGTTTGAGAACACCTTCATTGTCAACATACATGGTGGTCGGTTTGTCCTGTGGTATTCCAAGTCCTTCCAGTATGTGACGTAGCCAAATCGCTTCACAGATAGCTTCTCCTGCAGAACGATACTCAGCTTCTATGGAAGAGCGAGAAACAAAGTGTTGTTTCTTACTTCCCCATGATATTGGTCCAGATCCCATAAAGAATACAAATCCAGAAGTGGATTTTCTATCATCAATGTTACCTGCATGATCTGAATCCGAATATCCAGTCAAGAAGAAGTTTTTGTTCTTCTTTTATTCTAGACCAAGATCCACTGATCCTTTGAGATATCTCAAAATGTGCTTTGTTGCTTTCTAATGACAAATTTTGGGTTCCTGCATGAACCTGGATAGATAGCTCACTACAAAGCTGATATCTGGTCTAGTGTAGGTCAAGTAAATGAGACTCCCAATCAGCTACCGATAGAGAGTGGCGCTTACCTCAGGAGATGGATATGAACGAGATAACTGTAATCTATTCTCCATAGGTGTAGCAATTGGTGTGCAATCCATCATCCTAAACTTCTCGAGCATTGTCTTGGTATATTTCATTTGAGAAACAAAGATATGATTCTCTTTCTACCATACTTCTAGTCCAAGACAGTAGTGCATAAGCCCGAGATCTATCATGTCGAATGATCGCTTAAGATCTTTCTTTGTTTCATCAATCATCTTCACTGAACTGCCAGTGATGACTAGATCATCAACATAAACTACAACAATCACCATCTTCCCCCCTTGCTTTTTGAGGTAGAGATTGGGATCGTATGGATTTCTGACGAATCCATGTTGTACGAGATGCTCATCAATCTTGATGTACCATGCCCGGGGTGCCTGTTTGAGGCCATACAGAGATTTCTTGAGTCTGCATACCTTTTCTTCTTGACCAGGTACGACATATCCCTCAAGTTGAGTCATGTAGACTTCTTCTTGTAAATCTCCATTCAGGAAGGCACTTTTTACGTCCATCTGATGGAATTTCCATCCAAATTGAGCAGCTAGAGCAAAGATCATTCTGATCATTTTGATCTTAGCTATGGGAGAAAATGTCTCCTCATAGTTAATGCCTTCTTTCTGTGTGTACCCCTTTGCTACAAGTCTTGCTTTGCACTTGTCCACTGTCCCATCTGCTTTGTACTTAGTTTTGAATATCCATCTGCATCCAATGGGTTTCTTCCCTGGTGGAAGATCAACAAGCTGCCAAGTGTTATTCTTCATCACTGATTGATATTCAGAATCCATGGCATCTTTCCAAGCTTTTGACTGTAGGGCTTCCTGGACTGTAGAGGACTCATCTGATTCAATAACTCTACTCATCAAGGCAAACTTAACTTCTTCTCTTGCTTTACTGTGAGTCTGTGGTCCAGGGGTGGATGTATCCGGTGGAGCATCCAATCTTGCATCTCGTAATGTACTTGTACACCATTTAGGCATACGTTGACCTGTTCCCATGGGTTGTGGTTCTATCTGATCAACACCATCATCCCCATCATCAATTTCATCTTCTGAGGGAACATTAGCTTTAATTTTTACAACTGGTGAAAAATCTACATCTTGCGAGTTCGGAGGAGGAGTCTCTACTTCCTTCTTCTCGAAAAACTCAACATCTCTGCTTGTGTAGAATTTTCTGGTCATAGGATCCATCAGTCTGTACCCAAGAGTCTCTTCACTGTATCCAATGAAGATGAGATTTTGTGACTTCATGTCCAATTTCTTTCTGTTCTGTTTGGGTATATGCATGCTGGCTTTGCACCCGAATACTCTGAGGTGTGCAATGGATGGTTTCCTTTTTGACCATGCTTCTTGTGGTGTAATTCCATCAAGAGCAGTTGTGGGTGCTCTGTTTAACAAATACACTGCTGTTTTTGCTGCTTCTGCCCAAAATGTCTTTGCAAGTCCGGAATCATCGATCATGCATCGCACCATTTCCATGATAGTATGATTTCTTCTCTCAACAACACCATTTTGCTACGGTGTGTGTGGAGGAGGCATTTTTCGACGAATCCTGTGAGTTTTTAGATAGTATCTGAACTCATCACTGGTGAATTCCCCCCCTCGATCTAAGCAGAGAGTTCTGATGTGACGACCAGTTTCTTTTTCAACAGCCACTTTGAACTTTTTGAATGTTTCAAAGGCTTCACTTTTCTTGCGAAGACAAAAAATCCACATTTTGCGTGAATAGTTGTCAACACAAAGCATGAAGTATTGGAACCCTGAATGACTTGGCTGCATCAGACCCCACAGATCGGAATGAACCAGGTCAAGTTTACCATGAGCTCGAAAAGTACTCGTTTGGAATGAGACTCTGTGTTGTTTTCCTGCTAAGCAGTGAGGACACTTGTCTGTATCCTTCTGAAGAGATGGTAACCCATGTACCATATTACACCGGCGAAGTGTTTCAAGATATTTGAAACTTACATGACCAAATCTCTGATGCCACAACTGGGGTGAGGTGGAGTTTTTAGCCACAAGTGCTTGATCATTTTTGTGAATGAAATCAAGTTGAAACATTCGTCCCACATTTGAGGCTTTTGCAATTATTTTCGAGCCTCTGGATTTATCTCGAATCAAACACATTTTCTTGTCGGATTGACTATCAAAGTCAATTTTCAAGTTGTGATCTAGGAGTTGACTGACCGAAAGAAGATTCTTTGTCAACCCAGGGACATATAGAACATCTGATAGTCTGCATTTGCGTGAACCAAGGGGTGGAGAAATGTTTCCAATCCCCTGAACTGTATATGAAGAATCATCTCCCAACGAAACATGATTTTTCAATGGCATGTCCCTCATTGAAATAAACTAGTCTCTGTGGCCGGTCATGTGTCGAGTGGCTCCCGAATCAACATACCAGACGTCACTAGATGACGTGGATGGTTCACTTGATCGAGCAGTGAACAAGAAGTCTTCATTGTCTGAATGTTCTTGTTGCTCAGCAATATTACCTTACTGGTGGGGTCTTCTTTTCCAGTTCCCCTTTTTCTGCCCGTGATAGTTGTTTGAATGTCCCTTGTAAGTTTGTTGTTGTTGTGGTCCAGAATTTCTTGATGAACCTTTCTTATATGTGTTAAACCAGCATTCTTGCAAGTCATGTCCTCTTTTGCAAATTGGACATCGATTCTTCTGTTGATTGTCCCCATGATACTGATTCTGATGTGGGGATTTCTGATAGGTTTTAGGTTTTCCTTTACCTTTTCCTTTCCATTTTTGATGTGAAGACAGTGCCTGCTCCTCTTCATCATCCTTGTTGTGCATTGCTTCCTCTTGTTGCAGTAGGTTTACTAGCTTGTCAAAACTAATTGTCGTATCTGACAAGTTTAGAGTTGTGACAAGAATGCGGTAAGAAGAAGGGAGAGCTCTCAGAACAATGGGAACGAGAGATTCATCTTTGACCTCTTCTCCTAGGGCTAGAAGTGAAGCCCTCAACTTTGCAACTCTTCTTAGGAAGGCTTCAATTTTCTCATTCTGTTTGAATTTCAATGTATGTAACTGACTCTGCAAATTGAGTATGACATTCTTGTTCTTGGCCTCATATATTGTGCTCAGCTTATCCCAAGCTTCTTTTTCTGATGTGGCATCTTGAATGTGGGCTTGCACATCGTCGGATACTCCAAACAAGATGATGAGTTTTGCTTTCTGATCTGCTCTATCAAATTGTCGTTGTTGTGTTGCATCAGTTGGTGATCTGGTTAGAGTACCAGTCACAACAGGCCAGATTTCTTCAAACTCAAGCTGTGTCTTGATTTTTGTCTTCCAAGAAGCATAGTTGCTTCCTCTGAGCAATTGTGAATCTGGAAGAAAAAATTTGGGGGCATTGGTGCCCATTTTGCAGAGATCACTGACAGGGTTTGGCTCTTATCACTCTAGGTATTAGGTCTCCCAATCTATATACCGTCAGTCTGATATACCAAACCTTTCTATATACGCACCCTTCTGATATACCCGTCGGTACGTGGAAGAAGCTCACCCTTTCTATATACCTGGCGGGACGTGAAAGAGGCGTTAACGTACGTGAAAGAATTCAATACGTGGTACCAAGACAGTACTGATGGGGTCTGTGTGATTATTGACACCGGCTCAAAGAAATATCCTCATACGCGTGCGTAACTTCGCTATATACTCGGATAATTTCTCATTCTGGATTTATGTCTTGCAATCGTTCACAGACGGATGGGATGGTTCATAGTGTGTGCACTGTGACCTTATTACTCCCCGTCGATTTATAGGGACGATGCCCAGACGACGTTGTTGAAGCTATATTAGGTGTTAAGTGCAGTAGTAGTCACTACGACTTTACCCGTAAGTGCTTCCCAGAGGCACTGTATATACCGAACACTGCGAATGAGATCTAGGATCTCGTGAGTGTTACAGAACCAATTTTACTATTTTTTATTACAATGCTGCCAGTTTCTGAGTAGTTACAAAGTTTTGCAGTTGACTATGGCAACCTGCAAATTAGTACAATATGTAGCAATATACAATTTACATTCAAAAAATTGTACAATTTGAATGACAGGCAAAAAATTTTAGTTTCAGGGTCCTGGTGGCCTCCTGAGCCCAATACGACCCAAAATGCTAAAAATTGCAAAATAATAGTTGAAAATGCATTTTTTAGATGGGTCTCCTTTTGCAAAAAATGTCTGGAATGAAAAAACATACCAGATGGGAGAAAAAAAAAATTGTACCCTAAATTAGGGATTTCTCCGCTAAATTTAGTTAGTTGTAACTAAATTCAAAAAAGTCTGCTAAATTTAGCAGTTCCACCAAAATATCCACCAGATGCAAAAGGTGAGTTTTTGAGTGTTTTTGGTGGGATTTGACCCCCAAACCTCTCACTCCCAAGGCGCATGCACTAACCAACTTGCCCACTTAGGGCGCTTGGACTATGAAAGGAAGGAATTTGTATTTATTGACAAGTAAATTGACTTACCTCTTGGAAAATGGATGCCACGTGGCGCATGCTGGTGAAGAGGCATTTTTTAGGGTTCCTTTGCTCCAAATCTGGATCTGGAGCTTGTTGTTTGTTCTTATTTTATTTTGTGAAGCCGCCTCCTTCTTTTCCAGCCACTTTTCCTTGCTCAGGCCGTGTTTTTTTGCTATCCACGCACTGATTTGCATGTACAGGCCGCGTTATTTGTGTTTGGATGCTATTCTTCCTTCCTTGGCCACATTTTTTTTAGCTTGGCCATGTTTTTTTCTTCCTTTCTTTGATTCTTGCTCACTGTTTTTGCCAAATGTCTTGTGCATGTCGCGGATTTGAGTTCGGGCACTGTTTTTCCTTGCTTGGGCACGTTTTTTTCCCTGGCCGCATTTTTTATTGCCTTGGCCACATTTTTTAATGTTGTTTGCTTTCTATCTAAGCCTGCATTTCCTTATGCAGGTCGCTGGAGACAGAGAATGGCGCGGGCGAGGGAGAAGGATGCGTCTTTTGCTTAAAAAAAACATTTTTTTACCTTGTGCAGGCCGTGTATTTGCTCACAAAAACGTTTGTTTTCTTTGTGCAGGTGCTGGGGGCAGCAAATGGTGTGGGCAAGCTCAAAAAAACCATTTTTTTTGCTATGCAGGCCGTGGGGGACAGCCAAGGGCACGTATGCTATAAAAAAACGCCTTTTTTTTTCTTGTACAGGCGCTAGATGAAGAAAAACGCCTCCTTTTTTTTTTTTTTTTTTAATTTGCTCTGTGTATTCACTGCAGGTGCACAGACAGTCCTCCAAACAAGCAAAACAATCTCCAAATACAGTAAAACAAAACCTTGATTGGAAATTTTTTTTAAAAAAAAAAAATTCAATACCTGTAGCTATTTTTGCCAGTGCAAAAAAAAAAAAAAAATTGCGTTCCAAACACCTGGAACGAACTGGGGAATGTGGAAAGGCAGAGATGAGGCTGGGAGGTTGCAGGAGGCTGCACAGGCTCTCTATTGCTGCATACTCTTCTCCAATCTTCTCTATTTCTTCTGCATTCTTTTTCCACTCCTTCACAGGGCCAGAATTTCGCTCTGATACCAAATGTTGATTGAGAAACAGGGACGGAAGCCTATGTATATTTTATTGATCTCAATCAGTAAAACATTACAGAGAATGGGCTGCAATATTTATAGATATTGCATAGCCAAATACATCCGGAAAATGAGTTGCACAGGTGCAACCAAAAACCAGATTTCACAAGCTTCCAATAACATCCGGGAAGCAAAATTACATAAAGACAAATATATTGTTTATAACAATATAACAATGTGCAAACAGACAAATATGGTTGTTTAACCATATAACAATTTAATCATTAATTATTTAATTAATAAAATTAATTAAATAATCCTACTATGCATAATTAATAATAGGATAATAAAATTTATCCTAACAGTAATGTGGTCAATGCGATCACAAATTTAACTTTGAATCTTCCACTATTTTTTGTGTGGCATGAAGATCAGTGGTACATAGAGCTTGAGCATGCAAAACGAGAAAGGTGTGGACTCAAGAGAAAATGAATCCTTCTCTTCAAACCTGTGTGTCTTCTTCTTCTGGGGAGCATCCAGAGCATGGTGAAGATAGGGGGATTTTTAAGGATTTAAAGGAAATTTTATTTATTTATTATCCATTCAACACGATGGCTATGATGGGAGTTTTTTTGTTGAGGGGATTGATCACTGCCCAATGTCTGATAACCCATCTAAAACCCTGCATTTTTTTCTAGGAGCAGAGATTGGAAGATATAGATTTTATTTTGGGACTGAAGCTTGAGGATTCGACCCCTATCCCTAATTTTGGTTGTCAGTCAGCCAGTTCCTTAGGCACGTGGGGAGGTGAGAAGGAATTGATTAATTCAAATGACCACATAGGCATATGATAGAAGGATATTATAAAAGGATGAACTTTCCCTACTCCTGACCCTACACAACTGGTAAGATGTGAGGGCTCAACACCGAGAGCCATGAGGGGCACAAGTTACATAGTTTTATTGAATGGTAATGATGAGAGAAAGACAATGATTTGGAAAAAATAAAAATAGGAACATGCAACCTCATTTCAAGAAAGTTTTGTACATAGTTTAAAGTGTGAATTACTTTCAAATTTATCTAGACTTAGATCCGTATATGGCCACTTGGTTGAAAAATTCTGGTTATGAAGTTTTAATATCTTTTGGAATTTATGACATCTACCTTAATTTCTTCTGATTTTTGATATAACTGTATTTTGAATGAACTATTTTTAACTTTCTAATTTGTCAAAGAGACCCCATACACCATGCCCCACGTTACCCCTAGGAAGTATGGGCTCATCACCATGGATAAGGCATAGGCAATTAAAGGAACTTCTCTCCTTTTAGAACCCTACACCCCTAGTAAGAGACATAGGATCAACACTAAAGGTTGGTAGGGAAAAGAAATGTGTAAAATAAATTGTTTCCATTAACTTTCATTCAGAATGTTTATCTAGGAAAATTGTCTAGAAAGTTCTTATTTCCAAAGAGATGTATATGAGATATATGTGACACCATGAAGTTTCTATATCAAACCGTAGGCAAAAACAACTAATCTAGGAGAAACTATGATTGGAACCAAGTGTGTAGGCCTTGGTATGGTTATTGTTGATGTGTAATCACAACACCCCTGAATGTTGCAACTCGATAAATTGAAACTATTAGTGTGATTGTATAACATGGAGCTTTTCCCAAAGTGTGGTAATTTACAATCAAGAAAGATCTCTGGATAAATGTCGGTTCCTATTCCTCTATTCTAATACACACATTCAAATTGTAGAGGATTTATCCCAAAATCTACTCTAACTTGTTAAGAAGACATGGTTGAAAAGATTACAATAAATTAAATGTAATATACAAGAGGTGATGCACCAAAAGGAATGCTGAATAACTTACCTTGCATCGAAATGGAAATGAAACAAGATTGAAGATGATGAAAATAAAGAAAAATTAGTTTCTTATCACAAATCCATTCACCATTAAACACAAACAATCAAAACATGTAACACAACCTAAATTGCACAAGTAACCAAAGTTGTAATGAGAGAAAAGAAAGATGCAATGAACACAAGAGAGGGTTGAAATTCATCCAAATACTTATATTACTACTCCATAGATTTGATATAGTGAATTACCATGGCCAAGAGGCAAAAATTACATTTACAGTTTGAATGGGAGGTTTGAAAAGTGAACTCCATAAGATCACTTACAGACAAGAGAAGAAGGGAGGGTGCAAAGAAATGGTATCCAAACTTTTGAAATAAGTCTCCCCTTATAATATATAAGCAAAATGAGAGAAGGGAGGGAGAAGGAATTTGAGATATTGCTTTAACCACCCTAAACTTCATTAAAATCTCTTGGAACAATGATGGATGCCATTGTAAAACCCATGCCTCCATGTACTTTTCGTTCTTGGAGAAGAAAGGAATCCCATACCTTCATCATTTGGGTAGGTGAGAAATATGGAAACACACTCTAAAATGGCAGATTGTATTTCCTCATTTTGAAATACCAAGTCTCACTTAATTTAAGAAAATAATTATCTCTTGTGTATAAGACACTGAGAGATTTCCAAAAAGTCCAATTTTGTGTAAATCTGACTTCCAAGTCAAAAGTTATGGCCATCTAAAAATGAGGGTGCCATAATACAATAAATTTCAATGGTTAATCTGCCTTTTCAGACTCCGAACTAGCATTGCACCCTCCGAAATATGAAATTTCATACTTTCAAGATTCAAGGCTTCGGGAATTTCCACTTCGGAGGTCATTGCACTGTTCATCCGGTGAGAGAGCTCAAAGGTTCCAAAATTTTGAACCTCTAAATTCTAAAATTCAGAGTTTGGAGTTTGGACTCTAAAAACATATTGTGTGGAACTAGGGCTTCAAGAACCCAAAATTCCGAAACCTTGAAGTCTGAAATTTGGACTTCGGGTTTCAGACCTTTGTATTTTTAGGGGTTCAGATTTTTGGGGGTCGTTCACCCATCCATTCGTCCCATATTTTTGAACCTCTGAATTTCAGACTTTGAGTTTCAGACATTCACACCTCCCCGCATGGCTCTGTTCATCCCTTTTGAACTCGTGAAACCTCTAAAACTCCAAAAACCCAAAGTATGAATTTCAAAATTAAGGTTTTAGACCTTCTACTCATTCTTCATGCCTCTTTCCACAATTCCTTGAATTTCACTTCGGCTCACCTCCGAAGGAACCCACCTCCGAAGTCTAAATTTTAGACTCTGAAGTTTCTTCATTTCCTGAACTCCTCTACAATGTGCTCATCCTACTCCATAGACTTTCTCGTCTCAAGCCCAAAACATGAGTTCCCGTGACTGAGACGATCCCTCCATTCCCTCTCTATGAAGTCATGTTTGTCCAATTTCACCTGAGGGGAAAAATTGGATAATAATTACTGTCAAAACTTGTCTTATCTGATTTGAACTAATGAAATTGTTATGAAATACTTGATTATATAATTAGGATTTGAATGTTTTAAAAACGTTTTCATAAGTTTTTTTGAATTTCTATAAGACTAAATCCCTTTATTACGAACTTCAAAATACATAGGAATATGAAAATGCAATGCAGATGTAGTAATGTACATGCGGAAATGCAGGATAATCATGAATAATACCTGTTTAGATAAAGAGATTTGACAGATTCACTAAAATATTCACCTTCTAGCATACACTGGTAAAATGCCCCATTTTTATAATCTTATATTACTTGATATGGACCTAAAAATTTGGGCCTAAACTTCCTACCTTCACTAGTCTTTTTTTCGATCTAGTTGTCAAGCCTTAATACAAGATATCCCTCACATATTTCACGTTTGTAGACCCTCCTGTTATACTGTCGGTAGTTCTGGTCAACATAAGCTTTGTGTCATTGTTTAGTGTTGAGCCTAGATTCATCAAGCCTTTCTAATTGAGAGAGTCACACCTCTCGATAGGAGTCTTCTCCCAAAATTCCATCTAATGAGATGTGGACACTAGGTATTTCGACTTCGAGTGGTAGAACTGCTTTTGCACCAAATAATAAAGAAAAGGGGTTCCCCCTAATGGCATTATTATCGATTTATGATAGGCCCATAAGGTTGGGTATAACTTTAGATGTCAATTTAATTTGTTCTTTTTTAAAGTTTTAATAAGAATGGATTTTAATTTCTTGTTCATTTCCTCAACCTATCCATTGGCCTGAGGGTAATAAAGAGAATCCATGTGATGATTTATTTTGAATTTATTGCATAGTTCATGTATTTCATAGTTCTCGAAAGATGTTCCATTATCAAAGATAATGATCTATGGGAGACTGTACCTACAAATGATTTCATTCAGATTAAACTTAGTGATTATAGAACCTGGGATGGTGGTAAGAGGCATGACCTCTACCCACTTTGTAAAATATTTTGTGGCCATGATTATAAAGTTATGGCCGTCAATTGATAACGGAGAAAAATTCCTTATAAAATCTTGGCCACACATGGAAAAGGGCCATGGTGTCATAATGGGTTGCAAATCCTGTGTCGGTATGTGGATTTCATTGGAGAACTCTTGACATTTATGGTACCTACACACAAAATCTACCGCATCATGTTCTAACGTGGGCTAGAATTATCCCATCCAATGTATGTTTTTAGTAGTGGTGTGGCTACAAAAGTGTCCTCCGCATACTTCACTATGCCAATTCATAAAGAATCTTCTTAGATTCTTCTTTATCAACACATATTGATAATATTCCATCAAAGGCTTTGTGATAGAGCACTTGTTCCAGAATCACATACTTGATAGCTATAATGCGTAGCCATCTCCTTTTTTCAGATGTATCCCCTTTGGGGTATGCCATGTATACAATGAAATTGATTATGTCAGTGTACCAAGGGCATGCACTGATCGTTGGATTGACTTATAAATAGTATATACACTCATCAGGAAAATCTAAATCAATTGAGTTGCCTCTATCCATTGGGTTATTAGCTAACCAACCCATAATAATCTGTTCTTTTAAAATTATTATTCATAACGGTCAACTTGAATTCATCCATTATATTTTTAAAGAACCTGACCTTTTTAGATATGGAACCTTGTGTTAGAAAAGTCCACCAATGATCATTTTTGACAATCACTCCTATTTCCTGGTTTAGCATATAACGTCTCAACCATTTTGATGGACACAATCTAGCTAGGAACTCCCTTTATTCCTGAGTGTATTGTGTATTGTATTAAAGAAATTTTTGAATGATAAAATAGAATAGACGTTCACGCTTATCGTCATCTTCTTGAGTAAAAATGTAGGCTAGTGAAACATCTGTGACCCTTGAATATTGAATTAGGGGTCGATATGACCTAATAGGCATGAGTGTAGGTGGAAAAAATGAGAATCATTTTGCAGATTCAAACACCTCAATGCAATCTTTCATCCAATCCATGTAGCAATCCTTTTTTAATAAATTTTTTATTGGGTGAATACCAAAGGTTAGATCAGGGATAAATCTTCAGATTGCACTAAGTTCTCCAAGAAAGGATCTGATTCCAGTCTCATCTGACGGTGGAATCATTTCCAATAATGCTTAGATTTTGGCTGGATCTACATCAATCCCTTGTTAAGATATGATGTATCCCAACAACTTGCCTCCCGTTAAATTGAATACACATTTATCTTGATTTAGTGGGACACTGTATTTGATTAATCAAGAGAGAATGATACAAAACAACTCAATGTGATTGCATTGTTTTCTAGCTTTGGCTACGAGGTCATCAACATAAAAATCCACAACTTTGTGGATAAGATCATGGAAAATATACATCATCAAATGTTGGTAAGTTTCACAAGAGTTATTTATCCCAAAGGGCATGACATTGTAGTAGTAGGTTCCCTAAGCAGTGATAAAGGTTGTCTTTTTCTGATCCTCCCAAAAAATCCTAATTTGGTTGTACCTAGAAAACCTGTTCATGAGAGATAACAACTCAAAACCAGATTTTGCGTCAACAATAACATCGATAGAGGGAAGCGGGAAATCATCCTTCGGACATACTTTGTTAATATCCCAAAATTGAATAAAAATGAGGACCCCTCCATCATTTTTGCAAATGGGGATGATATTCGATACCCACTATGAGTAGTCAACTGGTTTGATGAACCCTACTTGAAAGAGTTTCATCACTTCATCTTTTACCATGATAGAACCTTTTGATTCATAGGTCTTAAATTTTTCTTAATTGGTTTAGCATCTAGTTTGATGACGAGATTATGAACTGAAACATCGGGTGTAATCCTCATCATCTCTATGTAATTAAACATGAAGGCTTTTGAGTGTTATTTAAGTATTTATGTGTGTATTTTTATCTCCTCTTCTGTTTGAGAAGATCATACTTTTAGAATTGTTAGTTCTTCCTCTGTCCTAATATTTATATCAATCATCCCTTCAATCAAGGAGGTGTTACCCTCCTCAGACTCATGTGGGGCTGCAGGTAGTTCAATGTCCCCCTCTTCTCCCACCTTGTAAATTTCAAGACCTTCCTTAGGGGAAGACTCTATCATGGGATTTCCAAAATAGGAACAAGAGTGTGGGATAAGAGAATGGTCAATTTCATGGTGAGAGAGATTTAATTCTATGTAAGGTTTCAAATACCCAAGAGTTACATCATCATTTTCAACATGGTCTAGGGACGTAGGCCCATTCTCAAGTTCTATATAGGTCACCATTAGAATTTTCAATATTTTTCGAACCAAAGACTCAGCATGAATCGATACCATGAAGTGTTTATCTTCCAACTCACTATTTGGGGTGAAGCGGGAAGCAAAAGTTGCTATAGGATCCATGAGATGGTTTTGTTTTCATGGAACCACTTCAACGGATATGAAGTCAAAAGTCTTTGTTAGATTAAGTATTGTTTTTTTGTAGAGTTATAGATGTTCAACCCTAGTCTCATATACCTCAGATACTTGATTTATGACTAATTATGAATCACCTAGTACTCTAATATTACCAACACTCATCTATTTGGATATAATGAGTCCAAGCAGAAGGGGTTCATATTGAGCCCCATTGTTCATTTATTCGAATCTTGACTAGAAGGAAAATGACATAAACTTTCCCTCAGGAGAAGTAAGAGTTAAACCTTACCCAATGCTGAAACTAAATTAATCTCCATTGAAATGGAGAGTCAAATGACTACTTGAGAAAATGGATATTGGATCATTCTTTGTATCTTCTTCCTTTACTTCTATTACTTTTACCATACAAACTTCGTCTGATGGGAGAGAGCCGAGTCCTAGGGTATGTTCTATGCCCATAGAATCAAACAAGAGGAGAACGTGTAGATATTTCTCCAATAACTCAACAATATTTGTCATGATTCCTAACGAAACCATTTCTATGACCACAATTTTGTCCTTAACTGCAAGGATGCCCTCGATCAAGTCTGTGACTTCTAACTCTGTTTTGGGAACTAATTTTGTTTCTGGTTTTGAACCATATAGTTTGTTAACTTGAATTTTTAGAAGTTTAAACTTGAAATGGACTCTTGGTCTCTTCTTAAAATTTTCTAGGTGTATATTGAAAGGTTTTGGGTCACCATGTGCTACCATGACCTTCTCTAAGTGCAATAATATTACTTCCTGAAACAATGTGGAGGGAATCACCTTCATGCATTGTATCCATGGATGACCGAGAATCATATTATAGTTGGTTTCCTGATCTATAATATAGAACTCAGTGAGAACTGTCTTGGGTCCTAAGGTAACCAGTAGTACTATAGTCTCTATTAAAGTTGCCTTGAGCCTATCATAGCCCCTTAGTATGTTTCGTGTTGAGGAACAATTTATTTCTCCATATCCTTATTTTTGGAGGAAAGTAAAGTGGATTATGCTAATTTCCACCCCATTATCAACCATTGTGCTTTTAATGTAGATATTGTAGATCCATACTTGCAAATGCAAGGTTGGATCACCTCTACGTACAATTTTGGCATTCATTGACATTTTGATAATGTCAAACAAAAAACCCAAATACCTCTATGGTTTCCCAGGTGGATAAACATGAAATTTTAATTGGTTTACTTGTGATTTCGAATGGGTAGTAACATTGACAAAATTCCCGAGCTCCAATGCTTCTCACAAAGCATCTCTATGAGCATAGGAGTTCTTCAATAAATCCAAAAAGGAAATGTGAGAAAAGGTCTCCGTTAAGTCATTGATTAGATAATATGCTCCTACCAGCTTTGCAAGTGTTTGTTGAATGTCATCTGATACTAATGGGTAAATGGGTGTGGGTTTTGATGAATAATCTCAAACCCTAGTGGTAACATTTACCTCAAGCTGAATTTCTAACTCTACGAGGCCAAAAACATTTGTTTGTTGACGAGCATCTGAAGGAGGTGCCACTAGTTTTTTTGATGGAGTTGAAGCTTCATGGTCATTAGCCCCACTAAAGTCACCTTGTTTGAATCATGGGGAGAGGATCATTAAAGATCCTAATTAGTGTGTTTTGAGGGGAAAGAGTCCTTACATACATTTTTTGTGTTGGTGTTGTCAGATTTTCCAGAAACATATACATAAAGAGTTATCTTTGGTCTTCTGGTAAAATTTGTAAAAATTTCTAACAATCATGACATGTTCTTATGTCATGCTTGCGAACCTTGTGAAAACAACAATAAAAATTGGGATCGTAATCCTGAGGTCTATGGTTTACATTCAGTCGTGGTCAAAATTTATGATCATTATTCAACTGCTGGTTGTTATAGTTGAAGTTTGGGGCCCATTGCCCTTGTTTTTAAAATTGGATTGGGTATCCACTTGGGTATTGACTAGAAACTTGCATTTGTATTTGTTGAGAGGGATCTTGTTGTTGTTGTTGAGGATGATTAAATTCCACAACGTTGAATGATGGAGAAAAATTATTGTTTATTCCCATTCATATTATTTTTGTTGTTGGTAGTGTTTGCATTGGGAGATAACAAAATTTGTACCCTGATTGTTGACACTCTCAGTTGTAATTCCATGATTCGTGTTGAGGAATTTTGGCCCCTGATTATTTCTTACATTGTTGCAGTAACCGAAGTTACCTTGGTTAGGAGTGACTAACCTCCCATTTTCTTCATAGGTCTTACAACCATTTTCTATGACTTCTTGAACAATTCTAAGAGCACCCTCTAGTACCTCATCATAGCTCCTTATCAGGAATTTTGGGACTTCTTCCTTTGTTTCCCTATTAAGGTGGTGATGGAATAGATCACATAGCTCCGTCTGATCCATGTTCGAAGCACTTGCAAAGGAATCCTTAGAATTTTTTCCATATAAAAATCCTTGATAAACTATGACATGAGTTTCTTGAAGGAATGTATCGAAGTGTCCAGTATCTTGTAATACCAATTGAGAGTGATACCTTCCAATGTATTAGGGAATATGTTCATAACCACTGCACACCATGGGAGCAGCTCTCAAATGTAAATTGCATAAGCTTTGATGTGTGCATGAGGATCACCCTCCCCTTTAAACTTTAAGAGATCTAGAAAGGGTCTTGGGAGCATGACAGTCCATATGGAGAAGTCTAGAGGATCCTTAAGGTATTTGGAATAGGTCCCCATTGCATATGTTTCAACAATTGAAGATCCTTGCTAGGGGGTGGATGTCGCATCAATTGTTGAAATGGTGTAGAATATACATTCATTAGCATATAAGGCATCCCTTGTGGCTGACCATATGGACATGAGTAAGTTTACATATCCCCCTATGGCGACTTAGAATATGTGTGAATGTAAGGCTGCTGATTATTTTAATATGGATTTGAAGGTACAAAGCCAGGCCCAAACACTACATTTCTAGATGCAATGGCATTTAAGAATGCACCTCCGACTGGTGCCTATTATGGGTATATATATGTGGCGTGGCGGGGAATTTAAAAGGTTCATGTCCTAGTTAGAAAATCCTAGGGCTTGGAGTGCCTGTATAGACTAGGGGAGCCTGTACAGTAGGTATTTGTCTATAGTTTTATGGATAGTGAGAAACTCTTGGTTTCCCGACATATGAAGTTTGAGTGTTTTGGGAAAGTTATAGTTCTTTGAATTTTTCTACTAATGCCAAAATGATGTTACCAGTTGATTGGGTGGTGTTTTTATTTAGTGGTTGTTGAAATTTTGAAGGTTGTTGAGGAGTATGGTATCCTGCTATAAATTGTTCATTGTTTTTCCGGCCCTTGTTAGTAATGTTTTCCATTGTTGAAGGGGTATTGTTATTGTTTTGGAGTAAGACATCAATATGGCCTTCCAACTTGTCAAAATCCAAGTTTATATTCTGCATGCGTTGTTCACTTCTAGTGTATCGTGCTAAATAATCCTCATATAGAGGTGGGATTTTGTCAAACTATATACTAATGGGTTCTCTAAAAAAAACTTGAGGAGATGAACTTATCTCTTTGGTAAAATTCATGTTGTTAGAGTTTGAGAGCTTGGGTTGTTGTGTTTGTGTGACCTTGTCAACCTCCTTGATCCTTACTGAGGAACCAAAATTGGTCCCATGAGGAAGGGGAGTTTGAAGATGGGTGCTCGAATAGTTGTTTGCCCTTGTAGAAAGTGAGTGTGACTTTTTTTGTCTTCCCATCTCATAGTTAGAGGATTCAAGATCCGAAATGGGTTGGCGGTATCCATTGTATCCCGACATATTCGGGGAGTATAATAACACCCATAGAATATCGGGAGAGAGGATGATAGATGAAGAAAGTAGAAAATTTTATAAATTAGCTCTTCACATTTGGTTCACCAATGTTTTATGAATGAAAATCGACATGTCACCTTCAATCTGCACTTGACTCCCTGAGGTCATGCTAGAGCTTACAATGTGGAAAGTGGATGGCTATGTGGTAGTATAATATGATAATGGGTGAAATGTATGTGTAAATGGTAGGTGATGGTTATCAAGGTAATACAATTTTTTTATTCACAATTGTGGATTCTGCTCGTCAAGTACAATGAAAGTCTCTCTAACCTGGTTGGCTCAAATGGAGAAGTTGATAAGGATGACAATGCAGAGGCTCTAATTAATATAAAGGTTCAGGGATATCCTATTTACTAGTTGCAGAATGCATGGGAAACTGAATGGGACCTTGTTAATCTATCCAGACAAGGTCATGGAATAAGCGAGAGTGAGAGGTATAATTCCATTAAAATATATGGATGATTAACATGTTCTATCCAAAATGAGAGTGCCCGATGAGATTTCTCGTTTACGATGTCTAACTTCCTAATGATGTCTGGTGGGAGTTGTGATGATCTAAATACTAACACTCTTAATCTAAGATCTATGTTTGATTGGCTCTCGGTTTTGTTCGGTTGAGGAACCATAGGTTCATAACCGTCATCTCTCTTTGGTCATGGTCCTACTATGGCTATGTGGTTCTTTTTAGGGTCTAATCCAAGTGATGATCAAGAACTCTACATATGGGATCATTCCAATTTTTGCAAGCCTTGTTTTCTTTAATGTTTAACTCTAGAATTTGTTCAATATTTTGTGAATATAGTACATGAGATCTAGTTATAGGTATGTGTAGTCATGTGTCTATGTCTATGGTAAGATCACTTGCATTTTATTGGGGAATTAATGGGTCAATTGCATGTGTTTTCTATTGGGCCAGTTGGTTGATGGTCATATAGATACTCATTTTAATCGATAGTTTGGTTTCTTAACCAATATTCGAATGCTTTATCCTCCTTTATGTTTAGTGTGTCACTTGTCTATTGATACTATTCACATCCCTGGTTGATTTGAAAATGTTATACCTAAACCCCTAATTTATGTCTACAAGAGGAACTACTAGGTTTGGTTGTGGAATTATTGGCTCAAAACAGAAATCTCTTACTTGTATGGGTTCTTTAAATGTTATGTAGATTTGAAAGCATCTAGTTAAGTAAATTGACAAAAGGAACTAAAACTAATTTATGTTTTTATATTTTCCATATTTATAAATAAATGAAACAACTAATCTAATAAATTAAATATTTTTGTTTTTTTTTAGTTTTTAAGAACAAGCTTCTAACGTTATAAAATAAATCTAAACAAGATATTACATTAATGTAGAAAATCACTTGTGTAATTTATATGAGATTAACCTAGAACAATTAACTAAATGAATTATTTCCAAAACTCTAAATCCTTACTCAAAGGTTCAAAATAGGCAATGTTTTAGAGAATCTACTATCATCTTCAACTTCCCTAACAATATTTAAAGAACGAGTCTCTAAATTTATCTACCCTATTGACTATTTAATAATTGAAATGATTGAAATATTTATCTACTCTATTTGATATGAGTCTCAAACAATGGATTCTAACTTGACAATTTGAATAAAGAAAACAACAATCTAACCTGGATATACATATCCTGTGGTAAATCCATTTGAAATTATCCCCTCAATTTTCCTTTCATTTTCCATGTTCACGTGAGTCTAGTTGATGGGAGTGCAGCAAAAATAGAAAGAAGAATTATGTGGGAGAACTTAGCATCTTGGATTGATTGACTAGGAAACGATGGGGGTGGAAGAAGGAAAACTTAATTGATCTGTGATTGGGCTTTAAAAATTTCTATCAAGAAGGAAAAAACTTCAACAATGGCACGGATATAAATTCTTCTCCAGGTTTTCCTTGCACACAAGCATGGTATTTATAGGAATTTAGCTGGGCAATGGTTGAAGCCATTTGGTAGCAAAAGGAAGACATAATAAAATATTAATAGGATTTAAAACTACTAACAACCATCAATTACAAATAATAGTGCAAGAATAGATTATCATAAGGTAGTTGAGCCTTGGAATCATGTAAAATGGGAAAGAAACGCATCTAAAAGTGCAAGTTAAGTGAGATAATTCTACATCAAAATGTGAGTGAAATCTCTAGAAAATTCACGTTGGACCACTAGCCTATGCAGGGTGGCAGGTTTTAGGACCGCCACCCTACTAGGGTGGTGGTTTGCAAACTGCCGCCATGCCTAGGTGGCGGTCACAAAACCGCCACCCAAGCAGGGTGGTGGTTTTGACACTACAGGTCAAAACTAGTCTAGAATATACCCGAAAGCTAGGAAAAAGTGTGCGAGGGCTAAGTAATAATGTCTAGGCTATAAATATTCACTGCGAATGGGTTTTTGGAACTCAAACACCTTCCGAAAGGATATGAATCATCACTGGGGACCTTGTAACTATTTTGTGATAATGTCACACATGTAATTTTGGGTGCATACAGTCACTCAACCAAAGATCCCCATCTCCTTATTTCTCCATATTGGGTCACTCAACCAAAGATCCCCATCAAGAATATTGGACCACTCAACTATAGATCCCCATCAAGAATATCATGTCACTAAACCATAGAGCCCCATCTCCTTATCTCCTTTTAATGAGGCCATATCACTCTATTACCCTAGAAACATAGAGCCTTATTACCCCAACCAAAGTGGTGTAGTAACCTATAGTTCAAAAAGTACACAATGCTATGACCCCCTTAGAGCATACCCCCATACAATGAAACAGATTTATAGGTCCAACTACTCCATTGAGAATCCCATGACCCTTTTCCAACACATTATGACATTAGAACCAACATAACAATCCATATCAAATGCCATGTGGAAAAAAATCCAAGCCTTAGGCGAGGCTATAAAAATTTTAAACATGAAAAGAAAATTTAAAACTAAGAAAAAAATGGCTAATTAGCTATAGTTAGTGGAGTGGAATTCCTCCTCATGAGCCCTAAAAATGATTCTCTGAACTTGACAAAAATTTATTTGAAACTCCTCTGCCTTCGGTGGCAGTGATAATAGAGGTGAGGACGATACAAAACCTCAAGATCCTCACCTAGGGCTAGATGACAAGGGAATGAATGGATTTGTTTCTCCTGATAGCATCATTTAGTGAGTGAATAGAGAGGAAAATGGAGGCATCAACTTATCATGGTTTTACCTTTGTTTTGTCAAGCAAGGAGGAAGCACCCATCCACGGAGTCCTGTAACAAAACTTGGCAAAGACAGTGATCACATAGGTAGATTTGGCTTTACCTTTACGACTTTTGGTAAGGAAAATATAATTATGAATAGTGTAGGAGGATGAGTTCAAACTAGTGGGAAACAAATACCTAAAAAAAATGCAACGACGTCTGGAAAAAACATATCCATGATCCCTGCACCTTCTATAACACATACCTAAAGAATATCTATTTGTGGGAAAGAAGCAGGGATCAACTGGGGGAATACAACTCAAAATAATCAAAAGGGGCATCAGAATGGAGGCCATTCCTTTGTTGAAGTCACTTCCCAACATCCAATGACTCGTATTCAGACTACAGATAAGCCCTTGAAACCCTCTCATATGATCTCGATGCTAAAGATAGAGGAAGATCTACTACACAAGGTATTAAAGGAGGAAAATATTACTCAACTCGTCCTTATTTATAGGTTTCACAAATTTTGGCCTAAACTCTCTCAACTGCATGACTCGATTGTTCAAAGATGGAGATAAACAATACATGGTAAGATTGAGCTTTATCTTTGTGCCAAGGAATATTTCGTCGTTTTCTTTGAAACCCCTGAGGAAAGGGATTTTATTTTCAATAGATATTTGGTTTGGGGTCAACACAAACTCATGTCCAAGCCATGGTATCCATCCTTTAATCCCCTAAAAGATTCCTGTGATACCTACCCTGTTTGTGTACGCTTGTCAGGTCTTCCACTTAAGCTCTGGAATAGATCTTTCTTGCTTGCCATATGTGATACTCTAGGATCATGTGTGAAATTTGATTGTAAGACAACCATTTACATTTATACCATTTATGCTTGAATCCTTGTAGATCTTCATACCTCCTAAGACCTACCAATAGAAATAAATCTACAATTTGTAGATAAAAGTTGGATCTAGAGATTAGACTACGAGGGTATTGCTTTTAGATGTCAATGTTGCTTTCAAATCGGTCATATTTATAAGGATTGTGAACATTCCAAACACAAGGTAAAACCTGCATGGTGGAAGGATACTCTACTTGAATATCTAATAATCAATCCTTATACTGACCTAGTCATGAAACCCCTTCAAGATAACTCGCCCTTCATGGGAGAGATTCTGAAGACTATAGAGAAGAAACCTTAAGATTCATCTCCTCAGGGTGTTGTTTCAGTGATAGATTGTGATTTAACACCACTTATTGAGGTCCACATACCTCTCAAGTCACTTTAAGTTGTTCTTTCAATCTCAGTAGAAGAAGGAAAGGAGGATTGGAAGGTGGTAGATAGAAAAACGAAAGGATACACCAAATCTAAACCCTCCATTGTCTCAGACAAGACATGATTCATGTCCTCTTGTGTGCTATCAATGGTATATTTGGGCTGCTCACCTATTGTGTTTCTACTAATAAACTATTGTTTCTACTAAGAAACTATTGTTTCTACTAAGAAACTATTGTTTCTATGACGTTTTTGTCTATTAGATGTTTTTAGTTGTAGGGTTGTTGGTTTTAGGCCGTGATTTTGAGAGAATGTTTTTTGGTGTTGGGCTTATTTCCTAAATCTTAATTTTGATCTCTTTTGGTATGCCAAATTTTCAAAATCTAGCCATTGAACCTTGTTGTACAAGGGTATAGTACCTTTCAAAACATATTTTCCAGTAGTAAAAAAATGAGCCTTAGTTAGTGCAAAACTCCGCATGTTAGTGCAACAGCCAAATAAAATGTCCAAAATATAAGAACACCTAAATCAAGAAAACAACTGGTTTTGACATGAAAAGAGATAATGATCACTTTACAAATAAAATACGTATAGAAAAATAACACATTATAGTAACTATATGGCCTTATGCGGATACTAAAGGGGTACTCATCGAGTTACTGGCACTTGTATATCGAGCCTCAACTCGCAAAAAAAATACATATCAATAAATATGGTTATCATAATCTCTACCTAAATCATCCCTTTATACTCCCACAAGGCTCAACATAGTCTAAGAAGGGGGGTGTATAGTTTTCCATTCACTGATCCTAAGGTGTTCATGAAACATAATATACATGGTGGCCATGCATACCAAATGAACATAAGTGGGTTTTCAATCTATGTAAGACTTCACTCCCTATCTCATACTCGGCTCAAGTGAATGGTCAATGGTACACCAATGCTAAGGTACACATAGGTAATCTATATGAAAACCATATAGGGAGCATCTACTGATCCTAAGGTGTCTGCGAAACATAATATGTATGGTTGACATTGGGTAATTTTCCATACATAATAAAAAAATAGAGGTGGATTTTCATTCTATGTGAGACTCCACCTCCTATCTCATACTTGACATGAGTGATTGGTCAATGGTACTCATTTCCTCTCTCCAAACATACACTTTTAACCAATTTCTTCTCTTAGGGCCAGTTAGTGTAAGGTTCAAAACATAACACATAACTACATTACTAACACATTAACAATAGTGTCTTATGCATGGTATATATACAATGTATAACATAATCGTTACTTTCATGGGTTACAATACACCACGTTTCCACATAGTACACACAGACATATTATATGAATTATATGTATGACAAACCCAATGACTAACATTACACCATATAGTCAATTGTAATACACTATGGTGACACACCTGATTCATCACAACACAGTGACAACATCATGATACAACCCAATTCAATCTACACCAATTTTTTCATGCAACACATCAACACACCTTCATATCACATTATAACAAAACATTCCAACACTCTGCATTCTGAAATAATGTTATTTTCATACACAACAAGGTGGTACATCACACGTGAAATCCTCAATGATTCCATGAAAAGGATAGTGAATAATCTCATCACAAGCACATCAAGATGATAACAAATACACATTAAGTGCTATGCACAACATGTGCATCCATAAAATAATAATTACAACATTGTTCACATCACAACATATATCATGTTAAACTTCCCATCTCCACTACCACCATGAAAGATCATCACAACTCCAATCTCTCCCAGAGGTTTAAGAGCATGAACCTCTTTCTGATACCATATGTAATTCCCAAAATTTCAACACCAAAATAGAAAAATAAATTTTGTGGAATATATTTATTTTGTATTCCATTGCTCATAACACGACACCACATGGGTTCAAACAGAAAAAATTCAACTTCACATAAGACACTTACATAATCATGAACCCACTCAATATAATAGATAACATAGGGTACACATCAATTTATTACTTAAATGACGTAAACCATGAAAATGACCCAACCATGGTAAGACACATAGGATAGGCATACTCCACAACATGGCCTATTGATGGTTTACATATTTATTACATTTAGTTTTCCATTATATAATGGTTATGTCAAAATAATAGCACCCCCCACACCCCGGTGGTTTATGGGGCATTGAGCGTGATTGCATAACATGGAGCTATCCTAAGTGTGGGACATTGCGAAATGGGATAGCTCTTCAAAGAAGGCCAGTTCCTGCTCCTAACCTACCTACCACTAATTACTCCTAATGTAGGAGGAACTAATGACTAATCCTAATCTAATTCTTCAAAGGTGATAGGGAAAGAATGAGTGCATGATATAAACCTACACTAGAAGTGGTGATATGTTAGGAAATAAGGGATAAAAAATGTGGAATAATCGCTCATAGAATTGCAACAGTAGAAAATAATATGCAGAAAAAATGTTATAGATTTCAAATAAAATTGCAGAAAAAAAAACACAACACAAAGAGACAGTATTTAACGTGGTTCACCCAATTTGGGCTACGTCCAACAAGAATCACTTGCTTAGATTTTATTACAAGCCACTGCTCTCTCAACACAATACCCAGATCTGTTTGGAGCTATGCTCAACAAACTCTACAGAATTCACACCCGAATTCAAAAAACATCTGCAATGTTACATTATCCTACCATATGCATAAAACCATATAAGTAGACAACTTCTTAAGTAGTTTTACAAAACCGTGGGAATTGAAACCATGGGCCAAAACTGTCCCATAAACATATGGGTAGAAAATCCTACCCATATGAGAAAAGCATGTTTCCTGATATATCGGGCACATTTTAAGGGAAATTTTTTTTTTGGGGCTGCGCCCCCGGACCCCCTCTCGAGGCCCAACCTGACCCCAAACCCCAAGAAGACAACTGTGGAAAGTGTATAGTACTCTTAATGTACAGTCTTCAACACTTTCTCACATGAAAATAGGCTCCAAAACCTAACATGATACACCAAGAAAGGAGTGTTAATCACTTCCCCTTCCCTGTAAAATTGAGAAATAATGAATCCTAGGTAGGTTGGACAACATGCAACAAAAACATGAAATGAAAATAATCTACATTCTTGAATGATCACACCACACCAAGATCTTACAATGAGCATAAAATATACACAAAACACCCAAGTTGTAAATAAAGGTAAGGAAAAACACTATAATTATGTAAAGATTTGAATAACACATAATATAATCTTATTTCTATTTAGCCATTAATTACCCTTCCATAGTCAAAACTTCAAGCAAATCAAGAGATTGGAAAGGATTATTTGAAATAATTTCACACGAAGGGCAGAATGGTTCACAGCAATTCAATTGATGGCCATACATGCTTTCCGCTTTTAAATGTTATCGTTGGTCTTTTCTATTCATCTCTCCTTCTAGTTACTTGGGTGGCTCTTCCATGAATTTCTTGGTATTCCCCTTCATTTACCTCCACGATGTTCAACTAAAGTCGGCTCTTATGGATGAAATTGATTGCTATTGCCTCTCAGAGATCTTTAGGTATTATTTTACCCATGAAGCTAAAGTGGTCAAAAACATACTAAGAGATTCATATCGGTTCAACTTGCATCGTGCTTGGACGGATTCAGATACTGTTGCATATTTAGTTTCCTTTTGTCTTTTTATCTACCATGTTTCATCTATTGTCAAGTTTATTGTTGAAGATTTAATCTACCCAATTCATCACGGAGGCCTCCATGATGAACTGGTGGATTTTCATCTCCCTGATCCTTTTCTGTGGGTCGAAGAGATCGACAAATTAGCCTTGGAGGTCTTCGTCACAGGATCCATCTAGCCTCAACGCTCAATGACTAGTTACTTGTTGTATTATGCTAAAAATACAGATTCTTTATTTGTGTATGGTTGTCCTAACCTAAGGCTCCTTCCTCTTGATGATATCGGTGTTAATAATTTGCATGCAGCTCTGCGATTCAATGTTCCAAGACGCTGAACTTTCATCTCCTGCTCAGGGAAGTCTGAACTCTCAGACATTGGAGTCTCTGGTGGCAGTGGCTGCATGTGATCATGTTGGTGCTCGAGATGTTCATTGGAGCTTGTTGGCCCTCCTCCTATCTTGGTTATAGCAGATTTGTAGACTTTTCTTTTCGATCATTCATTCCGATCCTAGTGACTCGGTTACAAATTTTACTCGTCTTCACTGGTCAAGCAATCTTCTAAATCAGTCAGTGTTGTTCCTTCCCTCTACTTCCTGTTATCTTCTTCTCCTCTAGTATCTCTTCTTTCTTTACTTTTGTAAGTGTGGGGTCCCTAAGCCTTCGGTTCATAGCTTCGGTCATAAGCGATTTAAATATAGCTTTTGTTTTAAATCATAATGCTATAAACTCCACTATCAATTGCATGGCAATTATGAACTAATGGGTCTCTAATAATTAGTGATAAGCTAGAAAGACTAGGTAGCTTAGACTGGTTTTACCTCACAAACAACTGGTTTTATCACTTGGTTGAATGCTTGAAGAAGAAGTAGAAGAAAGTAGATCTGGTCTGTAATTGCCATCACCATGTTAATAGAGTGTTTTTGAAAAGCTTGAAAGTGCAACCTACACTATTGGTGCAAATTTTAGATGGTACAAGCTCTTGGACTAGTACTTCCTTTTGTATCTGGATTTAGTCTAATATAATCCCCACATGCTCAATATGTAAAGATCATTATATGTTTCTTCATGTGAGTTCCACTATGTTGAATGTGAAAAATTCCTACCTTAATGCTGATTCTTGTCAAAATCCACATGGCTTGTGAGATCTTTTATGAGGAAGATCCATGAAATTTTACTAGCATGTAAAATATTGATTCTCTCAAGTTGGTACAACAATTTTGGTCAACGGAATTTACCTCCATAGCTCTCTGCAGGTTGATCTTTTAACAGTTGCAAGAGACTTCAGCTTCTTGTCCTTAGCTCCAACTTCTTGCACATTGGTACAACCACATAGAGGTCTACAATTTACAAAGTGTCATGTTATAATGAGAGCCTATGGTTTCATAGTGTAGAAGAGTTGAAGACTATACATGAGAAAAAGTGAGTTTTCCTATTCATGGTTCAAAGGCCCATGGTTGTTGGGCACATAGGTTTTACTATTCATGGTTTTGAGCCCATAGATTTTTGAGACACAGGTGGTTTTTTGTAGGCACTCCTTTGGTGTAATTTCCTATATATATATTTGATGAGGGAGATATGGTAAGATAATTCAGATGTGAATTCTAGAGAGTACATGTTGACTCATAGCTCCAAAACAGATCTGGGTATTGTAATAAGAGAGTGGTGGATTATAATAAATCTATGAGATAAGTATCTTTGGTTGACGTATCCCACATTGGGTGAACCACGTTAAATATTGTCTCTTTGTGTTGTGTTATCTTATTATGCACTTTTATTTGAGATCTATAATATTTTCTTCATTTTAGTTTCTACTGTTGCAGATTCTGTGAGGGATTATTCCACATATCGTATCCCTTATTTCCTAAAAATTGGTATCAGAGCTTGGTTAGCTTGGTTATTTTCAGAGCAATAGTTTGCTTCATGGTTTTGTTAGTGGTTTTATTGACATGTATGAGAGTAGGTTTTGTTTTCCCTGATGTGAAAATTGGAGCAAGAGATTCAATCTCAAGTGGGAGCTATCAGAGTAAGCTTGCTCAGTGATCGGCGTCAATCTAAATGGCTACCAGTGCCGACATGGTGACCAAGGTTTTTCTTCAAGGTAACTGTGGTCCATTACAGGGAAACCTGGTTATTAACAAAAAATCATAGATCTGAAGAATTGAGAAGATGCATGGAATGTATCTTGTTTCCTGAATGTGTTCCTAGTTGATAGAGATGCAAGCATGTTGAATCTCAGATGGGAAATCCGGTTATTGAGGTAAGGTTTTATCTTAGAAATTATAGTGATCAGCATTAGTTTGGTTGCACAACCAAAATTTGGGATTACAGATGTAGATTTTGAGAATGAGTTAATGAGCAGTTACGGATCGTTTGGTGCAGTTATAGGCATGGGACTCATGGTAGAGAAGCTGAATACATTAACATAGAATGAAGACTAGGGTTTAAATCAGAGAAGCATGTTCTTCGGTTATGAAGAAATGTGATAGAGTATCATGGTGCTAGTAAGGTGATGTGTTACATCTAAGTGTAATTTTTATTGCATGTATGATTGTTGTTAAGTTTTTTTGCACAAGCATTGGGTGCTTCTTGAAATTACTAGATCAACACAACTATCAGCTTTGGTCATGAGTAGGCTATCCCAGTTTGGTGACCTATGCCAACTTGTGGCATTGTTTTAATAGCATGCAGCATTGATGTTGTATTTTAGGAAACTACATAGATCAGAAAAGGGTAATCGGTATCGGTCATGAAATCCGTGGTTGCAGTCTAGATGACAACATGATTTGGTAGAGAACTGTGTAGCACAAGCAGAACAAGACGGGGCTTCTGATCAACGAGTCAAGGTTTGGTTCATTTAAAGATGATGGAGTTGGCTTGGTTAGTCCAGTGAGTACTTTGAGTCAAGGTGATGTCTATATGGTTCATATTTTATGCAATTTCATTTGGAGCAACTGATATTATGTTTGGATAGTGTGCATAGATTTGCACCATGAGATTTTGGATGCTTCTTGAAATTTACTGGCTCAGCTCAACTATCGACTCTTGAGGACAAAGATTGGCTAGTCTAGTGATGAGATGTTCTATGTCAATTCATGATGTGGACACAGTTGCAGGTAACAAGAGATCTTGAGCACACATGGATGGAAAGAAGGTGATTTTCCTACCTCATAAGAAGTCCAATCCTCTGTGATGTAGAAGTATTCTCAGAGAAGAACCAGGGAATCAATTCAACTAGTTCTTTCATCTGGTTTTATTTCTCACTGAGATGATTAGCTTTTGAGCCGGTAGTGTTAGAGGAAGTGCCAGGGGACTTAGTCTATAGTAGGAGCAAGCCATGGTTGTTGGTATTGCAGGATTGGATACATGATGCACATGCAGAGTGAGTTGAGATTGCCACTATTCAGATTGGTACGATTGCACAAGTTTGTCTTGCATAGGCAGTGATGGTTATGGAGGTATTTTGAGTTTATTGCTTTGTGATGATCACTTCCTGGTATATTTTGTGATTCCTAGATATTCCTTAGAGGAAGGAAGTTGATGGTTGATTCAGTTGGTTTTAGTTGATATAGTAAGTTTCAGAGTTAGTTAGGGTGAAATATGAGAAAATGTTGCTAGTTACAGAGACCGGTGTCAGTTAGGATGAACCATGTTCGTTCATTTGGTAACCGTAGTCAGTCAGGCAGTGACCGGGATCACTTAGGAAACCATGGCCAGTTTGGTCATAGGTTTAACAATGTTTATTTACCATGGTTCTAAATGGTGCCCTTATTTTGCCTTCATCTTGGTTGTTTTGTGTAGTATGTTGCATGGAATCTATGCTGGTGTTTGCACTTGGTATTAGTGGCATGGTTTATCATGGATGTTTGTTATTGACATCAATGAGGACAAAATTCATAATTGGACATGGAGTTAGTCGATGGTAGACTGAGAGATGCTTCTAGAGAGCTGGTGATATGGATGGATGTACATGAAGAGTTTGTACGTATGGTTGGATTCAATGTTTTGAGCCCATGACTGATGCAAATTTTTTGATTTGCACATAGATGCTTTGAGCATGAGTTAGGGGATCTTTTTTATTTCCTCTTGTTACTATGTTACTCCATGGAAGATGTCATCTACAAATGATTATCTTGGACATGCTAGTTGTTTATGCAGGGTTGGATTTGCAGATTGCAGTGTTTGGATTCTTTGAGTTATGCAAGTTTGTGGATTGATCACCCATTGTTTCAGGTAGAAATCATTTGGGTTGTCTTTACCCCAGGATACTTGTTTTTCTTTTGCATATTCCAGTTTGACTTGTCTTTGTCAGTTGCATTGTGTGGTTGCATAGATACATGGATAAATGGATAGAGAACATAGTTGGTTTTACAGGTATGGCTGTGGATGCAATTAAGGCTTAAATATTTGGGTTTGAGTGGGAGTTCTTACAGGTGTGTTAGTCATGATGGCTTGTTTTCCTGATACCAACAATTGGTATGGTGTTATGATTCAATGGGAGCTTGAGGTTTGGTGTCACGAATCAGTTGTAGCTTCATGCAGGTTTAGTAAGTCATGATTTTATCTTCTTGGTTTAAGAATATGGTTTGATCTTCTTGGTTTTATTTTTGAGAGAATTGGTGAAGGAAAGAATACATGGTCTTCACGGTGTGTAGATGATGGTGTTGTACAGATACAAGAACAAAGGTTCATTTATTTATCTCTAAGTGGGAAATTATTAGGTTGTGAAGCTAAATAGCTTCACTGGAGGATGCATTACAAAGTAACTGGGTTACATAATGACTAACATTGGTAAGGAAGTGACTGACATTGGTCGGGATGTAACCAGAATTGGTTACTTGTGCGGAAGTGTTTTATTTATAAGTCATGGGATTTAATATAGATTTTGTTTTACAAAAAATCTATTGGATGTATTTTCGTGGATATTGTGCCCTAAGTTTTTACAGGCTTATATAATCTAGAAAACTAGGGTTAGAGGTGCTAGATGAGAAGAAGAGCATAGTACTTGGTTGAAAGGATGAAGAAAAAGAAGAAAAAAAAGTAGATTGCATGAAGACAAGATCTTTCACAGAGAGAAGTTAAACAAAATGAAAGTACAGGTACACTTTTGGTGAGAAGATCATATTATCCTCTATTGTATTTCCTTTGTATTGTTTAGTCTCATGTAATGGCTTGCATAGTATGCAAAGAACTTTGTGTTTCTTCTTGTTAGATCCACATGTTGTTTTCAGATCTTGTTGTTTCGCATTCTAGTAGATCACCATGTTTTGAGATCTTTTATTACATATCCATGAGATCATGATGTATTATTGATCCATAGGAATGTAGTATGATAGATGAAGTTGTATTCATGTTTGCAAGTTGATGCAGTGGTGGAGGAGACAATTAATTCTTTGTGCATGGTTATGGTTTCACATTGGTAGACCCATCTAGAGGTCTTGTTTCTAGATTCATAGTACAGTGAGATCTTGGTTGCACAGTAGTAGATGCAGGGTAGCTTCAGGTGTGTGAGATCTAGGGGTGTTTTAGAGCCACAATTTAGTGCTCTCAGATAGATCCAATTAGAGATTTGAAGGAGACACATGTGGTGGTATGGAGGCACAGTTTAGTGTACTTAGCAAATCTAGTTGTAGATCTTGAGGAAGAGATACAATTGTAGAGATACATGTACTCTTATGCAGAAGAGTTGTTTTCTAATATTTTGTTATATTATACATATGAGATACCTATCTTTGGTGGACATAGCTCATATTACGTGAACCAAGGTACATGATCTGTTATGTGTGCGTACTTTGGTGTGGTTTTGATTATTCTTTTTGATACTTCCACTACTGTAGATTTTGTGGGGATTTTTAGATCTGTATTTGTATGTTTTGGATTTGATATTCTATAGTTGCAAATGTTTCCGCATAAACCCATCCACAAAAAAGTTCAAGTTTTGGAGTTTTGGTTATTGTTCATCAATTCGGTCATTGCATATCTCCAAAACTCAGAAATCCTAAAGTTTGAAATTCAGACTTCGGGTTTCAGATCTTTTTTATCCCCCCTTGGTATTGTTCATCCCTTGACCTTGCCTATAACTCTAAACGACCTCACCTTCAGATCCCAAATTTTGGACTTTTGAGCTACTTCATTCCCCAAACTAGCTTGAACTCCTAATCTCATATGCAATTTGTTTGGTCCTCTTCAACCTGTCCAGTCAATCCCAAAATGCTAGATCCCTTGGCCTAATCAATCTTCCTATTTTGTTTATGTGATGTCCTATTTGTCCAATTTTACCGAAGGGACAAAACTAGATAATAATAACCTTATAAGTTTCCATTGAATTAAAATGGTAAGGGTTTAAAATTTCCTTTTTCTAAAACTTCAAATACTTTATTTTCGTATAGCATTAGCCTTTAAAAGTGGATGCATTGTTGGTTCCTTTGTATATTTCCATGAATTATCCACAACTCATTTGTTAATTAAATTCATTTTAAATACCTATGAGCCTCGCAATATTGATTCTTACGTTCAAGATTTGTTTCTCAAAATATGATTAATTAATGTTTAATTTTATCCTCATTACGAAAAGGAGCTATCAAGACATTAAGGTTCTTCTTTTCGAGACGTATATTCAATGTTTAAATTTTACCATTGTTAGAAAAGGGGAACTATTGTGAGGTCAAGGAAGGAATTCTTAGAATTCAAGGGTGATTTGGATTCAAGATACCTCTTCCTACAACATCTTTCTATCATAGTTCCCCATTTTTCGTATTATATTTTTGTATAGTTGAACAATTAGACTAAGTCGATTTAACATTTACACATCATAATTTTTTTTATTATTATATAAGAGTTTGTGTTTTCCCAAATTCTTTATTTTTCCAAGAACAATTCGTATTATTTTTTTTGTTAACAAAAAGAGAATGACTAAATAAATTTTGAAGACTTCAAGCATAACTTTATTCCTAATCAAATATATTATTTAATACTCTTGTTTTCCATTAATATTACATGGTTACTTTGGATTCTTATTGGAATTGTTTTAGAACAATTATAATTCAAATGACACATAATTTACAATAAAAGGAGTGGTGACCCTGTACCTAACAACTCATTTCATCGCTCTCAAAAACCCAGGTATTAAAGCATATAACAAGACAACCCAACAACTATATGTTTTAAAATTTTCTTACAAGGAATTATTTAAATTGTTTAGTAAAAAAGCACCAATGTTTCTTTCACCAATACCCTTAAGAGACGCTCCATGATATTTTAACTTAAAAAAAAATAATGGATGGGGGAAACTACACCTGATGAGAAAGAACATGGCAATCTACGACTAAGGGTCACAATTATCTAAGAGGGATAAATGGAGTTCAAATGTAAAAGTTATACAATTTTATGTGTTTGAAAATCCTTCTAAGGTAATTTTTACAATGATTGGTAACAATACATCATAGTTTCTTTGTTCATTAACGTCATAAGTGGTCACTCGATGTAATACATTAATTTCTACTCAATGGTTTTACACCCTGCCACAAGACAAAATTTGAGTAATCAAATTTCCTTGTCATGTAAAGCCTTCGTGCCATTTGAGGTACCTCATGACTACAACTTCTCACTTTCATTTAAAACTTAACTTATAAAGGGTTCCATTAGGTTTAATTTAATTCTAATTTCTCTCAGGGATTTATGCCTGACTATATATCAGTATAAGGTGTGATAACATATTTATCCCATTAAACCTTCATAAGGGAAAAATGTGTAAATTTTTTACTATTCAAGGTGATATATTTATCTTTAAGGAAATAAAGAGATCACTAACATGAGTTTAATGCATATTACACTAGTGCACTACCTCCAATTGTGTCATGAAGATCGTATGAAGGGTTCATTCAATGTAAAGGTATCCCAAACTATCTTCTTAAGAATATAGTTGACCACTAGGACACCAAGATCCAACGTGAACATTGAACTCTAACTCGTGCATTAAGATGAGTAGACTTGTGCTTGTAAGAAGTGATATTCCTATATACCCTTTGAATGACAAGGTTAGTAAAATTATGTAACACTTTGTGCAAGGACACTTAAGCTATATAAATGGTCTTTCAAGAATTTTATTAATGTAGGACAAGAAGTCTAATTATGAGGATTAAAATATTTCTTAAGACATTAGGGTTTTGAAAACATAGATGGGGCATGATTTAGAGGGAGGGTGAACCAAAGGTTTAATACTCATTATATTTATATGGTTTAAAAATCTATAAGTTACTTCCAAACAATTTTATTTTATCTATGAACCACGATAACTATTAGGCAAGAGATGTTTTTAAGCGTTTAAACCATTAGATCCATATTTAAATTCAAATGGGATTAACAACTATGTAGTGAATGATATGCTTTTTACGCATTTACAAATTTCAACTATATTCCTCATTTATCTAGCTAACATGGTTATTCCTACATTAATTATGTGTCACTCCTCTTAGTTTTGTCAGGGTAGCTTTAACACAAGGAAGATACAAACAACATAGTTTTACATGTAGAATGCTTGAAACATAATATTTCAAGAGGAACAATAGTCTTCAACACACTACTTTTTATAATGCAATTCTCTTTAATTTAATTTCATTTAACATTCGTAATTTATATCAATATACAATAGCTTAATTCCATATCACACTCTAATCCTTCTTTTTCGAAGTACCTACAACCAACGTTGTGTCAGTCCTAGAAATGAGTAAGGAAATTCCCTACAATCAAGCATAAATCCACACATTCATCATTTCTAATAATTTCATTTAAATAGAAGAGAAATAGAGAGAGAGGTAGGGGATAGGAAGAATACAAATTTCCATTCTCTTACATTCACGCTTTCACTTTTAGTCGCACTTAATATTTTTGTACTAGAGAGAGAGTAAGGATGAGAGTGAAAGTTAAGAGACATTTAATTTTCCATTTACAATGTCATTACCATTTTAATTTCATGTCCGTTATCATTTCATTTCAAACCAAATCACATTTCCCAATTCATTTACATTTTCAAATCAATCAAGTATCATAGTTGTTTCTAGAGAGAGAAGACGGTGGAGAGAGAAAATCACCATACATTTCAAAATTCATTTATACAAGATAAAATATTGAATAAAATTATACATAACATTGTAAATGTATTACGAGGTCACACATGTGGCTAGAATTCAATGGAGAGTCAAAAGGGGATTGTAGATAAGGTTGAGAAAACTATCCAATACAGCGAAAGTGCTTACAACTAGGTCTCAAACACACTTCTTTCAAGTTAAATCACAAATTTTTTATTCCTATTTATTTCCCCATATATAGAGAATTCATTGTGTCTGGGAGAATTTAATTACGATGAGAAGAGTTAAATTTACAAGGGCAGCTTCAGGGCCAGTTATTGTAATTACATCAATAGCTCTTGTCGCACAACGACCAGTGGGCCCTGAAACCCATTTGAAATATTAGTTTCTGAAGGCATTTCCATTGAGGTGGAGGTGGGTTATGATCCTCTTGTTGGCAGTCGAGAGGTAGGATGTAGTGGTTTTCAATTTCTCTTAAGCTTAGCGACAACTGTAAGCTAGAACCGATCATGTTTTATTAACATGACCATGTCACCATAAGTAATTGATAAGCTAAGAGGGTTTAGGAATATGGTTTGGAAGAGTGTTAAATGGTTTCAAACAACTCGGTTAAGTTCCCCTAAGGTGTTCCATATTACTAGGGGTCATGCAAAGAGATTTGATTTTGCAGTACATTTGGGTGTGGCACTCCATGCGTTTAACTTTCAATATCATATTTTTCTATTTTTCATATTTAGATTCCACACTCCATATTTTTTTTGTCATTGCATGCTTTTATCTAGTCCTTCACTATGATTCTAGTACACTCTTCATGGACATTAGCTTCAGACTTCTATCTACTTTATGTTATCGAGATTTCAATTGATAAACATAAAGTGTGGGAAAAATGTAGTCACAAAATCATGCACTTCAGACATTATTTATCCCAGTCTCATACTACTATTTAAAAGGTTCTTGAGTGAAGAAAGTATTGATTAACCCCTATCTTTGGGGCATCTTATTTTACTTTTATTTCATCTTTCCCACTCATTTTATATAAATGCCCGATCTGTTTTAGCATTTTCCCATCATTTTATCCTTAACTAGGGCACCCATGGGCACCCCGATCCAACCTAGGGTGGAGTGAGCCTTTTCAAACTTTCCCTCCACTTTTTTTGACTATTTCTAGGCATTTATTCTTCTTATATTTTTACTTGTTAGTTGTTTCGGGGATAATTACAAAATTATACCAAGAGAACCCTATAAATATAAAGTTATGAGACAATAATGAAGGACCTAGAATAATTTTACTCCTATCACTCATCTAGAGTTGCATCCACCTATTGCATTTGCATCCACATAGCTTCATCATCGAGGAACAAGCTATGGAGTTTGCATCACACTTTATAGGGGGGATTCTATTATGTTCCATGGAAATACACACCAAAAATACATTTGGGTCCAAAATGTAGTGCATCTCTCAGAGTAGTAAGCCCACTATTGTGGCATCTGACATCATTCTAACCCATTCATTTACATATTTTATTTTTAGGGTTTTGATACTTCCTTTTGGGTCTTTTGCAGGTTATTATTACTCTTAGAATATTTGAAGCATTCAGCGCAATACAGAGAAAATAATGTGAAAAAAAGGGTTCTGACCCTATGAGAACCATTCACAAATCATTTTCCCAAACCAGGGCACATATTTTTTATACCTGAGCACCCATTGGTGCCCCAATCCTATTCCAAGTGCCCCGGTCCACTCATATCCTACAGATGAAACCTTTTCGGGACCTCTACATATTTTTTTTTTGTTCTCACAATTTCTAATCAGATCTATGACACTCTATGACAGTCATCTGTTACTAGCTGAGTTTTTTCCCTTTTCTCTGTACACATTAGGGTTTCATGTTTCCTTTTATATATTATTCTAGATCATTTTACATCTTTTGTTATTGCATTTTCTTATTTATTTACAGGGTTAATTTCCTCATATATTATATTAACTATCCCCACCTATTCCCTTATCACTTAATTTTAGTTAATCAGAAGCCTCAAGAGGAATATCCAGTTCAACTTATGAGTTTGCAGGAATTGCTGAAAATAGCTTAAGTGCGTATAATTTGGGTCACAAAAAACACTTGTTATAAGTTCAAAAGATAATTTCAAATATTCCTATATACTTCCTTATATACAAAGAACTCAAAGGGATTTAACAGAAATCAATTACAAAAAATAAGGCTCAAAAGGGAAAGGTGACTCTGAGAGCAATTATCTTAAGCACGTCAAGCACTATTATTGTATTAATATTGGTGGTCCCCAAAACCCACTTGAAAAATATATCTTACGAAATCATTTGCAAGAAAATTAGAGTTGGTTTCAATTCTCACATTGGTGATCTAGAGGTACATAAGAGTAGTTTCCAATTTCACCAACTCTATACAAGAATTCAAAGCCAAAACCAATCAATTTTTCTTAAAAAATAGAAATGCACCCCAAGTGGCTGAAATACAAAATGGTAATTGAAACTTGTCTCTCTAGGGAATCAAATTGACTTTATCAGTTATATTTAATGCCTTTATGGTGTCTTGAACCATTAATAATAATACTAGATGTCTAGGTTGGTAAAATAATTTTTTTTGCACTTATGCACGTGGTGTGTGAGATCAAAAATGTTTTTTGTTTCTTTTTTAGTATTTTTGATCAAGGTAAGAGTTTATTTTTTTTCATTCTAGTTGCATCCTCTATTTTTCTAAATCAATTAAGATGCAAATAGGGAAAACAATAAAATACAAAATTTTAATGTAAGAGGAATGGGAATCCATACTTGTTTTAAGAAGAACTCACGATCACTCCATTTGATGTGATTGTATCACCTTCATGAATTCCAGCAAACCATTTGCGGGCTTGCTTGTGCTCTCATGCTTTAAACATGTATCCACCATGATACTTCTAACTAGAACCCTCGAAAACAATTATTTTCCTAACCCCTTTTATTTTGACATGATTTGGTATTTATGTAGCCTGAAACTAAGGCTACTCAACAAGCACGAGGAAAAAACATCCACACCGTTTCCATAGGTTAAATTGACCTATTGTTGATAGGGTTTTGGATTTTCCTCTAAAAACTTACAATCTTTTTAACTAGCCTCTTTTGTTGAATCCTGGAACCAAAAATTTGTAAAAGAGGATAAACCCTTGAAGGAATTTTATCAAATATGTAACCTGCTAAGTGTATATATCCATATTCTTAGTTAGGTGTCTTGATTATGATGAAAGGATCCTATATTCATTATTGTTCATGCAACCACAAATCCTTGAGTCCTCATTTTTATAATCAAACCACATTATGTAAAAAAGACTAACACAGTCTAAGAGAACACATTTTAGAGGCATTTTGTCAAATAATTAACATGCATATGCTTCTACATTTTACATGTAATTTTTCCTACTCATATGAACTGCTGATAGAGGAGCTATCCATTTTGGCTAAGGTTGGGAGCTTGTTGGAAAAAATAATATTTCATTATGCTTTTATGGATGACTATGACTTGATCTAATTCCTCTATCCTAGCATAGGATGGGAAGAAGGTTGGGCATGGAAACTAATTGGTTGGACACCTATTGGTTGCATTTGGGAAACAACAAGAATACTTCAAAGAGATGCACATAATTTTTTCCAATGTCTTGTGCATATAATACAATCATTTCCTTCTATGAGATCACGTTTATTTAAGTAATTTTGTCAAATAGTTGGTTCACATGTGTGTGCTTCCTATTTTCTTACACATCTACCCTGGCACTAGCATCAAAAAATGTGTCAAATATTCCCACCCAAAGAATTGGTGGCACGCCATACCCAGCTGCAAGCTCTTATTTGTCACAACATTACCTTTATTTGAGGCATTTTTTCTAATAGATTGTGTACCATATATACCAGGTGCTTGCAACGAACACATATACCAAAATAATCACAAAAATCACCCTTCAAAAGTTTGGTTGGTTTACATGTTAGGAATAACAAAACCCATATTAACAAGGCTAAGAGTTTATGAACGAAGATCAATTTGGATACCTGTTGTCACATTCGGTGATGTAGACACCTGTAGTTTGATCAAAGCACTATTATTCCTAATATTGCACTAACTATTCTCCTTCTTGCAAATTGACAATACCTCATTAATTGTTGAGTCATGGAGCTCAATTACTTCAAAATTAGCATGCAAAATGAAACTTGTAGGAAAGTACAGTAACCAACATCAGTTATGGAGGGACCGAAATTGGTCAAGGAAGGAGGAATCAACATTGGTTAGGGATAGCCGATGTCAGTTACCTATGTATGTTTTTTAATTAATTCATGGGAATTAGATCTAATTTTAGCATAAAAGGAGATCTATTGATTGTAATTGCATGGCTAAGTGTCCTAAGTTTTTATATGCCTATATAAGCATGAAAGCTAGGATTTAGAAGTAAGAATTGAAGAAGTTGATGATTATTGTGAGAATAATTATGAGAGAGAGAATTATTAGAGCATAAGAAAATGTTTGAGAGAAAGAAATTACTGTACATATGAGAGGTGTGGAAGATTGCAAATTTTCAATTATATATCTTGTGAAATCTTTGAATTATAGATGGGCTTGTTTCTTGGTGGATGTATCCCACACTGGGTGAACCACATTAAATTTGGTGTTGATTTATATCTCTTGTTTTGCATATTTCTTCTAGAAGAATATCTACTTTTATTTGCGTGTATTCTTAAATCTGATATATTATCTATACAACCTTGTGCTAACCCCAATAACTGGTATCAAAGATTTGCTTGAGGGTTTTGTGTGTTGACATATTTACTCACAGAGTGGTTTTTTATCAAGCAGGAGCTACAAAAATGGAAGAAGAAAAAAAAAACAAGGTAGAGACGTTTAATAGCTGAAATTATCAATTATGGAAGATGCAAATTGAGGATTATCTGTATCAAAGAGATTTGTACTTACCATTGGATGAAAAGTCTAGACCTATGAAGATGACTGATGAATAATGGAAGATTCTTGATAGAAAGGCTTCAAGATCTATAAGATTGATCCTAATAGCATCAATGGCTTCCAATATTACAGAAGTGACTTCTACGATAGGATTAACGAAATCTCTTTCTAATTTATATGAAAAACCTAGTGCTTGAAATAAATTTTATTTGATGAAAAAATCATCTAGTTCTAAGATACATGAAGGTCGATCTACATCTAGTCATTTGAATGATTTTAGATAGATTCTTGTAAATTAATTAAAAATTGGTTGATATTCCTATTTGATGATGAACTGAAAGAACTTTTACTGTTATGTTCTTTTCGTAATAGTTGGGATAACTTGGTAATGGTTATTAGTAATACAATGTCTGCTAATAATATTATAAAGTATTTATGATGTGGTCAGTATAATCTTGAATGAATAAATCCATAGGAAAAGCATAGAGGAATCATTTGGGAATGCTTTGAATCTAGAAAGAAAGGACATGCAGAAGGAGAGATCCAATGAGGAAGAGTAATGGGAAATCAAAGTCAAGGGATGGTAGATGTAAATCAAGAGGTAAGGCAATTACCTATTGGTAATGTGGAAAGAAAGGACATGTAAAAAAATATTTTTTGGTCAAAGGATAAAGAGAACCAACACCCAGACAAAGGCAAAGAGGAAAATAAAAAAGAAAATTTGACAGCAAAGGTAATGAAATATGCTCTTATTATTTATTTGGATAATAGAATAGAATCATGGGTTTTAGATTTAGGAGTTTCTTTCCAAGAAACCCCTAATAAGGGTTGTTTCAAAAATTATGTCTATGGTAATTTTGGGCATGTTTATTTGGGAGATGATAAACCTTGCAGTTTTACTGGTGAAGGGGAAGTTCATCTAAAAATAGAAAATGGAAATATATGGGTATTAAAAGATGTGAGAAAGGTGCTAAGCCTCAAGAGGAATATTATTTATGTATAAAAAATAGGTGAATCTGGTTTCATGGTTACATTCACAACAGACTCTTGGAAATTCACCAAGGGTGCCTTTATTGTGGCAAGAGGTAAGAAGGTACGAACGTTATATTTATCTACCTGTGTTAGTGATTCATTTTCTGTATTATCTACTTCATATTCAGATACATGCATGTAGCATAATCGTTTGGGCCATATGAGTGAAAAAGGAATGTAGATTTTAAAGGCTAAGGGTAAGTTATTAGATTTGAAAGATTTAAATCCTGATTTTTGTGAGCATTGTATCCTTGGAAATCAAAAGCAGGTGATATTTCTCAAAGTTGGGTCAACTAAAAAGGAGCAGAAATTAGAGCTTGTACACTCAGATGTGTGGGGACTAGCCTAGGTAGCTTCTCATGGAGGATGCCAGTATTATGTTACTTTCATTTATGATGTTACAAGAAAGGTATGGGTTTATTGTATTAAATGAAAATATAATGTTTTTGATACTTTTAACAGATGGAAAACCGTTATTGAGAATGAATCAAATTCAAAAATAAAGTGCCTTGGATCTGATAATGGTGGTGAATACTGTAGTAGTAATTTCAATGATTATTTTTCAGTGAATAGAATACATAGAGAAAGGATGATTCCAAGAACACCATAAGAGAATGGTGTTGCAAAAAAAAAATGAACAAGATAATTATGGAATGTGCTAGAAGTATGAGGATTTCCCTTGATGTTTTTGGCAGAAGCAGTTGATATAGTGGTTTATTTGATTAACCGTGGGACTTTAACTTCACTAGATGGAGGAATACCAGAGGAATCTTGGACTAGAAAAGAGGTATATCTTTCTTTTCTTAAATTTTTTGGTTCAGAATATTTTATGCATATTGATAAGGAAAATAGGAAAAAGTTGGCTGAAAAATCCAAGATATGCACTTTCATTTGTTATGGATCTGGTGATTTTGGATTCCATTTTGGAGATTTAGAGAATTCTAAAATTATTAGGAGTAGTGACATCGAATAGAATGAAAAAATAATCTACAGGGATACAATTTTGGTACCTTTTGATGTAAAATCACAGCACCCCTGGATGAAGATCAGGCTTCTAGGTTGATCACTCAGGCATCCAGTGTGATTGCACAACATTGAATCCTTTCTCCAGGTGTGGGACCTATAAAATGAGAAAGGAATCTCCAGAGAAGGCTGGTTCCTGCTCCTATACTACCTGCCACAAGCTATTCCAGTGCAGGAAAGCTAATCTAATCCTAATCTAACCATGCCAAGGAGATAGAGAGAGAGAGAGAAGGCAAAAAAAACAAAAGCCTACAATAAAATAGTGATACACCAGAGAAGGAGAATGTTGAACCTCTGTCAAAACTGCCATGGGACAAAGAGAGGCGAGCAATGGGAAGGATGGACGGATGCATCACAGGCCCAAGGATATATTTCACATAGAAAATGTCCCAAAACTCTATGAACACAGCTCCAGACCTGCAATGAACATTCAAACATGGACAAATACCTACAATGAAGAGAGGAAAGAGGAAAACAAGTGAAGAACGAGCAAGGATGGAAAGATGCATCACAAAACACGTTTTTTGTTGCTCCAGAAGTTTGCACAGAACATCATTTCATTAGTAAAAGGAAAAAACGCCATTACAGAGAAGGGAGGAGGTTCAAACTCCATTTTCAACCCTAGAGAAGAAAAGAAGGGAGCGCAGAGCAGAAAAGATGAACAACTTGTTATGTCCCCCTTTTGAAAGAAGCCCCTCTGTACAATATATAGGAAGAAAGAGAGAGGGAAGAGAGGAAATTTGAAACTACCACAACCACTTCTAGGTCACATTTTAAATCATCTCATTATAGTAGAAGCGGCCGGATCCTGGCAAAACGACGAGCTGTCTGCTACATTAAAGCTGGTTGTTGAAGCGTCACTTCTGGCATTACCATGCGTCAGAGCCGTTTCTTAACTTTCTCTCTCCAGACTACACCAAAATTGAATATTGATCTGAGAATTATGTAGAGAATTTTAACAGCTTTCCATTGATATAAAGAACGTGCAAATCCGAGCTCTAGATCAAAATATATGACGATCTGAAGATTTAGGGCAAGGAATAGACCAAAACGGATTTTGAAATATTTTCCTACGCTTCGCCACCTGGATGACACATGGCAGGCTCTGATTCATTGAATAATTCTCTCCCCTCCACATTTTCGCGGGATTTCCTTTGAAATTTCCTTGTGGGCCCTAGCTTGGACACGTGGCACTATCCCATTGGTTCGGGCTATGCAGGACAAACCTTCCACTTTGACTTTTTGACCTTTTCCCTTGTGACATGTGTCATGATTTCATTGGTCCGCGGTTCGGCCGGCTCTTTCGAGCCCTTCACGTCTTTTTGTCCTGGATGTCCCAGTGATGTTTGGGATAGAAACCTCCGATCCGCTCGAAATGGACTTCCTTGTCCCTTATCTGCCGATGACATGTGGTGTAATCTGATTGGCTCTCAGCTTTTTTGGCTATCCGCGTCCCTCGCATCCCTGCGGCCTAGATGTCCCAGTGCGAAAGTTTCCCGTTCCGGCTGAACCGGCTGGTTCGCGTCTTTCGCATCCATTTGTCCCAGATGTCCCTTTGCTGCTTGGGAAAAATTCTTCTGAACCACCCGAAATGGGCTTCCCTTGCTTCACCACTTCGCCTTTTCGCGCCCTTCGCACCCTCGCGGCCTAATTGTTCCTTTATGAAAATTCTCTGTTTCGGGCGAACCAGCCGATTCACACGCTTCGCGTTCCTCTGTTCCAATTGTCCCAAAGGTGACCTTGAGCAGGACTTAGCCAATTTTCACGATTTTTCTTGGATCAATCTACATGCTTGGAACTGTAAAACTCTGATACATGTTATCAAAATTTACCCCGGGGCGTGAAATTTTGGCAACACTACCCAATGATGAATCGATTGAGAAGTTTGTAAATGAAAATTAACTCTCAGAATTAAAAATAATAGCGACATGGTTACACTATAACTGGTATCAGTTGAACCCTAACCGGAATCAGTTTACAAAACCAGTATCGGTTATAGAGCCAAATCAAAATCGGTTAATATAACTGACGTCAATTAAAAGTGACTGGTGGTGGTCACTTTCATATTTGGATACAAATGTACATGAGGTCTAGACTGAGTCTCTAGTACCCCAAAATACTGTGAGAAGGTCTCAAAGGGTAAGTGAACCTCTAGAAAGATTTACACAGTTTCTATTTTACTTATTATTAAGTGATAATGATGAAGCATATTTTTTGGAAGAAGCAATGTAGGATAAGACCCACATCCAGTGGGAGCATGGCATGGATGAGGAGATGATCTCCTTGGAACAAAAACATACTTGGGATTCCATTAAATTGCACAACAAGTGGGTTTACAAGATCAAATAAGTAGAAGGTGGATAGAAAAGGTAAAAGGAAAGGCTTGTAGTAAAGGGATTTACACAGAAATCAGGTATCGACTTTGGTGACATATTTTCTCCTTTTGTAAAGATGACTTTTTTTTGTATTGTATTGAGTTTAGTTGTAGTACGTGATTTTCCTTTAGAGAAACTAGATGTTAAGGCAACTTTCCTTCATAGTGATTTAGATGAAGATATTTATATGCAACGGCCGCTTGGGTACGAAGTCAAGGGTAAGGAGAAATTAGTATGCAGGTTGAAAAAGAGTCTATATGGGCTCAAGAAAGCTCTAAGGAAATGGTACATAATGTTGGATAAGTTTATGCATGAGCATGGTCACTTGAGATGTAAATCCGACCATTGTATTTATTTAAAGAACCTTAAAAATGGGAGCTCTATTATTTTGTTACTGTATGTGGATGATCTGCTTATTTCAAGATATAGTATGCAAGGCATTGGTGACCTTAAGTGAAAGCTATCCCACACATTTGTTTTGAAGGATTTAGGAGTTGCAAAAATAATACTTGGCATACAAATACACAGAGACAGGAAGAACAAGATATTGTATTTTTGTCAAGAAACTTATATCAATAAGGTGTTGAAAAGGTTTAACATACAAGATTCAAAACCTATAAGTACACCTATGGAAGGACACTTTAAATTAATCAAGGATCAGTGTCCATCATACTAAGAGGAGATAAAATACATGAAATGAGTAACATATGCTTTAGAGCAGTTGTGAGTCTCAGGTATGCTATGGTTTGTACAAGACCAGACATTGCACAGACTGTGGGAGTGGTGAGTAGATTTATGGCCAATCCAGGTAAAAAGCATTGGAAAGTAGTCCAATGGATAATCAAGTATTTAAGAGGGACATCTAGTATGCAGTTATGCTATGCAGGTTCAAATATTTCTCAATGTGGCTATGTTGATGTAGATATGACTGGAGATCTAAATGGAAGGAGGAGCACTACTAAATATATTTTCATCGTAGGTGGGACAAAAGTTAGCTGGATTTTAAGATTCCATAAGGTTTTGGATTTGACTACTACATAGATAGAGTATGTTGCAGCTACAAAGGCTAGCAAGGAAATGATATGGATGAGCAGGTTCATGGAAGAGTTAATAAGGGAGCAAGATGATTGTAAATTATTCAGTGACACTCAGTGTTTCATTCAAGAATGAAACACATTTAGTTGAGGTATCACTTCATACATTAGGTATTGGAGGATGGGCAGCTAAAATTGGAGAAGATTCATATGAGTGAAAACCCTATGGATATGCTAACGAAGCCATTAACAATAGAGAAGTTGGAGCTATACTCCACTTTTGTTGTTATTCTAGTTTGAGACTTGAAGAGGAAGGAACAAAGATAAGGAATGATCTAAGAATGATGGTGTACATGTATAGTGCAGTAATTTATCTCTAAGTGGTAGATTGTTGAGTTATGAAGCTCAATTACTTCAAATTAGCATTCAAAATGAAACTTGTAGGAAAATAAAGTAACTGACATTGGTTATGGAGGGACCGACATTGGTCGCCTATGACTAGCATCAGTTAGGCAAGGAGGAACTGACATTGGTTAGGGCTAATCGGCATCAGTTACTTTTGTGTGAGTGCTTTTAATTAACTCATGGGAATTAGATCTATTTTAGCATTAAAGTATATATATATATATATATATATATATATATATATATATATATATATATATATATATATATATATATATACATTGATTGTAATTGTATAGATAAGTGCCCTAAGTTTGTATATGCCTAAATAAGCATGAAATATAGGGTTTAGAAGTAATAATTGAAGAATTTTATGATTATTATGAGAATAGTTGTTAGAGAGAGAAATATTAGAGAAGAAGGAAAATCTTGAGAGAAAGAAAGTACTCTACATCTAAGAGGTGTGGAAGATTGTAAATCTTCAATTATATATTATGTGAAAGCTTTGGATAATATATTGGCTTGTTTCTTGGTCAATGTAATCTACACTGGGTGAGCCACATTAAATATGGTGTTGATTTCTATCTCTTGTTTCATATATTTTTCTGGGTAGAATATCCACTTTTATTTGTATGTATGCTTAAATATGGTATATTATCTATACAACCTTTTGCTAACTGCAACGTTAGTTAAACCCTTCTAAATCTCCCCTTATGACATTCTTTTTATCGTATTCCTTTTAAAATTAATTAAATAGGTTAATATAGTCCCTTATTGGCTAAACCCTCTTCTCATTCCCTTCTAGACTATTTCTACTAGCTTCCTAGACTATCAATCCATTTCATTGGATTAATTAGACCTCTCAAAACTGTCTTGAATCCCTAATTCCTCTCTAAATAAGATTAAATAGCCTAGACCTAGGTTAATTTCCCTAAACCATGTTTAGCCTCTTCTAAGCCTAGTCAAATCTTACTTTGACTCACTAAAGTGATTTTTGGCTTATTCATTTGTCCCACATGCACCCAAAGTCTACCACTCTCCCAAATGGAAAACTATAAATAGCCCAGTACCCCTAGACCATTTCTAAGAACACTCCTCCTTTATAACATAAACTATAGCATTTTTCTTAGGGTTAAGAGCTTATTTCAATTGTTTTATTGAGCTATTGCTTTGCTATTGCACTACACATATTAGAATGAGTAAATGTAAAGAACCATTGGCCTTGAAGCTGTTAATGGTGAGCTCCCATTATTATAATCATGAATTGATTTCTTAGAATTCTTACTAGGTTCATTTGTAAAAGATTTCAAGAATAAAGGATAACTAAATATGTTAGGTTTCTTGTTTATTTCAAATTTAATGCATGCAAAGTGATGAATCCTTGCTTATTTCTTATCTCATGGTCCTTTGACTAGTTTGTTTAAATTTTTTGGGTTTCTTAAGTGTTCCTACCCCATTTCCATAGCTTTTACAACTTTTCATTGAACACGGGTGAAAAAAAAAATATTAATGAGGATGCCCACGTCTTTGCCACATATTCAAACCATCCAAACAATCAAACTAACTCACCAAGGAAATTACCAAGAATCATATGGTCCTTTGACTTAGTCAAATTAACTCCATGGATATGTTTCCAAGTGGCAGGGAGAGGGCTTGCAAAGGCTACAAACTTTGGTTTTAAAACTACCAAAAAACATTTGTTTAAAGTGTTTACAGCCTTTTTTAATAACTCCTTTTTTCTTAACTTGAAATTAACACAACCCATAGAAATCATCTCTTTTAGGAATCATCACATAGAATCTTGTGCTTTGCAGTAGCCATAAAATACAACCAAAAAACCCTATTTTGCTTGAAATACTGAAAATCCTCAAATTGCACAGGTTGGAGAGTGAGGCACATTTACTAGTGCACTTGCAACACTAAACCTGCCATAAAAAAAGACAACACAATAAATTCTTAGAAAGGATAATACAACATGGCACATTGGAGAAAAGGAATATCCATAGATGTTATCTATGGGGTGTCTTAGTGTTAGTTTTATTGTATCTTACTTTACCCATTTCTTTCTCTACCTAAGGAATTTCATCTAAGCTCACCTCCAAAGTATTGGCAATTGCAACTTCTCACAACTTTCCCTATCTTATATGTTGGATGCACTGCCCAAAATTTGATTGATGGCTCCCATTTGGCACAAATTGAGGTATACAGTCAAAGGATATGGAATTTAGATCCAAAACTTCATTACTTTATGTGTTGATAACCATCGTCACCCTGTCTGAGGCTCCCATCTTAGCACAAGCTATCAGTGCATTGGTAAAGAAAAGATCAATTGAAAACTTCTTTGTAGATATGATGAAACAATGTGAATCATGCATGAGGATACCTTTGTCTTCTATGCCAACGTGGAGACAAGAGGGGAACTATATAAGTATAGATAACAATATCAACGATTGTTGTTTTGTCATGCTTCAACATAACTGTCCTCACCCACCTGTCCATCGTCGATCCGTGTCTGAAGAAAAGACCTTCCTCAGAGTTCCAACATTCAATTCTAATGGGTTTTGTGTCTACATATGTGGGTCTATTTGTGCACATCATCACAATTAGTGCTTTGAACAACCGTCTGTCAATGTCCTCCTACAACTCATTTATTGGATCAAAATAAAAAAGTAATGTCTATGAAGCATGGTTGTCATCTACGTCATCCACCTACATCTCCATTGTAGATGGGAAAGAGTCGTCCCTATTATCAATGCCTTCGGCATAATTACACCATAACCATATAATAATTAAAATATAAACTAGTAATCATATGTGAAATGTATGATGGAGCCGAAGAGAATGTTTTGAAGGAATCACATTCGAAGGAAAGAAACATCAAGATATGAAGAGAGGTGGAGATGAAGGGGTTAGAAGGTGAAAAAGTGCGGCGGAAGTGAAAATAGAAAGTAAAAACAATTTGAAACTAAAAGTTCAAACAACATGATGCCGTATATGGAATACCTTTGAAGAGGATGATGGTTGTTGTTGAAGAAGAGGCAAAAACAATTTATAGATATATATGTGAATGTAAGGAGTGGTAGAAAAATATTGCCAAAGTGAAAATATATTTGTAGTTTTATTTGTAGCATTTAGATACATAGAGATGTTGATTTTAATTAACATCCATAGGTGGCGATGTCATGTGAAATTCTCCCCATCAACGATTGAGATGGCATCATTATTCAAAAATCACTAAAAAAAGGGGGCATGTGTGGGTTGTTGTGGATTTTGATTAGATAGGGGAAATTAATCGCCTGCATGGGCCACACCTTTTCCACGAATGATACTATTCATCCCCAAGTGTGTCATTATGTGGATTTTTAACACTTGGCGTTCTAATTATAGACATGAAACAAAACAAATGCATGCATATTTCACCATCCCATGCAGTTTGATGGACACATTTTCTTGTGTTTTGTATTATTATAATGGAAGCTGGAGCGAAAATGCAAAAAAAAAATAGCGATTGCATTCCATCAATAGCCAACAATTATATTTGTAAATTTATTATGGAAAAATCTTACCCTAGATTATCTATCACTTATAAAGGCATGCCTGCAATCTTAAACGCACCCTCACACTTTGTAGTCGACATCTTATGAGGAAATGAAATATACTTTGATTTGTACATGCTATGGTTTAAATGTAAAGATCCATATGCCTTTAATGGTCTCTACGGAGAATATGGAAGGCACGCCCTAAATAATACTCAAATATGCAATTACATGGAAATGGTGTTCCTTTAACATCTAAAGAAGAATTTGACACATATGAAGTGTATCCAACATTGGTTGGTTTGGTTTGTGATAACATATAAACCCTAATATATCATGATCCTTATGTCTATATTAGTGATGTCAAAATGGATGTGGACCTCTTATTAAGATAATGGTTCATTAGTTGCGGGGATGAATATATTTGTTTACATGACCTTCCCAACTCAACTCTAAAATCCCTCATTACAATAAATTTCTATAATATATTGTTAATACTTAATTGATTTTTAAATTTTATTTAAAAGTAACTTTCTACACTATAAATGCAATTTAACTGTGAAAAAATATCGCTTGATTAAATGTTACATGTATATAACTATGACACTAAAAAAGTTACGATTGTAACCATGTTCATATATAATTCGTAGTTAAAAATATGATATATATTGTTCTTCGATACATTCATGCTATTTTCATGTTATGGTTGTCTCCATCGACAGAAATGATATATATAACTCGAACTTCCCTTACTAAAGAATTAAGAGGTTCACCTATCCACGAGTCAAAATCGATAACTATAGTTAAACTATAGTCTCATTGTTACGTATTATTTAAAAGTGAAGCCAAATTAAATTATACCTTTTTTTTTTGGGCTCACTTTGTAAGAAAATTGAAGAATGGAAGAGAAAATTTTAAAAATAAGATATAATGCATCAAAAAATGATGGACACCTCACATATGGTTGCACCTAACGTTTTTCATTGAATTTTTCTTTTTGAAGACTGTGTGGCCGCACCGACTTCATAGTTAGAATATAACAATTAATAAATGTGAAAATCCATCTTTTAAGTGTGATTCATAAGCATTAAGTTTAATTGCAATAAATAAAAATGGCAGTAGTTGTTTTCCCAACCCTACAATTATGACAAAAACATCGACTTTGAGAGACGAACTGATGTCCTGTATGTTTATCCATGCCTAAATAACTTGGGTACAATATGGTCCATGCCATAATTGTCTTGGCATAATTTCTAAACACATTTTCAAATTCGAATATCTGATAGGTCATTTCTAGTCATCATACTAGCTCAAATCAACATAGTCCAACATAATCAGTTAAGTCCTCTTGTTGATCCTATTGGTAGTGCTTTTCTTCATTTGTCAATAGTTAATTATCTTGTTTCATGTATCATCATGATATCAGTACAATTAACCTTGGAAACTAATTGATTGGGATAATGTTCAATTAGTTAACAAACCCAATAATTTATCGACACATTAATACCAAATAGTTAATTAGTCTTGTACCAAAATTAAATGTTCATATAATTTTCAAAAGTATAAAAAATATATTTAAAAAAAAGTAAAAATTGCATTTAAAGCCAAAGTATTTAAATATATAAAATAATTAACTAATATATAAAATATTAAATATCTTATGATAAAAACATTCATACAATAAAAGAAAATAATACGGTAAGAAACTAAATATTTAATATTCTAAAACAAATAATTAAAAATATTAAAATTAATTATAAAATAAAGAAAATGATAAGAGCAAGTTTAGTTGGGAAAGAGGAGGAGAGAGAAACATAAGACCCTCCCCCCCCAAGAAGTAGTGAAAATCACATCTGGCCATAGGGGTGTGTGAGTTTTACATATTTTGTGACAAATGTGATTCTTGACATATTTTTATCCAGTTATAGAGCTCTACCCAGATTGTTCTTTTTTCTCCAGTCATATAATGACCACGTTTATTTCACATGTAAATGTTGATTTACGTGGAAGATTTTATTTCAAACGTACACCAGCTTGTGCCGTCCGCGAGGTGTATTTTCTAGAAGACAAGCTTTAAGAAACATTTATTTTTATGTGAACACGCAATACTATATTACGTATTTTAACATTGATAATATGGTTCCGGTCTTCCATCCATTGTCCAAATTATTGGGCTTAAAATATTCACCACTCCATGCAATATTTGGCACGTGTATTTGATGTTCTACAAACAAATAGTCACTAATATTTTCTCTGAAAGTTTTCAGGAAAGGTCACAGTCTATTGGTTTGTTGATCGGCCGGTCTTGTAAACACATGTGAGTGATAAGCTCTTTCATTTTTTCCAACATATTTTGGGGTAGAAGTATTTTGTAGAAAATTTCACCACACTTCATTATTTGAGTTGATTGTAACGTATGACATATGTAATCAAGAGGAAGAAAGTGTCTCAAAGTGAAAGCCATTATATTTTCATAGGTATTGCGTGAAGCCGAATTTTTCATTACATCAAAGTATTATTAGCATCACTAACTATCTACACATTCACCATGGGAAACTGTAATAAAATGTAGCCTCTCCAAAGATACTCAAATGGATGACATAGATTCGTATTAGATCATTAGATTGTCAATATTCAATTCTATCCAAATTTACAACTGATTTCAACTATGTTTTTATTTCTCCTCACTTTTCTTTGTACTATGAGGCAAAGATCTTTATTTTTAAAAAAATATTTTATTTTAATTTTTCGAATCATTTTACATTCTAACTCTACACAGTAATGGAAATTCTCATAGTAATATTAGTAACAAATTTTATATTGCGCCTGATTCACCAAGGGATATCAGAAACTCGATCCTCATATGCATTGATTTTTAGAGGGTCTACATACGTAAACAAATGTCGGATGTAAAATAGCCCAACTATGTGATGTCAAGGAGCTATTTTCCTCTTTCTGCACATGTTTTGCATTAGGGAGTTGAAGTCTGGCTTAAGATAGGGATTTATAATTATTTATTATATTTTTAATTATATATATATATATATATATATATATATATATATATATATATATATATATATAATGTTATTATTTTGTTAATGGGAATGAATAAAGAGTTTAAATTCATAGGAAGCCTTGATAAATAAAACTCATTTTAATTAAGACTTGGTAGAAAGATTTTAAAATAGTTACAAGTAGTTTGTCATCATCAACCCAAGTTCCATTCCTATTGAGTTCATTAGATGCTTTCAATAGGTGGTCATGGGGACACCTTGAGGCAGGAGTCGAACTTCTCCATATGGACCAATCAGAACACAACAAGGCACTCTGAATGCGGATTACTCGATGGACATTAAAGACCCAAGCTCACCCCCATCTCCCACTTAGAGAAAGTGCTCCTCCTACTAGTCCAGTTCATAGCTCTGGTATATTAAAATTATTTAACACCAATGTTTTGTTTTAAAAAAAAATTAAAACCCTTACAAAAGACTTCAATGCATAAGATAGAGGAGGATCTATTACAAAAGGTGCTAAAGGAAAAGTCAAATCTCTACCACTTTTGCCTCATCTATAAAATTTAACAAGTTCTTGCCTAAGCTATCTCATTTTAACGATTATATTTCTCTACGATGGAAGGAAAAGATTAAAAGTCAAGATTGAGATTTATCCCTGTGCTAAAGCATATTTCCTTGTTATAATTGAAGCCATGTAGAATGGGATTTGATTTATGGCTAGCATTGGGTTCGAGGTGAACATGGGATCATGTTTGAAGCTTGGTATTCATCTTTTGATCCACCAAAAGACTCCTTTCATACCTACCCTATTTGGGTTCACTTTCCAAGACTCCCATTACAACTATGGAACACCTAACGCATAACTGTTATAGGTAATACTTCAGGATCTTTTGAAAAAATAGATGTTAAAACCTTTGAGAAGATTCATGTACAACTTATTCTAGAATATTGGTAGACCTTTACACATCTAAAAACCTTCAAGTAGAAATTAGTGTTGACCATTTTGGTCAATCATCAGGTAGGGGTATAAAATTTTCCCCATTGTTACTCATTTAGATAGTTTTGGGGGATACATATCATCAAATTTGTAACTCAAGTGTTGCCATCGAAGGCCATGCCTTATAGATGTTTCCATTTCAAGTTCTCACCTTCACCCGAGCTATACAAAAGCCATGGAAAATCATTCCAAATCCTAGAGGAAGACAGAAAGGGAAGCATGTATTAGGATCACATTCTGGAACTACAATCAAGTGGCAGATTTAAATGACAAGTAAAATTAATTCCGGTTATTTCCTTATGTTCAGGTGAAATTGCATTATGTTTTGAGTTTCTTAAGTTCATTCAACATCACAATTACAAAAATAAATGTAAAAGGAAATTATACATCTCATAACAGAATGCAATTTCATATATTCATAAAGAAATAATACGGTTATCCCACACAAGCCGCGGGATATGGCTATCTTCAGAATGTAAAATGTAGATAAATACAAAGATAAAAGCGTGAGGGATGAGTAACTTTTCATTGCTTGAGTGTGAAGGTTGCTCCAAGATATCCGGATTGCCCAAGCTATAGCTCCAAGTACCTGAAAGAGAAAAAAATAAGGGTTAGAGCTCAGGGTAATTTATATCTCATGTTACCAGTTTCATATGTGTATGCATTAGTAATAAGATAAGTTTGGATTAGAAGGAATTAGTAACATAATCATCAAATTACATGCCATTATCATCAAGAGCATTTAAGTGCCACTTTAAGAGAATATGATGAAAAGAGAAGATCACTAGAGGATGAAGAGAAAACAACAAGCTACTGGTCGATGATTTTTCTCTCTATTTTTCTGAAGTGTGCAGGGGCGGAGAAATTGAAATTAAAACTTCAACTATATGGATGCATCAATAATTATGAATGACATTTAACAATTGCAGGAATGAGTCAACATGAAAGATAAAATATATTTTATAATACGAAGTTTAGGAAACCATACAGAATGCATTTTCTGTTTTCAAGGTTTATGAGGTTCAGGTACATTTTTTAGGCATGTACAGGAATGGAACACATAATAAAAACTTCAAAGGGAATAATGGAAAATCAGATTTCTATACAGCTATGCAAGTAGCAAGGTTTCATCAAGATCCAGGTATTCATTCTCAGTTCAAGTAAACAAGTGTAGATTTAAAGAAGCAAAGAACATGTTCTTCAGAGATTACATTCAAACGCAAGGTACACATCCAAGTTCAAAAAGTAATAACCATCTACAACTATATTATAATAATACATCCATCAAGTACGAATCTGAGTACCAGATTTGCAACACATAGAAGGAGACTGCAAGATTAATCCAAGCATACATATCATAATGGTTTTTAGGTCATGTCTTCAAGAGGTCAAAAGACAAACATGTATTTTGAGAGTACAAGTTTCAAGGATTACAATTTTTTCGTGAAAATATTTCTGAAATGAAGGGAAGAGTATGATAATCATCAAAATTTCATTCTTTATACCTTCAAAAATACATTCCAGAAGATCAATTGCTATAAATTATAGCCATACCGTTGGAGACTATAAATATAGGAGTGATTCATCATGTTTCAAGGTACACTTTTTAAGCAGATTGAAAAGAAATTACAAATTTAAAAAATTAAAGTTCATGCATCCTTGAATATTACAAGATTCAGGAACAAATTTTCAGATTTTAGAATGCATTAACTACTAATGAAAGTGAGTTACAACCATCCATGCAAAAGGGTTCAGATGCAATAATCAAAGCATTCATCCTAAGAATGCAAACCTTGGTAAAATGATAGAATTTAATAATACCAACAATCATCTAAGGTATTTGAAACTTCTAAGTACAATTCATAAATGTGCATCGAAATGATGGAGCATGATTATTTAATCATATAGGTTGTATCGTACTAGAGTCATTTCCAGTTTTGCACTCAAAGGAAAACAAATATACCCTACAACCACTGGTACTAGAAACTTTGGTGAAGATTGGAACCTAAATAAATACAAGATCTTTTATTAATCATTCAAGTAAGGAAGATTCATTTTATATTAAGTATGAGAATCATCAATAAACTCATACAAAGCACCTCACAGAAATTGAGCTCGATATTAAACAAATGAAAGAGCATTGGTGAGTTGCTAAGATGGCAAGTCAAATTGAAAGAAAGCTCGAGTGATCATCAGCCAATGCCAAAATAAATAAGCTCACCCAGAATTTCAAACACAGGCCAGATAGGAAGGCAGAGGTGTCTACGGAAATAGAGAGACAACTATATGTAAAATAAATGAGTCAAGCTACATTCCAAACCCACGAGCTCCAGGGCTTAAAAAAAAATGCAATACGTGCCAACAAAAGTAGTAGTGATAAAGCTCTATAATTCTCTGATAGGTTCATTCATATATTTGGCAAAGAAGGGCATTTTTTCCAAGAAGTTACAAAAGGAAAGGAAGTCTCCATCGACTCGAAGCCATAACATAAAAGCAACAAAATGGAGACTTAATTGCGACTCAATTCGGAGTAGAAAAAGGAAATACAAACTCAAATACAAAGCAGACCTCGAATGTAAACCCCTAAACTCGAGCCAAAAATACACATAGAGAGCCTGTACAGTGGCTGATTTGTTTCATTGAAAAATACGACTGGGTCATGGAAGGAACTGGCGAAGCTTTATCTCAACGTGGAGCTAGAAATAAAATGGAACTCGTACACGTTTAACGGCCATGGTCACAAACTAGATATACAACCAGCAAAATGAAATGGAAAGTTTGAAAATGTAATACACAGAACCTACCAAACACAAATGAGTGGACCTCTAAATATGTAAATCTGAGAAAAAAATCATATGAGCAAGGGTTTACATTACCGATTTTTTACCTCCAAAATATCGAAGCATGGAGCACGAGATCAAATTCGAACCCAGAATAGAAATGAATCTCAAACCCAAATGAGTAGAAGAACTGAGCAACAACGATACAAAGAAATAATAAGCTCGAGCTAAAAAAACGCCCAGGGTATAAAGGAACAGGTCGAGCTCACAAAGGCTGACCCAAAATGCGATTGAAAATTGAGGGGCGAATGCACAAAGACGAGGGGTAAAAAAGCAAACACAAATGCATTTTTTTGGCTATTATTGCCATAACGCAGACGCGTTATGGCTCGGTCGCACTATAACGCGAAGAGGGAAAATATAGGTTGCATTATAATGCGATCCCATTATGGCTTGAGTTTACCAAGACAGAACATGCTTGCATTATAACGCGCTCGCGCTATGGGTTTGTATGTGTTTTTCCACGTTATCCCTCCCAAATGGACATATTCCACATTGAAAACAGGAATGCGAGTGCGTTATAATGCTAGCATGTTTCATCTTGTTCGGGTTTGAAATGCCCAATCCAAAGGCTTGAATTTCAAAACCATAGGTTTGGACTGTGTACTACGTGATTAAAACCGTGTTTGATAGAAAAACATCAAAATTTCACTAGTGCACCCCAATATCTCATGTATTAAAACATAATATTCAAAAGTAAATTATACTACAATGTCAAGCTCTTTTTTACCTTGATGACGATATAATTGTTTCTAAAATATAATTAGCTTAAGGCTTTCACCCATAATTTCTTATACTAGTGCCTTATTTTCTTGCAAAAACCTATGCATACATTTTGGTGCACAGTTTACGAATGTTTCATCCAAATTAAAAAAAGAAAAAGTAGTTTTTTCTAAAATTCATTCTACACACACTAAAAAAAAACTAAAAAATGACACTTTTTTTCAAAGTTATGGTGGTGCAAACACAAATATTTCATTTTTGAGATATGTGCACTTACAAAAATAATTAAAAATTATATCTTCATCCAAAAATTATGACAGCTTAGTGGTACTTTGTACATGGTCTTAGCTAACTTTCTACCAAAGGGATTTGAAAACAAAATTATACAACTCAAAAACTGGGGGGGCACACACACAATAGGTTCATATCTTCTTGATACAATTTGACACAAAAATAGACATACTTTGTGTGCACACCACATCTGACCCTCTTAATCTAACCATTTTTATAAAAAACATAGTTGTTTAGAAACTAGATTTCAAGTTCTACGATACTTATTCTTATAACTTTGTCACATTTTGAGCCTAGGCATGCTAGATTTTTTAATGAAGTTAAGGTTTTTCTAATTTCAAGAAAAAGATGTCCCTTTTTTACCCCCCTTTTGTCCCCCATATCCATGCACTTACCCCGAGGCAAAGCTTATAATGCACAAACAAACCAGATCTCTAAATAAAGCCACAAACAAGGAATGTAACTTGGAAATTTTGAATAGAGAATGACCGAACAAGGGTGGATTTTCTAGATCTATACAATGCCGAGACAAAGCTCAAACATAGTGACCAAATAAGTTAAAAAAAAGCAGATCATGGAGCTATAAAATAACAGACTTACCTTAAAAATAATGCATGAACTATCAACCACCAATTCATGAAATGTATTGAGTTGAACCACATATTAGGGGAATACAAACGACCCCATTATCAGTGTGAATAAGCAGAGCTATACAAGAGAGTTACAAGAAAAAACTTCAAACCCAAGAGATAAAATTTGATCAGGTTATCAACATACAACCCTAGGTCAAAACACTGAGCACGAAAAGCTCACCCAAAATGTGAAAAAGGTTAAACCCCAATGGCTCATGAACCCAAAACGCCCTGGAAATGATCTATAGAATGATTTAATGGTAGATTGATTACATATCCATATTCTGCACATAACAGAGCTTCTACACATTTTCACGGAGGCCACACTGAATCAACAATGTATGGGTAGAGCTCCTAAAACTTCCAAAAGCACCAAAATTTGAAATGAAGGGATTTAGGGTTTCTACCCTAAGTGAGCAATTGAATTAACACAAAGCAACTAACTATGGTTGTGTGATGAGTTAAACTTCACCTCTTCATGTGTTCTGAAGGGGTAGTGGAAGCTTTGAGTTAATTATTGTTTATTTGGGGTGAGCAATGTGGTATTCCAAACTTTGTATAAGTAGAAGGTAAGGCTAAGAAATGATCAAGTTGCATGCTTATCTAAAGTCAAATAAGCCAAGGATAAACTTTATTGTCCATTCACTAATGGATAATTTTAAATTTTTCACATAAGCCTAAGATAGCTTTTTCCTAAGAAGACAAGAATAGCCTTTTTGACTCATAATATATGCAAAAAACCTTTTTGTTTCAAACTGTCCGTACATTAGCCAAAGATGAAGGAAAAGAAGAGTCAACTAAAATTTTACTGAAGTGGGAGAAGATCTAGTAAGGTATTATTAGCATTTTGCCTATTTTAAAAATGGGATTGTTGGGAAAGTAATCCATGCACATACATGTGCTTTGGACTATCATTGGCATTGCCTATTTTTTGTCAATATGGGTGAATTATTTTACAATATATTGTAATGTCATTGAAGCAATTGAGGGGAGATAATTTTTTTAGAGTTATCCTTCAAATTTTTACTTGAAATCTTTGGTAAATATAGAAAGCTGATTTATTCCTCCATATTTAGAGTATTTTACAGTGTGTTATAATAAATTAGATGCATGTAATAGTGAAAATTATTAATTCCTCTTGCATGTAATAGCTTCTCAACACCTGTATGATCTTGTTTAGCTATTTGCAAATATATAAGTGTATTTAGTTACCTTTAGGATGCAAAATTAATTAGGTAGAGTATGAAGTGAAGCTTTTTAGTTCTTGCATCTTTTATCAAGTGTTTGATACATAATAAGTCTCACACAAAATTTTTCATATCACCTTTAATGCTTTCAATTTTATTTTCCTCTAACCCTCAACTAAGTAAGAATACAGATTTCTAGTGATTCATAAAATGGTGCTAGGCCTTTCGGAGGTTTCCCTCATTCTAAGACTCCCACAAGTCAGAGGGAATCCAATTGTTCAGGTGTAGGTCAGAGGTTTAATTGGCATCTATAACAAGGAGCAATTTGGACCGATAATATTTTTTTGGCACGCCCACTAGGACTGAACTAGATTTTAGATTTATTTGTAGTATGCAATTAATGATGAGGTTTTCACTTGACTATTCCTAAAGAGTTAATTGATCAAGATCAATAGCCGGTGTTACCAGTTTTCAACACACAACACAATCTAATTGAATATTTAAGAGTTGCAAACTTCCGAGAACTGCTCAATCAGTATCAACAACTTACTGCCTTAACAATTTTGGACAAAAAGTAAGACAAATCTTTGTTGTTACATAGAAGAATAATCACTGTTAGGAAGCTCTAAATTGATGTTTTTCCGTGGTCTATACCTGCAATAACAACTAGAGCATCAGTAAGAGATATTACACCTACTTTTGTTCAATTACCTCTAAATTCAATTAGAAGAAGAAGGGTTCGAAATACTACGCCCTATAACAGGCCCCATATTTCCAATCCTCCTCCTTCGAATCATATTTTTGTCATTCAAATCTCAATATTTCCAATAAATGCCCAGCAACCCAGAACATTTGTTACTTTTACTAATGGAATCCCTCTTGTAATTCCTTTTTATCATGATATCCCAGTTACTAACCTAAAAAGTATTCTATCTTTTACTGGTGAAAATCAAGTTACCGTAGTTGAACATATTAGAGATGCAACAACCCTTTATTCAATACATAATATCACACATAAGCATGTTGCTCTAAGGCTACTTGCTTCTTCTTTCAAAGGTCAATCCCTACATTGGTATAGAAACTTAGAAATGCAAACAATAAGCACTTGGGATGTGTTAGGTACCACTTTACACAGGAAATTCTAAGATAAAATAGACCATTCATCCCTTATTGAGCGGTTGTACACTATTAAGCATGCACCCCAAGAGTTGATGGCCAATTTTAACTTAATATTTACCAAGACTTGGGAAAGAATTCAAATTGAAGTCACGACTTCAGTAGAACATTCTTTTTTGTATTAGTTATGTACATTAAATAGTGACATTGTTTTCATGATTCTATCTATGGGAAGAATCACTCTTTTTGCAACCTTTGAAATTGTAATAAGAGCAGAAAACAACCTCAGATGAGTTGGAAAATTGACTCGTAGACTTGTTATGCCCCTCTATGCTAAGTTAGTACCTATTCCACCAGTTGAGAAAGCATCCATAGTTCCTATAGTTCAGCCTAGTGATAGGGATAATTTTAGTGGCGAATATTCGTAATATGGAAAAAAAATTGTTTTTGGAAAGTTTGAAAAGGTGATTTTTTCAGAGCAGGTTAGTGTCCTATTCACGTAAAATTTACAGTATATTTTTTTTAGGGGTCGGCTTCACCTACATTTGAAATCATCTCCTATAAAAATATAGGTGATTGGCTAGGTAGTATACTACCACCAGTACCATGGTCCATACTAATACCATAAACTTGCATACTCTAAGCACCAAAGCTATTTGTCGATGCACGATTATTAATATTTGCTGACATGTGACAAAGGATTTGTTTTTTGACACATGAAAAAGTTTTTTAGACTGACGACTAAGAGATATTTTTTATGCATGATAGGGATTTTTTTTGACACATGAATGTATACTAAGTGCCATTAAAGATGCGCAAATGAGCACCATTACTGGCACGTGATTGATCCCCATTGCTAGTGCACAATTGAGTGCCTTTTTGATGCACAACTGAGTGTTTTCTAATGTATGAATAAGATTCTTGCTGGCATTTGACTGAGTTCCTTTTTAGGAGCTATAATGTTCTATGCGCGACTGAGAGCCCTTAGTGATATGCGATTGAGTTCCTTTGTGGCACACGACTGTGTGCCTTGCTGATGTGTGAATGAGTCTTCTTTGATGTATGACATAGTTTTATATAACAAACAACTGAGGGTATTTTCTAGTGCGTGACTCAATTTTATTAGATGCGCAACATAGTGTATATACTTACACGTGACTCAGTTTTAACTACCATATGAAATTGTTTCTGTTAACGTAATTTAGAATAATGGAAGGTGCTAGTGCTCAGAATGACAAGACTCGAAAGATAACTAAGAAATCTCAGAAGTCCTTGTTCAATTATTTTGTAAGTTCTCCTACTACAGATAACACAACCACCAACACCTATATAGCGGCCACTCAAATGAATTAGTGTAAAAACTTTGTAGAAGTTAATATTGAGGTGGACATGCATTCTACACATTATCAACCAAATGAAACCTATGATGATACCATGCCACATCTTGAAGATATACGTGTTGAGATTCCAGATCCTGAAGATATTTTTCCTTATGGGGTGCAACTAGGAGTGCATCAAGATATTGCACATACAAATAATCAGAAAAATGGAACAAAAAAATAAAATTCAAATTCTTGTTCACAAAAGAGGAAAGCAGGTGATTGGGATAATGCTCAAAATTCTACTACAAAAAGTTAAACATTGAAAACAAACAAGAATATGTTGACAATTGGGAGGACATACAAGTTTGATCAGACTACCAAATATCCATTTATCGAACATGTACAGCCATCTAATTTAGAAGATATCCCATTTAAATGTACATGTACAATATGTATGTGAAAATTGGGAAAGTAGTAAAAAATGCAACTGTAGGTGGACACTATAGAAAAACACTGTCAAAAATAATATTTGACTGTAACAGGGGAGGATGGATAGAAAATAAAAACACACAGGTGGAAAATTGTAAAAGAATGCATGCGTGATAAATACATAGCAGAGTATAGAAAATGTAGACATCTCGTGGAAAAAGGGAGGAACGATCACATCACAAATTGATAAGATGAATCAAACAAATATGCTTGCAAAACTCATATAGTTCTCTATTTTATTTCACATAATAAAGAAAGGAAGACCAATTTTTGATTTCCTCGATTTCAAAGTTTTTTATCAATATAATGGAATGCAAAATGTTCCTCAATCTCATTGATCTGATAGCAGTGCATGGGAAATGAAAAAATGCCTTTCAATGATAGAGAAAGAAGATTTGAAAGAGAATGTAAAAAAAACAAAGTTGATTTCTCTTTCAATTGATGAAGTGATAGCCATTGAAAACACTGCATTGTTATGTATCCATGTCTATACTTTAGAAAATCATATAAGGACACCTCATCTACTAGGTGTTATGAAAATGGTTGAAAACTGTAATGCCGAAAACCTACATAAATAAGTTGTTTCTCATTTGAAAGATATTTCTGGAATGATTGATTATGAAATTGCTACGAAGTTGGTATGCGTTGGAGCAGATGGTAGATCAGTCTTGCAGGGTCACCAAATAGAGCTTTGTGTTAGATTGCAAACAACAGTGGTCCCTTATATGCTACTAATTCACTGAATGGCTCACAAAATGAATTTATCGTATAAAATGGTAAACAACTATGAAAATGTTGCTAAAGTAGAAGACTTTATAAGAGAACTTCATAACTATATGGCAAGTAGTGAAAAGTGATTTCTTGAGTTCCAGAAATTGGAAATTGGAATTATAGATGGCAAAAACATTCTAAAGGATGTTAAGATGAGATGGATTTCTTTGTATGAACCTACATGTAGAGATCGTGAGGAGTATCCTTCGTTGGTTGGTTTTATGCACAAATATCATCATGAAGTTGATAGGGTGATGGAATTTTTGTCCCATTTAAATTATTTGGATACATTTCTTACATTGGTTGGTAATCTTCAAATGTTCCAGGAGATTAATAAACTGCTGAAGCATGCACAAGGGTGATTAATCTATACTGTGGATTTAATACAGATGAGAAAAATGGTATGCCAAAGTTTTGATATCTTGTATAGTTCCCAAGATAGTTTTGATACACTTTTTTTCAAGAATTCGATAGCTTTATTAGATCATAAAAATCCCAGTAACTGTTTGAGATTTAATATACATGATCACCTTTGTATCTATGTTAATGTAAGGGACATACCACAACACATTTTACAAAAATGTCAAGATATTACAGGATCAGAAAGAGAAGATGTTCCTATGACATGTAATCTCTTTGAGTCTGTTACAGTTGAAACAAGAATAAATGTAAAAAAAACTAGAATCCTTATCATCATAAATTAGAGAATGTTTCTCCACAGATAACATTCTTAAAGCAATGGGTTTGATGAATCCTAATTTTTTGAATACTTAAGGTGCTTGTGCAAACTTTCTATGAAAGCATTCCATAAATCCATGGGTAAAATAATGGAACATTTTACAAAGAATTTAGAGGTCAAGGGTATGGAAATCAAAGGTATACTGAAACTTTATTTATTAAAGTCTCAATCAAAAAATTTTACAACAAAAATGAGGAGCCAATATAAAAGTTTAGACAAACCTTTAGAGAGTGGTGCTATTACAAGGCTCTGGTCAAGAATCTATCAAAGTATTGTCTGACAAGAAGACATCAGTGAATATTTCATATTATATCAGTTATGCGAAACAATTATTTTGGGGTTTGTGGAGGACGATAGGGTTTTCAGTGCGTTGTCATTTATAAAATGAAAACTGAGAAACAAGTTCGATAAAAATATGAAAATTTGTTTGCGGTGTTATGTTTCTCGCTACTCCTTGGAAACCTTTCCTTTTGATAGAGAGATTGTGCATTGGAATTCCCTTTCCAAAAGAAGAGGTGTAAATAATAGAGCTACAAGTACAAATGTTCCCAACGATGAGAGTGGAATTGGTGCATCGTCACACTCTACAGTAGAGAACATCGACTTTGAAGAATCTATTGAGAATGGATTGTTTAAGCTTTAAATAGGTATCTCCTTGACCTTACCGTTATTATTTGTCACCTTACATTTTAACTGTGGTTATTTATTGAATTTCATATTAACTCTATAGATGTAAATATTGAAAGAGGCATCTTTTTATCATATTTTGTTTCAGAACTTGTTATCATTAGATATGTTGTACAGGTATATATATTTACATTTATTTAAATACATGCTAATGGAATTACTCAAAAATTACGAGCCTATAGCATTTTTCTATACTACTGACCAGTAGTATAAAAGATGATGTTGGTTAATAACATGTTTTATGCTACCAAACAACATGTATTATATTGTCGGATGGTAGCATAAAAAAATACTATTGGCTAACAACATAAAAGCGAATATCATGAATTTCAATTTCACGCTATTGGCGAATTGACAACTAAAATTAATTTATACCGAGAAAAAATTGGAGACATTGTCCTAATTCCTACCCTAAATATTCACCAATTTCAAATTTTGAAAACCGGAATATTTGTGCATTAACAATTTCCCTATTCTAACTTGGACCAATGATATGAAACATATTTTAATACATTGAACTATTAATATTTAACAACATGCTTGGAACAATTATGTGTGTACACATAATGATGTGTTGTTGGATATACACCTCACCCCCATCTAGATCCATGGGTCACCAGCCACATCTACTCACCCACTATGAAATTTAGTGAAATATCATAATTATTTTAGTTGAACTTATTTTGAATTATATATATGGGAGGGAATGACTAAATATGGAAAATCCCACCAGTTCTTAACTAGATCCATGCAATCCCTACTACTATGGAGAGAGGTCCTTTTATAGCCACCTACTCCAAATTCTACATAGAGATATGTGTCATTTCTATATACATTATTTTCAAGAGCCCTATCCTATCCATATAAGGTCAATGTCATCCACCATCCTTTATTTACATGTAAAGAGAGTTAATCTCCATCCATAGTCAGTCAATTCAGCTAGTTAGATCATATAGATATCTAAGGCTTCCTTGACAGCTCCTTAATTTAACCCCTATTATTGTCTTATTTGTTTGGAAATCGATACCCTCAATTTAATCATTTAACAAAAGTTTTAACTAAATAACCTTACTATCAATAATAATTGGTTGAAATTGAATGAACATAAATTAAATTCCATAATGTTGATTACTGGAGAAGAAAAGTCGATAGTTACAACTAACGAAGAAAATAAAATGAAATGTAGAGAATGAGGGTTGTTGAAACTTACATATTGGAAGATCAACCCTCTGAAAAATATGGGTGAGAGGGTTGCTAAATTAAGGATAGAATTATCAATCACCATATACATAAATAAAGAGTTTCACAACTTCTATCGACTAAGGGCCCATTTCTTCTACATAGGGTAAGTGCACGAAGTTGGTGGACAATTCCGTGGACATAAAAACCCGAAATAAAGGTACCGCGATCGCGGTCATAAAACCACGATCGCGGTTCTTGAATTCTAGGTTTGGTAAGTACCGAACCTAAACCACGATCGCGGTTTATAACCGTGATCACGGAACTCTAAGACAAAATTTAACAGTCCCGTGACTCGTTATTTTCCTCATTTTTCATTTCGAACCGCGACTTTTCCTAAACGTTTTTCACTCGCGCTTTCAATACTATCTCAAAATTGCTCATCGGACTTCTGGATAGTGATAGATTCAACCATGCCGCCAAGACGAGGAGGTAAGTCCCCGATTGTAATCATTTTTTTGCATTTCAGGTTTTTTTTTTGCATTTTAGGTTTTTTTTTGCATTTTCATGGGTTTTGTGAAATGTTTGTTTATGTATACAATTTTATTGTTTTATCAGTTGGTCGGCAAGCTCGGGCTCATGCAAACCGTCAAAACATTCCTCAAAACCCACCGAACATTCCTCAAAACCCTCCGAACATTCCTCAAAACCCTCCTCCAAACATAGATCCGCCCCCTGTGGCTCCTTCTGTCCCCACTGAGCCACTAGGAACGCAAGATAATATCATTGGAAGAATCCAAGAAAATAAAATTGTCATTGAGAACCTAATTCAAACTATAAGACAAAATCACGCTACAAATCCATCCCGCATGACTTTAGCCAATACATTGCAAACATTGATTGGCGAAGTCGAGTCTGTAACCAACCAAATACATAGATGGAACACCTTTAGAAGTGACTGTAGGCGGTGGTATGCGGATAAACTATCTCATGCGGCCTTCAAAGACAAAAAAATTGGAAAAGACCTCATTTGTGCATTATTTACCGACCCTAGAACCAATGCCCCCCCTGCAGTTACTTGCAAATGGTTCCCAATCCATTGGTGCCATGATGATAGAATCAAAATTTTTTTTTGGGACCGATGGTGGATGGTTTTTTATTATCCACCATGCAACAACAATGAGGTTCCACTTTATTTTTTGAAGAAATTATATTGTGAGTTTGTGCTCAATGAGGTCCTGAATTATTTTGACTTTTCAGACTTTTTTGGTCGAGGAGGTGGCTCTGCACAGAGCAGACCTGGTGCATGCGTAGGTCAGCCTAGGATCCCCCATGCCCCAAAACCCCCACTGCCTTCAGTTATCCCTCCTACAGTGAAGGAGGTTATGGAGATTGATACATTGCATGCATTGAGGGAGCTCACTGACACTCTCACCCATCATAGCACCCAGATTGCATCCGGTGATGTTGGTGGAGGCGCCAGTTCTAGTGCACCACACCACTGTGGATCATGTGGTGCCGTATGCACTGCAGGCGAGACATCATTTGCTGGTTCACAGGATTTTTTTTCTATAGATGAGATGTTGGGGAATGTTTTTGGAACTGGAGCCACTGATATTGGTCTTTCACAGGTAAATTTTAAATAAATTTAAATAATATATATATGTACAATAGTTTAATTCACATGTTTGAGATATTAATATATATATGATTGTACGTCATGTACATACATGTAAAAAAATAATTTTTTATTTTATTTTAAATAGCAAGAGCCGGTTAAGGAAACATCCGGTGTTGACATGCTAGCTATTGTGGTTGGGCATGTTTCAAACGTAAGTTTCAAGTTGTACAAACTTACATTTTTAATAAATCATTTAATTGCACTAGATTATTATTATAATTTGTTTCATGTGTATGTTGTACATGTATTAATATTTTTCTCTTTTATACACAGGAGCCTGGCGGGTCATCATCTGCTCAGGGAACTGAAGCTACTGGCATGCCTCGCATGAGTTTTACGCAGGTTAGTTACAAATCTCTTTAAAGAATTTGTTTCTAATTCTTGGACCTCTGTGTACATGAGTTTCACTTTCTTATACTCAACGTATATAAAATACATACAACAGCTACCATATATAAAGTTGTAATTTGCTTAGAATACCATAGTATCTCACACTTGTACACATGCTCTGCTGCATTTTCAATACCTCTAAAATTTTTGTAATTGGAGATACATGTCATAATAGACTTGAGGTGCTTACTTTAGGTGAAGAGGATTATTAAGTGATTATTATGGATGTGGACCCTATCCTCTAGATCCAGAAATAGAAATCTCATAAGTATTTTTTCTAGGTGGTTACTGACCCAATCCTCTTGATCTTCTTGATCCTCTCGGGCCAGTTGATAAATTCCCTTATGTCTCATTTGTAGTATTAAAATGGATACACATGGTCTACATGTTCCCAACATCCAAAATAATGATACATACTGCACTGTCATAGGTATATTATTTGTACATGATGAACTTCTCAATCCAATGTAAAATGATATCTTCCCATATCTACTTATTTACCTAGACTATATCTTGATTCTCAATAACTACCTCTAGATATGTAACACCATGAGTCACAAAGGAAAATATTCTTGACAAGGTGGAAGCGATCAACTCGTAATCAAAATGAATGATAAGAGTGATGAAGAAATGTAAAAAAGGTTATTAAATCCTCTTGTACCCTTTATCTAAAAAAATGTATGCGTCCTTTCCATATGATTATAAGTTTTATATGGATTGGTGTACTGAGATTTAAGAATTTACAACATCATTGTATGATCAAGAAGTGAGGTTTGTATTTACTTGTTTCTTATCTATTAATCCAACATTTATCAATACTATATTGAAATGGGGGTAATTTGTAGTACCTAAATGTATTCCCAACACTTGGAAACATGACGTGTGTTACAACTATAATGATATATATCTCATTCACACATAACTTGAACAACTTAAGGAAATGTCTCACTCTATATCCACTTCGCTTCTACTAGATAACAAGTATTCTCCATCCCAACCCCTCACAAATCACTGCACATGTTATTGAACATATGCATAATCCTCCATGTGTCTCAGACCTAATTTATTAGACATCATGGACATGTTTGTAGGTTTAGGATAAGTTAAACTCCAACCTATCCACCCCCTACGAACCTATCCCATACACTTCTAATATTAACTTTTTCAAAAGGGTTACTTGGCTTAGTCAACCTAGGTAGTACTTTTAGGTTTGTTGAGTAAGAAATCTAACGATTGGTCATATATAAAAATTCATTCACTAAAACCTAGTAGGGTGACCTTGGAAAATTCAAGGATCCTCTATTCTCACTCTAATAAAATTAAGAAGAAACATTGGACCATTTGATTCCTTAAGAGTACCCATAACAACAACAAACTACCAGTTTGAAGTTATCCATGTTTCTTCCCATAGATCAAACATGAGCTAAATTTGTGCATGTTTCCATGTGTGAGGGATGAATCAAGGGCTTGTATTATATTATATATTATGCCACACCTCATAATGGGTTTGAGGAGCTATAATGTATTGGTCATATTTATACCCTTATTTAAAATTTCTACTGAAAAGGTACAAGGATTATAAACAAGTAGACAATTATTATCTAATTAACTTCCAACATCAATTAAGCATGACAAAAATAATTCATTCCAACTTGAAATGGACTAAGTGATAAACAATAACTTTATCAATATACAAGAGGGGAGAGAAACTTAGCTTGTTTAGGAAGATTCTGGGATGAGCTAGATGTGACAGGTAGTGGAGCAGGAGAAGATAAGACTTTCGATTCTACAAATAAGATTATAGAACTGGAAAACATGTAGGTTCAAGACCATACATGATATGTATGGTCTATGTAGTAGTTGTACAGTCTAATACAAGGAATTTACAGTCTTAGATCATAAGGTAGTTGAGCTCTCAACTTTCTAGTGCTTTGCTTGTTTAGAAATTGTGTGATCATTGTGTTGCTCTTTTTCACACAACATCGAGATGACCTGTAATGATCAACAGTAAAGTAGAAACCCTAATAACTTACAAAACCCTTCATCAAAGCATTAAAAAACCAAAGGAGAAAAATATGTGTGTGTTTGATGCTAGACCACCCTGGGTAGTCAGACTCCCAACCACTTGACAAGGTAAGTGTACGAAGTTGGTGGACAATTCCGTGGACATAAAACCCGAAATAAAGATCTCTAAGCCAGCAAGGTGGAAGGAGGTTATGTTCTTTATTTCCAAAGGGATAACACACAAGTAATATCCTCTAGGCTTGTGCATCAAAACTCAAACTCAGCTACCTTTGGACACAAATACATATAAATAGTGCATTATAATCTATATATTTGCAACACACTTGCCCACCAAGGATATACAACTCTAGTCTACTCTTCGTCTGATCTATATGTTTGGTCTGGTGATGTTAGATTTAAAATTTCTTCAAATTTGAATGATGCTCTAATTGTCATAGAAGATGACTATGGGTTACCTAGATTAAATACAAAAGTTTGTCAAAATCTTATGAAGATAGATGGCCTCCGTGCTAACATTTATAGATCCTATGTATTTAGCCTAAATAGAAGATAAAATTTAATAATGTATTTTTATTCTTTCTTGAGTAACTAAATATTGATTTGTACATGTTTTTTGTATAGCTCTTAAGTAGATTTTAATAAATTGATTTGTACATGTTTTTTGTATAGCTTATGACTGCTACAGAGACTCCTCCACATATGCAGACTGTGGAGGCTGTTGTAGATACTGCCATAGCATCTGTAAATCCACTAACCGAGGTACACAATTTTTTAAATTTGTTAAATTTTGGAGGTTCATTATTTCTTATTAAACTTAAATCTACAATATCAAATTTTGTAGGTATATATATGTGTGAAATAATTAATTTGAAAATTAATTATTTGTATGTAGCTTACCCCTCGTGAGTCTATTGTTGTCCATGCGACGCGTCAACAACAAATCGATAGGGATCATGACATTGCGGTAAGATTACACATGCATTTTAACTAAATTGTACAAGTTTCTAAATTTTGAAGGTATTTTAAAATTTTGGGTGTTAAAACTTGTTGTTTATGAATGTGCAGGTTAGGTTGCAGGCATGCTTGGAGACACCTAGGACCACACGGATGAACTCCGTAGTGGCATCTCCCTCCACTACATCCCCAGGTCGTGGACGTGCTACTTCTAGCAGGGCGAAGAGAGGGAAGATGTTTCATGAGTAGATTTATAGTCCCACTTGGATGCCACATATATGTGGTCATGAGTACATCTATTCACAGTCCATTGTATATATATCTAGCCTTTTGCAACCACATGTGGTCCCATATGTACATTATGACACGTGCTTAGTTCGAGATGTATACATACATTATGAACTTATACATGTACATATATATTTTCAGAGACGTGCGCGTATGGAGCACACTTTATTGATTCTTATATATATATATCCATGTGTGTTGGTTAAATAAGGCTATAAATGTGGTGATTTGGTATTCTGCTAGCTATGGTGGTTGGCATGTTTCAAACGTAAGGTTTTCAAGTTACAAACGTACATTTTTATAAATCATTTAATTGCACTATGAATTATTATTGATAATTTGTTTCATGGTTATGTTGTACATGTATTTATATTTTTCTCTTTTATACACAGTAGCCTGGCGTTGTCATCCATCATCTGCTCAGGAACTGAAGCCTACTACTGGGCACTGCCATCGCATGAGTTTTACGCAGGTAGTTACAAATCTCTTTTAAAGAATTTGTTTCTAATCTTGGCCCCTCTGTGACTGATTTCACTTTCCTTATTCTCACGTATATAAACATACTACAACAGCTACCATAGATAAGTTGTAATTTTTTGCTTAGAATACCATAGTATCTCACACCTTTTTGCTGACACATGCTCTGCTGCCTTTTTCAATACCTCTAAAATTTTTGTAATGGAATACATTCATATAGACTTGAGGTGCTTACTTTAAGGTGAAAGGATTATAAGTGAATTATTATGATGGACCCGATCCGCTATATCCAGAATCGAAATCTCATAAGTTATTTTTTCTAGGTGGTTACTACCCATCCTCTTGATCTCTTGATCCTCGCGGGCCATGGTGAAGAAATTCCCTTATGTCTCTTTTGTAGTATTTAAAATGGATAGACACTGGTTACCTACATGTTCCTCAACATCCAAAATAAATGGATACCTACTGTCACGTCCATAGGTAATCATTATTTGTACATGATGAACTTCGCAAATCCAATGTAAAATGATATCTTCCCATATCTACTTATTTACCTAGACTATATCTGATGCTCAATAACTACCTCTAGTATGTAACAAACCATAGTCACAAATGAAAATTTCTTGACAAGGTTACGCGATCAACTCGGTAGCAAATGAATGATAAGAGTGATGAAGAAATGTAAAAAATTATTAAATCCTCTTGTAACCCTTTATCTAAAAAATGGTATGCGTCCTTTCCATATGATTATAAGTTTTTATTGGATTGGTGTCAATGAGATTTTAAGAATTTTACACTCATTGTATTATTCAGAAGTGAGTGTTTGTTATTTCTGGTTCTTATCTATTACCCAACATTTATCAAACGATATTGAAATGGGGTAATTTGTAGTACCTAAATGTATTCCCAACACTGGAAACCATGACCGTATTGTTTAGCCACATAATGATATATATCTCATTCCCACATACTTGAACAACTAAGAATGTCTCCTCTATAGCCACTTTCGCTTCTACTAATAACAATATCTCCATCCCAACCCCCTCACAATCACTGCACATGTTATTGAACTATGCAGAATCCTCCCTGTGTCTCAGACCTAATTTATTCAGACATCATGGCCCATGGTGGGTAGGTTTAGATAAGTTAAACTCCAACCTATCCACACCCTACGAACTATCCATACCTTCCTATATTAACTTTTTCCAAAAGGGGTTACGTGGCTTAGGCAACCTAGGTAGTACGTTAGGTTGTGAGTAAGAAATCTAACTTTGGTCTAAGAAAATTCATTCACTAAAACCAGTATGGTTACCTTGGAAAATGCAGTGATCCTCTATTCTCACTCTAATAAAATTAAGAAGAAACATTGGACCATTTGATTCCTAAGAGTACCCATAACAACAACAACTACCAGTTTGAAGTTATCCCATGTTTGCCTTCCCATAGATCAACATGAGCTAAATTTGTTTGTGGCATGGTTTCCATGTGGTGAGGGAATGAATCAATGGCTTGTATTATATATATATATGCCACACTCATAAGGGTTTTGAGGAGCTAGAATGTATTGTCATATTTATACCCCTATATCTAAAATTTCTACTGAACAGGTAACAAGGATTATAAACAAGTAGACAATGGTGTATTATCTAATTAACTTCCAACTCATTAAGCATGCCAAAAATAATTCATTCCAACTTGGAAATGGACTAAGTGATAAACAATAACTTTATCAATAACAGAGGGGGAGAAAACTTAGCTTGTTTAGGAAGATTCTGGATGAGCTAGATGTGGACAGGTAGTGGAGCAGGAGAATAAAGATTTCGATCCAATACGATTATAGAACTGGAAAACATTGACTTTTCAAGACACATAGAACATGATCTGTATGGTCTATTAGTAGTTTACGTCCTAATACAGGAATTTACAGTCTTAGATCATAGGTAGTTGGAGCTCGTCAACTTTCTAAGTGCTTTGCTGTTTAGAATTGTGTGATCCTTGTGTTGCTCTTTTTCACCAACATCGAGATGAACTGTAATGGATCAACAGTAAAGGTAGAACGCCTAATAACTTACAAAACCCTTCATCAAAAGGCATTAAAAACCAAAGGAAAAAATAGTGGTTGTTGGGATGCTAGACAAGACCACCTGGGTAGTCCAACTCCCAACACCGCTTGACAGGGTAATTTCACGAAGTTTGTGGAATTCCGTGCCTAACAACCCAAATAACGGATCTCGAAGCCAGCAAGTGACGGAGTTATGTTTCTTATTTCCAAGGATAACACACAGAATATCCTCTAGCCTTGTGCATCAAACTCAACCTCAGCTACCTTGGACACAAATACATATAATAGTGGCAGTATATCTATATAATTTGCAACACACTGGCCCACCAAGATATACCAACTCCTATCTACCTACTCTTCGTCTGATCTATATGTTTGGTCGGTGATGTTAGATTTAAAATTTTCTTCAATTTGAATGATGCTCTAAATTGTCATAGAATATACTATGGGTTACCTAGATTAATACAAATTTTGGTCAAAATCGTATGAAGATAGATGGCCCCTCCGTGCAACAGTTATAGATCCTCTGTATTTAGCCTAAATAGAAGATAAATTTAATAATTTTTTTATTCTTTCTTGAGTCACTAAATTTGATTTGTAACATGTTTTTTGTTAGCTCTTATAGATTTTAATAAATGGATTTGTACAGTGGTTTGTATAGCTTATGACTGCTACAGAGACTCCTCACTATGGCAGACTGTGGAGGCTGGTGTAGATACTGCCATAGCCTCTGTAAATCCACTACCGAGGTACACAATTTTTTAATTTGTTAAATTTTGGATGTTCATTATTTCTTTTAACTTCAATCTACATATCAAATTTTGAGGTATATATATGTGGAAATAAGAATTTGAAAATAATTTAGTTGATGTGCTACCGCCATCGTGAGTCTATTGTTGTCCATAGCGACGCGTCCACAGATCTATAGGGATGCATGACATTGCGTAAGATACACAGGCATTTTAATAATTGTACAAGTTTCAAAGTTGAAGGTATTTTAAATTTTTGGGTGTTAAAAACTTGTTTGTTTATGAATTGCAGGTTAGGTTGCGGCATGCTTGGAGACACTAGGACCACACGTATGAACTCCGTAGTGGCATCATCCCGCCACTACAATCCCCAGGCCGTCGACGTGCTACTTCTAGCAGGGCGAAGAGAGGGAAGATGTTTCATGAGTAGATTTAATCTAGTCCACTTGGATCCCACCTATATTGGTCTGAGTACAGCTATTCACATTCCATTGTATGATATTCTAGCCTTTTGCACACAACCAATGTGGTCCCCATATGTACATTATTACACGTGCTTAGTTCGAGATGTATACATACATATGAACTTTACATGTACATATATATTTTCAGAGACTTGCGCGTATGGGATCACCTTTAATTTATTCTTAATATATATATATCCATGTGTGTGTTAAAGAAGGCTATAATGGGTTTTTGGTATTAATTTCGTAACTCTGAGAAGTGGGTTTTGATCTCCTGGTGGGTGATTTAGTGTATTACTCTATTATATATTCTAGTATCTTTCTTAGTATTTTTGGGGTATATTTCGTGCCATGGGCATTTGACTTTTATTTGTCAAACTAAAAAACATATTGTTAGCTCATACTCAAGGCCAACTTAAGTATTAGTAACTAGAATGTGCTAATTATAACGTGCATTGAGGCTGAGGTACCAATTTACATGAAGAAAAATCATGAAATGGCGGCCTTGAATGTGGGAGTGAGAAAGATTTCTTTGAAGCTAGTCAATAAAATTTGGGAGTGAGAATATTGCTCTCGTCCCTCTCTTCAATCATGTGTAGTTTACATTTTGGATATTTTTTTGTAGGTTGATTACTTTTTAGTTTCTCATTATTTTTCTCTAGTTTTTTTAGTTTTGGTTACATGTCACTACTCTTCTCAAAATTGAATTATTATATTGATTCCATAACGCACACCTTCTTTATAATATTGGATTCTCAATTCAACCAATTTACTACTAATGTTAACAAAAGTGGTGTTGATGTAAGGCTATAATTTTGAGTCTGAAAACAAATAGAGAAGAACAATTACTTAGGAATATAACACCATGCCATGCCATACTAGACCCATGTTGGATATAATGTGTATTTGTGTTCAAATTTTTAGGATATCTTGAATATATAAAATTCACTAAATATTCTGATCAAAAGGGTGGTATTTAATTGTTGCACATGTGTAATAGTACAATGTCATGTAGTGTGAATTCATTAAGATATAATGTTTAGTACCCAAAAGTTGTTTGGGAACTTGAATATAGAATTTCTCTCATTTTTTTCCTTCCTCATTTTCGGGGCTCTCGTTGTCTACATATTTGCAAACGCGTGAAATAGTGCAGTTGGAAGCCAGTGTAGGTGTCAAAACGCTGTATTTTGGCAAATAGTGGGCCTTGCACCAAACCACGGCTGCGCTGGCACACGTCTGAGTGGGTAGGGTGAACGCTAGAGGAGGTGGTGTTTTGGTGCGCGAAAGGTTGTGTTGCTTCTGGTCTACTTCGTTCGGCTTATCCCCTTAAGAGCCCTGACCAAAATATCGTTCAAATTCGACGGGTGACTACTCAGACTCCGTGGCACCTAGAGAGGCCTCGTCTAATCCGGCACCTCGGCATATGGACCCTCTATAATAGCCTCTCTCATTTTTTTCCTTCTCATTTCGGTGCTCTCGCTGTCCTAATGTTTGCAAACGCGCGAAATAGTGTAGTTGGAGCCAGTGTAAGGTTGTCAAACGCTGTATTTTGCAAACGGTGGGGCGTGGCACCAAACCACCTGCGCTGACACATCTGGGTGGGTAGGTAAACACTAGTGGAGGTAGTGTTTTGGTGCGCGAAAGGGTCGTTGCTTCCGGGCTACTTCGTTCGGGCTTAGTCCCTTAAGATCCCTGAGACCAAAATATCGTTCAAATTCAACGGGTGACTACTCAGACTCCGTGGCACCTAGAGAGGCCTCGTCTAATCCTAAACCTCGGCATACAGACCCTCTACAATAGCCTCTCTCATTTTTTTCCTTCTCATTTCGGTGCTCTCGCTGTCCTAATGTTTGCAAACGCGCGAAATAGTGTAGTTGGAGCCAGTGTAAGGTTGTCAAACGCTGTATTTTGCAAACGGTGGGCTGTGGCACCGAACTGCCTGCATCGGCATGTCTAGGTGGCCAGGTGAATGCTATAGGAGGTGGTGTTTTGGTGCGCGAAAGGGTCGTTGCTTCCGGGCTAGTTCGTTCGGGCTTAGTCCCTTAAGAGCCCTGAGACCAAAATATCGTTCAAATTCGACGGGTGACTACTCGGACTCCGTGGCACCTAGAGAGGCCTCGTCTGATCCGACACCTCGGCATATGGACCCTCTCCAATAGCCTCTCTCATTTTTTTCCTTCTCATTTCGGTGCTCTCGCTGTCCTAATGTTTACAAACCTGCGAAATAGTGCAGTTGGAGCCAGTGTAAGGTTGTCAAACGCTGTATTTTGCAAACGGTGGGCCGTGGCACCGAACCACCTATGCCGGCACGTCCGGGTGGCCAGGTGAATGCTATAGGAGGTGGTTTTTTGGTGCGCGAAAGGGTCGTTGCTTCCGGGCTACTTCGTTCGGGCTTAGTCCCTTAAGAGCCCTGAGACCAAAATATTGTTCAAATTCGATGAGTGACTACTCAGACTCCATGGCACCTAGAGAGGCCTCGTCTGATCTGACACCTCAGCATACGAACCCTCTACAATAGCCTCTCTCATTTTTTTCCTTCTCATTTCGGTGCTCTCGCTGTCCTAATGTTTGTAAACGCGCGAAATAGTGCAGTTGGAGCCAGTGTAAGGTTGTCAAACGTTGTATTTTGCAAATGGTGGGCCGTGGCACCGAACCACCTACGCTGGCATGTCCAGGTGGCCAGGTGAACGCTAGAGGAGGCGGTGTTTCGATGCGCGAAAGGGTCGTTGCTTTCGGGCTACTTCGTTCGGGCTTAGTCCCTTAAGAGCCCTGAGACCAAAATATTGTTCAAATTCGACAAGTGACTACTTGGACTCCATGGCACCTAGAGGAGTCGTTTTCAAAATTTACAACTTTTTCAAAATTTACAACATTTTCAAAATTTACAATTATTTCAAAATTTACAAACTTGACTTTTCAAAATTTACAAATTTTTCAAACAATGTTCAAGCTTCTCTTAGCTTCGAGAATTTAAAATTCTCTACTAACGATACCAACCACGTGAAGGTGGAAGCTTTTCTGGCACCGACTAACCTGCACATAAAAGTGTTAGTAAAAGAAATTTAAGTTTCAAATCAAAGCCATATACTAGATCTATATACATGACATACAAAATACACAAATTTAAAATAAAATATATATGAAACTTAAATTTAGATCTTTAAACTAAAAAAATTATATATATATATATATATATATATATATATATATACGCTATATAAATTGAAACTTGAAATTAAACATATACCAGACATGAGCATTGTAAATTCATTCCAATGAACGATCACGAATCGGATCTACTCAGAATAGCTGGACATGATTGCTTCATGATCTGACTCTCGAACCTTCCAAAAAATCTTGTTATTAGGCCTTCCTCGATATCTATACACCTGAATATTTGTCACTAGAACTAGATGCAAATATAAGAGTATTTTCATGTGTGTCTCGATTTCTTCAAACATCCAAATAGTGGAGTTTTCTAATGGATACCGTCGAAGCTAAATTCCAGTAACTACCACTGACCCTATAGGGTATTCAATATCTTCACCATCTATAACAAGAGAAGTCAAATTCTTTCTTTCCTCGATGCGACACGACATAAGAAATAGTTTGTTCCTTCTTCATTGTCTTATGTCGCAATAACTGCAAACACATGTCCTATAAAAAAACAACCAAGGTTTCAAAACTCAAATTTAAATTGTACATATTAAAATTTCAATGGACATAACTCAATACAAAAATTAAATAAATAACTGGATAAATACCTTATCATAAGAAAATTGAAATTTTGTCAAAGTCCCTCGATGTTGCAACTTCATCTGCATAAATAAGTCGTAATCCTTGTGGGAGGTTTATAGCTAGGAAGCGGAGTTAGAGGCCTACAAATCCACCCATCCACCCATTCTTGTGAATCACACTCAGTAGTGAAAAATTTGATACAAGAAGCACAAAAATATATCAAATTTATTGTCCATGTGGTCCACGAAGTAGTGTCTGAGCTAAAAAATGAGTGCATATCACTGGACCCAGTGAGTGTCATACAATTCTTTTAGTTAGCAATATGTTTGTTCCTCTATCAACCAAAAATATCTGTGAACTTTGAAATTTTCTTGAGAACCTCAGGCCAAGTTGTTCAATACAACATTCCACTATGCTCTTTGCATCTTTGAATTCTAGCACCATCTTTGTAATTTAAATATTCTCTTGCAAGAGCTATTTTCACCCATGACCTTGCACCGTCATGCTCTCCTTTTCCATGTCCAGCCTCAGTGAAACTCCAAATATGTTACACACGCATCTTGACATGCATCCTGTTCATCCAATAAAACATTCTTGCATTCTTAAACTGAGATGTGCAATCATCTGACCATATATAATGTTGTCTGAAGTGGATGTCCCTATCAGACAAGTTTCCATAAAATAACTGGAAACACTCTTGCACAAATTCAATAGAATGAGTACAATCATCACTGATATAAAAGTGGTACTCTCTTAAAAATTTTCAATCATTCTCTATACTGTCAAGAGAATGTATAAATTCTATATGCACAATAATGGAAACTTGTACTGAGTTGTAATATTGTGATTGAACCTCCATTTGTGGTTTTAATGTGTAATTCTCTGCAAAATTGACCACTAAAATAATAGTACCAATAGGAAATGTGTCTTTGCATATCTAGAATTGTTCATCCAACCATCGAGCTCTGTGTGTATGCCTAGCATACTCATAAACAATTTCATCCTTAAATTTTCTCATAAATTGAAAAATAGGCATATGTTATGTAACTAGCTCACATCGTTTTCGTCTCTTTTCCATATTTCAATTGGTATGCAATTGATTTATATTTATCAAACTTAACTAAACTATATCCTATTGCACCTTAAATTTGTATCGTGGATGCCAACTTTCCAATTTAGGTAATCTGGCACATGTACCACAACTTCCATCTAAATAATCTTGATTATAAAAAATTGTCCAACTTCTTTTCCACAAAATATTGTAGGAATGAAATCCCTGGAAGATATTGGTGGAACTTGAACACCACATTCTGATAACATAGTTTCAAAATGAAAATTAGAATGAATACATAAAAATTTAGCATAATGCATCGCAAATTCAACATGTTGCCTACAACAACAAGTGGTGTGAGTGTGGTTGATTTTCACATAGAATGGTTTCAACATTTCAAAAAAATGTTGACTAATTTTAATTTCTAGATGCTCTTGTTCAAACTTACGAAAAATTTGAGTTTGAGTCATATCTAAGAAATTCTTTGGATGTGGTTCGCGATTAGTAGAACCAACTCTTCGTTTTACAACATCTCTTGTATTAGGTGAAACTCTAGTGTTATCATGCCAAAATTGAATAACAACTTCTCTTAGAGCATCATAATTATATCTGTCCTTATGCGGGTGCTCTAGCAAAAAATGCCCAAAAATCGACATTATTGAGTTATTGAAAGATATTACATCTTTCAATTACTTTCATTAGAGTTTTTCGATTAAATTGCAACATTTGAATTGTTTTGTGTAATGAAACATTGTTTTTTTATTGATTTACTTACAACACTAGTAGCAAGTACACGACGCACAATATTACTATCCCTAGTGCGTCTCTTGACACCAACAGTGTGATATGCATCATGAAGATTTTTAACAATTATAGAGGTTTGACCACATATATTAGATGTTGTCAATCCTAAGGTGTTTAATGTAGGTCTCAATTTAATCAATTTCATCAAACTAACCAAAAACTGACATCTTTGGGAATCATTTAAAATTTCAAAATGATTATCCCATATTTTAGTGGATTTTCTTCTGATTTGTCCATTCAGAAAGTTTGTCAGACATTGGTTTCAAAATGTTTTCATCAATTTCAATCAAAACAATTAGGTTTCTTACCGTAAAATCCTAAGAGGTGTTTATGTCAAATTTTGCTTATCTATAGTTTCAACTTGAATTTTCTTCTTCACATTGTCATTGTCTCCTTCAATTTCAACATTTACTACATCACGAGTATTTAATTCTTCTTCAACATTGACAGTAAAAACATCTTCATCACGAGTATTTAACTCAAGTTCAACATTGACAGTAGAAACATTACCTAGTTTCCTCATTGCTTACAATAATAGGGGTTGAAGATGAACCTCTTCTTGATTCATGAAGATTCCGCATTCACTCAGCATTTTGAAATTTTTTTGGCCTCTAATTCGTTTGGTGTTTTTTTACTTAATGACTTCATTTTTCGACTTCGTTTATTTGTCTCCCCATGATGTTTTTGCTTCCGGCAATAAGAAAAATGTGCCTGGAAAAATGACAAAATTTCACAGTAATTCGTACAGCAAAGTCAAACAGTAAAAATCACATGGTAATTCAGAACATTGGAATGGGTGTAAATATAATTTATGAAGCGCGAGTGCGCTTTATAAACCGCGAGTTCTTGTTTTATAAACCCACGAGGCATGGTTTATAAACCGCGATCATGATTCGGTATTTATATCATCAAATCATGATCGCCGGAGCTATTTGCCAAGGCTTAGCCTTGGAAAATCTTTGTTTTTCCCCAACCAAAGCTGTGGAAGTTGATTATAAAGTGTAAAAGGTCAAAAAACATCAAATTTTCTCTTCCACAGACTTGAAACATGTTGAAAAACTGAAACAATTTCACAAAAATGGTGCCATCATGTAGGGGAGACTCTTAGCTTCGTAGAAATATTGATTTTAAAGCGAATGGAATAAGATAAATATCATTTTATAATTTTTTACTAACAATAGGTCTTTAAGACATTTTTTCCCACGAATGTTCATGTCTACGTTTAAGACTGCAACTTTTGTTTCACTTATCAAAATGTGATAAAACTGTATACAATCCCAAGCGTGGATAAATTATATATACGTTTATATATATATATATATATATATTTGATTTCTATATTATTTTGATATAGTTCTGGCGGGCAAACGAAAAGCACTCCAGTTTTCTAAATCTTTTCAGACCACTTTCACAGAAAATATCATAAAATAATAAATTATTGTTCAAAAAAATACAAAATAAAATCCATCCCAAGATAAACAACTACATCTAAATTTTCACTAAATGAAAAAAAAAATAACAAGATTTGGTCATCCAAAATCGCAGGCAAACAGACTACAATCTTATAGGTTTTTTCGAAAAAAAAAAGCCAAGTCATATAATTGTAAGTTTTTAATATAACTAAAATTGTCCGTTTTTATACAAAAATTAGTAGTTTTATAAACTAGATTCCGGATGCTACGATTCACATTTATATATTTTTTTCTAATTTTGACTGGGTGTATTGCTAATAATACCTACAAAGTTGAGATTTTGTTGTTTTTTACAATATGACGTCCACGGATGACCCTATATTTGTCCATCAACTTGGTGCACTTACCCTGTAACTAACCTGACCATAGAGATATTGGCCCATGATCGGTCACCCAACCCTTATCTATGATCCCAAATGAGGACCACAATATATAGATTGGGAAAGGTCCTCATCTTAGGAGGGCGCAAAGGGACACTATATACATAGAGGGAGGTCCCCATTAGGTGTACCTAACCTAGATTTTGTTTAGATCAAATTTTACTGAAAGGTTGTGTGTCAAATGTGTCATTCAATTTGTTGGAGGTTAAAAATCCTATAATATTATTATCCAATATTAAATTTTAATGTTAGGAATGTGTATATTGTAGAACTACTTAAATAGGAATAGATTTATATACGTCACCTATATCTTGTGTTCATGTTATGTCTGTAGGGTGTAAGCCCCACTATTTCAGACACACAAGAAAACAAAGAAAAATACAAGATACTTTTTTTCTGTCTTGTTCGAAGTATAGAATGACATTATAGGAGGACACAAAGGTTACAACTAACTTTTCAAACAACCTAACACAACTATGACCATATAGGAAAGACGGAACATCCAACACCCATCAAGAACAGTTCACTTTTCTCTTTGATAAGACACCACAAAGAACCCAACTACAGTACATAGCTACAGTCCAGGACATCGCACTATAAAAATATTCTTAAGGTTATTTATTTTACTGAAACACACCCATCAAAATTTAACTTACGTTTAAGGAGATTCATGTTATGAACCGCATAATCCTTCTTAAAAGGTTACACTCATTTATTTTATACTAGAGACATAAGGATTAGCTAAAAATATCTAAAAGAGGATCATCTTACTTTGAAAAAAACTTGTTTAATTAGTTATTAGATTCACACTACAAGGGGTGGGGTGAACCAAAACCCACAAGGTTATATAAATAACCACAAGCTACAGAATCCTCATTTCAACCTTCATTGCAAAAGGAGATGAGTGTAAGCTCTAATTGGTAGAGGTGTCATTTTAGGTTTGGAACGAAAAACCCGTTTGAGCAAGGATCCAATTTTTATCACGACTCAAGAAAGGGTTAGAAAGTATATGCAAGAAGATTATATTAATAAAATATAAAAGGAGTTACAAGAGTACCCAAACAAATCACATTCCCACCAAGCCATGCAAGTACCACGAGACACCTAAGGGAAGATATAAAAAAAGTTCCCTAGACAATTAAAAGAAAAAAAAAGAAAAAAAAATCCTTCAGAGCCTATAAATAAAAGCACCACTAGTAAACCACATAATCAAAAATTCGATAAGCCTAAAATGAAAAAGCTCAAAAAGACACTACTGGGCACCCTCAACAACTAGCATGCACAACGACAACACCAGGAGATAAAAAATATAGAAATGACTCTAAATTAACTTCACAACAAGGGCAAGGAGAAAAAAATGGAAGTCGACGCTAAACGGGGCATTACATTCTCCTCCCCTCTAAGAAAACATCGTCCTTGATGTGACACAACATTGAAGGAAGGAAATCCGGTAAGCAAAAAGAAAGAGATAAAGGAAAAAGTACACCCTATGGTTAACATTTCAGTCGTTAAAGCATAGCCACGGGGTAGCCTTAGAAACATTTTGGAAAAATTTCTAATTTTCAAGTTCTGTGAAGATTGAAAATTTTCTCTTGCTTCATAATTTAATTAATTCTCTTTCCTTTTTTACATTATTCTTAACTAAGGCTCTTCTAAAATTCCATTGTTGTAGAATTTCAATTTATTGTTTCTTGTGGGTTCCCACATGAACTGTTATCACAACACCCTACCAAGATCATACACAACACTAATGATTCACAAGCGTAATTTTGCATACTTTCATGATGCTACCACACAACAAGAGCTTAACCAAAACATATAAGAGAAAATGTATGGTCCACATAACATAGTGCTAGTTGCACATCTATGACTGACATATAATACTCGAACAAAAGTGTATTACAACAACTAGAAATTTCCACAGTTACATAGATGAAGATTTTTACATAACACAAAAAAAAGCTACATGTACATAGGGTCAACAAGGCATCAATGCCATATCCACAACATCACAAAACATATCCAACTAACATGAGTAGTGCATACATCATAGGACCAATCCTAAGACATCACAATAACTCAACATATATCCCATAGAATCAAACACACACACACAAATATCTTATTCCTTCCTCAAGTCTCTTATGTCTCCCTAAATATCTTATGGCTCCCTAAATATATTATGCCTCCCTCAACAAGCCAGTTAACCTATGGCCCTAGGCACATAGAGTACAGACACCCCTAACCCAAATGACATAATAAATCATGGTTAAATAACCCACTAGTTATCTGTAACTCTTTGGGGTGTACCCATATACAACAAAGCAGGTCCATAGGTCAGACCATTCCATGGTGCATTTTATGACCCTATTCCACACATCACGAAAATAGAACCCACACAACAATCCATTCCAAATGCCAAGTGGCAAAGCACAAGCCTTGGGCAAGGCAGTAAAATCTTAAAATTTAAAAGAAGATCCAAAACCAAGCAAAACGAATGGCCAAATAGCCATAGTAAGTTTCAAATTCCGCATGTTAGTACCAAAAGCCAAGGAAATGCCCAAAATGTAAAACATGGCAATAAAAAAACTGCTCATCCTTGCAGAAGTAAAATAAAACGTTCAATTTATGAATAAAATACACATATAATAATATCACATTATGATAACTACGTGGCCTTGTCCGGCCACAAAGGGGTTACTCAACGAGTTGCTAGCACTCAGAAAATAAAACCTCAACTCAAAAAATAACATATCAATAATACAACTATCATCATCTCTATTTGAATCATCCCACCACCACTTGGAACCCCCAAAACCAACACAAAGGTTTGGTCATAAAATTATGACCCCTAATAATACATTCACTAACAGTCCATAAAAATAAACACAATTCCCATCATGGAAGAAAGATGACTACAATCATCTGAAGAATCCAATACTTATGAAATAATACATGTGTGATACCTAATTCTAAAAGATTCAGAAATAAGCTTAATGTTTTCAACAAGGTATAAGGCATAACATTACTTTCCAGCCCCTTTTGAGTTTTTCGAACGTAAACCATGTTTGACAAGCTCATGGCTCCACATGAACACATCAAAGAAAGGACAATTAATCACGCAAATAAACATCTACCTTCAGAACCATCCAAACAATTCTATTTTGTGAGAGAGCTTAGCAACAAAGTGTTATCACAATTCATTCTCTACCCCCACCTAAGGGCATGGTACATTTAAGTATAAATCATACAACCACTCAACTGGTAAAATAGATTTTCAATCTTGGTAAAGTAGGGAAAAATTTCACAGATTGAGGATATTTTAAAGATTACGAGTTATCATTTCCTAGAAGTTTAGTAAATAATAAGGTGATCATGCTTCCTTATAAACTTATTGACAAGATAGCTACATCTATAAGTTCTTTACACTTCAAAATCATTTAAGAAAGATTGTAATTCTTAACAGTCTTCAACTATGACATACATAACAAGAGAAAACAAATCCAATAATAAAATAGATTAACACTCAGAAGAAAACAAGTTTCAACACCTTATATCCCCATAAGACGTTATTATTTCTCAGTTGTAACCAGCCATTTCCTTCTTTTAGATTTCCGATATCTATTTTAGCAAAACAACGTAAGCCAAAACCTTGAATGGATTCACCCATTGAACCCATTCAATAAAATTATTCACCATTTACCTTAAAAGGCATAAACCAAAAAAAGGTCATGCAAGAACAATCTTTCCATAACATCCTAGGAAAGTAATTCAAAAGTGTGGAGAATACCCAACTGTAATAATATTTTTCACCCTAGATTGTAGACTGAAATGACATTATCTTGAGTCATGTATTGCCGATGTTTGCACCTCTTTGAGGGTTATAAATATCTTTGTTATCTTTAACAATTTCTTATTGGATACGTTAAAAATATCTTAATTTGGTTGATACCATTGAATATCTACATTTTAAAAATAAAAAATTAATGTAATAGCTTATTACTGAAAACCATTTCCTCAGATTTATTGATATTTTTTAATACTATAAAAAGCGCCCTATATTTTGATTTTTTAGAGTTTTAAAGTTCCCTTCTAACGTAAACCGCCAGAGTCTTTGGAATGATAGACCTTGATTGAGAAACCATTTCTAAGATGTATTCTTTCTTACCTTTTCCTTGTGTATTTTTTTTAACCTTTCCTTATTGACCTCTTTATCAGATTTTATTCAGTTGGGTGTATCAATAGATAACAAGTGTAGCACTAAATATGCAATTATAGTATATTCAAGAAGCAGTCTTGTGAAGTGCAATTAGCTCAACCCTCATATTTTTTTTAGTAGCTATAATTTTAGGATTGTCTATATGTTTGAAATTACTCTTTTGGTATAAGGATGCTTCAATTGTTCTACTTTACAATTTTAATATGACAATAAACTATTACACATTTGTATTTAAAGACTATTTAAATTCAAATTACAAACCTAGTTATACAAAATAGACAGGAAAAACAAGTAAAAGGAGCAAAAACTCATAAAATAAAATCGAATTCAAATGAAATTTGATTATAACAAGGCATGAAAGTTCTCATAAGAATCTTCAGAAAATATGGAGAAACGAGAAAAGTAGTTTACTTATAGAATATAAAACAACCAATTTCTTTCAAAAAAACTAGGGAAGAGAGAAAGTATGAATAAAGAGAGAACATAAGAAAGAGACAAAATGAGCTAGAGCGGTTCCCACACGAGGAAAATTAAGAATAAAACAATAAATTAGAACACAATTAAGGATGTCAGTGACATATGAAAAACAAATCAACACTTGATAATGACTAGAAACACATGCCAATAGAGGTCTAACTGAGGGAAAATTTCGAGGGTTCCTAAAAATATGGTAGAAAGTATTTGGTGAATTTTCAAAAAATAACTTTTGCATGGATGGTGAATCATTTAATAATGGTGTCGGCCGGTAGACATTTTCGATTAACAATATGATATTATATAATGTCGGCTAAAAATAGACATAATATTTTGAAATATAATCTATTGATAATAACAGTTAAAATGACCAGCTCGACGAGAAATTTGTCCTCACAAAATATGGCACAAAGCAAAAAAACGTTTTAAAAAATGATTTTTTTGTAAAAAATAGAGATTTAACTAATTTTGTATAAAAAATTAAAATTTTTAGGTGTTAGCAGTTAAAATGATTCTCTCAATGAGAAATTTGTCCTCCCAAACTACGGTGTATTCTTTTTCTCTTGCTAATGGCATCACTCAAAAATTACGAGCATGTACCATTTTTCTATGCTACTAACCAGTAGTATAAATATGATGTTGGTCAATAACATGTTTTATGCTACTAAACAACATATATTATATTGTCGGCTAGTAGCATAAAAAAATACTACTGGCTAACAACATAAAAGCAAATATCATGAATTTCAATTTCATGCTATTGGCGAATTGACAACTAAAATTAATTTATACCGAGAGAAATTTGGCGACACTGTCCTAATTCCTACCCTAAATATTCACCAATTTAAAATTTTGAAAACCAAAATATTTTTGAATTAACAATTTCCCTATTCTAACTTGGACCAATGATATGAAACATATTTTAATACATTGACATATTAATATTTAACAACATACCTGGAACAATTATGTGTGTACACATAATTCAATGTGTTGTTGGATATACACCTCACCCCCATCTATATCCATGGTTCGCAAGCCACATCTACTCACCCACTAGGAAATTTAGTGAAATATCATAATTATTTTAGTTGAACTTATTTTGAATTCTATATATTTGAGGGCATGACTAAATATGGACAATCCCACCAGTTCTTAACTAGATCCATGCAATCCCTACCACTACGAAGAGAGGTCCTTTTATAGCCACCTACTACAAAGTCTAGATAGAGATAGGTGTCATTTCTGTATACATTATTTTCAAGAGCCCTATCCTAACCATAAAAGGGCAATGCCATCCACCATCCTTTATTTACATGTAAAGAGGGTTAATCTCCATCCATATTCAGTCAATTCAGCCGTTTAGATCATATAGATATATAAGGCTTCCTTGACATCTCCTTAATTTAACCCCTATTATTGTCTTATTTGTTTGGAAATTGATACCCTCAATTTAATCACTTAACAAAAGTTTTAACTAAATAACCTTCACTATCAATAATAATTGGTTGAAATTGAATGAACATAAATTAAATTCCATAATGTTGATTACTAGAGAAGTAAAGTCGATAGTTACAACTAACGAAGAAAATAAAATGAAATGTAGAGAATGGGAGTTGTTGAAACTTACATATTGGAAGATCAACCTTCCGACAATCTTGGTGAGAGGGTTGCTAAACTAAGGATAGAATTATCAATCACCATATACATAAATAAAGAGTTTTACAACTTCTATCTACTAAGGGCCCATTTCTTCTAAAGTGTAACTAACCTGACCATAGAGATATTGGCCCATGATCGGTCACCCAACCGTCATCTATGATCCCAAAAGAGGAACAAAATATATAGATTGGAAAATTTCCTCATTTGAGGAGGGCACAAAGGGACATTATATACATAAAGGGAGGTCCCCATTAGGCGTACTTAACCTAGAATTCGTTTAGATCAAATTTTACTGAAAGGATGTGTGTCAAATGTGTCATTCAATTTGTTGGAGGTTAAAAATCCTATAATATTATTATCCAATATTAAATTTTAATGTTAGGAATGTGTATTGTACAACTACTTAAATAGGAATAGATTTATATACCTCACCTATATCTCGTGTTCATGTTATGTCTGTAAGGTGTTAGGTCCACTATTTCAGAGACACAAGACAACAAAGAAAAATACAGGATAATTTTTTTTTGACTTGTTTGAAGTATATAATGACATTACAAGAGGACACAAAGGTTTAAACTAACTTTTCAAACAACCCGACACAACTATGATCACATAGTAAACACTGAACATCAAACACCCATCAAGGATAATTCACTTTTCTCTTTGACAATACACCACAAAGAACCTAACTACAGTACATAGGTATAGTCCAAGACAACCCACTTTGGAAATATTCTTAAGGTTATTTATCTTAATGAAACACACCCATCAAAATTTAACTTACGTTCAACAAGATTCATGTTATGAACAACATAATCCTTCTTTAAAGGTTAGACTCCTTTATTTTATACTAGAGACATAAGGTTTAGCTAAAAATATCTGAAAGAGGATCATCTTACTTTGACAAACATTTTCTTAATTAGTTATTAGAATCACACTACAAGGGGTGGGGTGAACAAAAACCCACAATGTTATATAAATAACCACAAGCTACAGAATCCTTGTTTCAACCTCCATTGCAAAAGGAAATGAATGTAAGCTCCAATTATTGGAGGTCCCGTTTTAGGTTTGGAAAGAAAAACCCCTTTTGAGCAAGGATTAAAATTTTATCATGAATTAAGAAAGGGTTACAAAGTATACACAAGAAGATTATATTAATAAAGTATAAAAGGAGTTACAAGAGTACCTGAACAAATCATGTTCCCACCAAGCCATGCAAGCACCACGAGACACCTAAGGGAAGATATTAAAAAAATTCCCTAGACAATTAAAAGAAAAAAAATTAATCCTTTAGAGCCTATATACAAAAGCGTCACTAGTAAACCACATAATCAAAAATTTGATAAACCTAAAATGAAAAATCTTGAAGACACACTACGGGGCACCCTGAACAACTAGCACGTGCAACGAAAACACCAGGAGATACAACAGACAGAAAGGAATCTAAATTAACTTCACAACAAGGGCAAGGAAACAAAAATGGAAGTCGACGCTAAACGGGGCATTACATTCTCCTCCCCTTTAAGAAAACATCATCCTCAATGCGACACAACATTGAAGGAAGGCGGTAAGAAAAAAGGAACAGATAAAGGTGAAATTACACCCTATGTTTAATATTTTAGTCATTAAAGCATAGCCACGGGGTAGCCTTAGAAACATTTTGGAAAAATTTCTAACTTTCAAGTTCTGTGAAGATTCGCAATTTTATCTTACTTCATTATTTAATTAATTCTCATTCCCTTTTTAAATTATTCTTAACTAAGGCTCTTTTAAAATTTTAATGTTGTAGAATTTTAATTTATTCTTTCTTATGGGTTCCCACATGAACTGCTATCACAACACCCTAGCAGGATCATACACAACACTAATGATTCACAAGTGTAATTTTACATACTTTCATGATAGTACCACACCACAAGAGCTTAATCAAAACTTAGAAGAGAACATGCAAGGTCCACATAATATAGTACTAGTTGCATAACTATGACTGAAATATAATACTTGAACAAATGTGTACTACAACAACCAAAAATTTCCATAGTTCCACATATGAATATTTTTACATAACTCAAAATAAGCTACATGTACATAGGGTCAACAAGGCATCAATGTCATATCCACAACATCACAAAACATATCCAACTAACATGAGTAGCACATACATCATAGGACCACTCCTAAGACATCACAATAACTCAACATATATCCCATAGAATCAAACACACACACACACATCTTATTCCTTCCTCAAGTCTCTTATGTCTCCCTAAATCTCTTATGCCTCCGTCAATCTATTTTGCCTCCCCCAAGACTCTTATGCCTCCCTCAAGAGGCTAGTTACCCTATGGCCCTAGGCACATAGAGTACAGATACCCCTAACACAAAGGACATAATAACTCATGGTTCAACAACCCGCTAGTTATCTATAACTCTTTAGGGTGTACCTCCATACAACAAAGTAGGTCCATAGGTCAAACCATTCCATGGTGTATCCTATGACCCTATTCCACACATCACGACAATAGAACCCGCATAGCAATCCGTTCCAAATGCCAAATGGCAAAGTACAAGCCTTAGGCAAGGTGGTAAAATCTTAAAATTTAAAAGAAGATCCAAAATCAAGCAAAATGAATGGCCAAATAGCCATAGTAAGTGTCAAAATATGCATGTTAGTACCACAAGCCAAGGAAATTCCCAAAATGTAAAACATGCCAATCAAAAAAACTGCTCATCCTTGCAGAAGTAAAATAAATAGTTAAATTTATCAATAAATTATAAATATAATAATATCACATTATGATAATTGTGTGGCCTTAACCGTCTGCCAAGGGGGTAGTCAACGAGTTACTAGCACTTGTAAAATCAAACCTCAGCTCAAAAAATAACATATTAATAGTACAACTGTCATCATCTCTATTTGAATCATCCCACCACCGCTTAGAACCCCCAAAACCAGCACAAAGGTTTGGTCATAAACTTATGACCCCTAAATATACATTCACTAACAATCCACAAAAATAAACACAATTCCCATCATGAAAGAAAGATGACTACACTCATCTGAAGAATACAATACTTATGAAATAATCTAGGTGCAATACCTGAATATGAAAGATTCAGAAATAAGCTTAATGTTTTCAACAAGGTATAAGGCAGAATATTACTTTCCAGCCCCTTTTGAGTTTTTCGAACACCAACCATGTTTGACGATCTCATGGCTCCACATGAACACATCAAATAGAGGACAATTGATCATGCAAATAAACTTCTACCTTCAGAACCATCCAAACAATTCTATTTTATGAAAGAGCTTAGCAAGAAGGTGTTATCACAATTCATTCTCTGCCCCTGCCTAAGGGCATGGTACATTTAAGTATAAATCATACAAGCACTCAACTGGTAAAACATATTTTCATCCTTGGTAAAGTAGGGAACAATTTCACAGATTGAGGAGCTTTTCAAGATTACGAGGTTATCATTTTCTAGAATTTCAGTAAATAATAATGTAATCATGCTTCCGTATAAACTTACTGACAAGATAGCTACATCTATAAGTTCTTTGCACTTCAACAATCTTTAAGAGAGATTGTAATTCTTAATAGTCTTCAACTATGACATACATAACAAGAGAAAACAAAGCCAGTAATAAAATAGATTCAGACTGAGAAGAAAACAAGTTTCAACGCCTTATATCCCCATAAGATGTTATTATTTCTCAGTTGTAACCATCCATTTCCTTCTTTTAGATTTCAGGGATCTATTTTAGCAAAACAATGGAATCCAAAACCTTGAATGGATTCACCCATTGAACCCATTCAATAAAATTATTCGCCATTTAGCTTAAAAGGAATAAATAAATAAAAAGGTCATGCAAGAACAATCCTTCCATAACTTCCTAGGCAAGTAATTCCAAAGTGTGGAGAATACCCAGCCGTAATAATACTGTTTACCCTAGATTGTAGATTGAAATGACATTATCTTGAGTCATGTATTGTCGATGTTTGCACCTCTTTCAGGGGTATAAATATCTTTGTTATTTTTAATAATTTCTTATTGGGTAGGTTGAGAATATCTTAATTTGGTTGATAGCTTTAGCCCTATCCAAACTGAAACCTTCCTTTGAGCTTGATTTTAAACTTGTGGGGAAATGTTGTTATGAATTACCCTCATTGTTGGGCCCCTAAAATATTGACTAAGTATAAAAAGGCACATGGGCATGTAAGGCCTAGGTTGAAGGGTGGGTGCGCAAGAAGAATGCACATAATTTAGGGTTATATGAGGGTTTTAGAGGGACTGTGTTATGCGCCAACAGAAAAAGGTCTCAGGACTTAGCCATATTTGGCATATTAGGCAGGAAATGTGAAAAGCATGACCCGACTATGCATGATGATTAGATAAGGTGCCAACCTAGTGAAAGGTTGGCCTAGGAAGGAATATACCATGTGATGAAAGCTTCTAGAAAACCATCATTGCAAGGAGTGGAGAGCTTAGGCCTGAAGGAGCATGCTCCCATAGAGGACCATATTGGGACACTTGAAGATGGATCTAAAGCCCCAGAAAGAAGAGTTGGCAGTTCACGGGGTCTATAAATACAAGCGCCCACAGAAGAATAAGAAGAGAGATCAATAGAGAGTGGAACTCTATAGAAATGCTACGAGGAATTGTATTGGGTTGGGTAGGTAAAATATAGGACAAGGATGCATCAAGGGGCTTGGGATTTTGGTTTTCTTTTTGAGAACTAAAGGGTGTAAATCTAGATATGATGTATGAATTCGTTCTTGCATACTGTGATGTTTTGTAATGGATCTAATGAATGTGATGAGGTAACCAACTTATTTAAATATGATAATTAGTGATTCTAGTCCATCCTCATATATTTATAGTTTTGTGTCATGTATGTTTATGAAATAAGTATAAATCCTTGTGCATTTCCCTTTGTGTTTTGGTTCAGTCTTATATTTTGTGAAAGTATCTTTCTATCTGGAATGACTGCAATGGTCTAGAATCCGTTCTAAATTCTATGATGTTTGCATGTCTCATTTCTACTCACTAACCTTACGTTCCTATCATAGATAATATTTCCCACTAAACTCACATAAAGGACAGACTCAGCATCTATGTGTGCCTTGGGTAAGCACACATCATGCACTAGCTGATAGGCTGGCGTGCATGGGATTCCCTTGTTCTTTTGTGGGTGTAAAAATGACTACATCTTGGTTCCGTTGCCAAGACCTCTTTTCGAAGTTTTAGTGGGAAAAGGCATACATCAGGATCTATGTAATGAGTGATGATAGATCTTTTAACCTTGGAAAGTGTTGAAACATTTTTTAAAAGAAAATAGGATGAATTTGGTTATAGATTCAGCACTAGACTTGAGTTTGATACACGTAGATGGGTAGAAGAGAACCTCTACCATGATTTATATGAATTTTTTTTTTGTTGCTTCCCAATAGAGCTATATGAATGGATCTTGGCATATGCGTGTAGATCAAGCTAGTATTATAGATCACACATGTGGACCCAAGAAGAGTACCAGAGGCTACAAGATGCAGATATGACGTGGAATCATGTTGTGGATCAATGGTGGAAAGGAGTACTAGCTAGCAACACTCTAGAGTACGCTATTTCTACATATTATTGTCTGAAATTCGCTGATTTTGAATTTCTGATGTAGCCCAGAGGGTTATTTCTACGTGTTATTCCTCTAGAAATGAAGATTTTGATTATTACTTTGATTTTAGAGGCATTTGCTATAGAGGGCTAAACCTTCCTCAGCCCTGGGTGAGGAAGCGAGGGTGGAGGAATATGGTAGATATTGCGACTAAGAAAGAAAGGGAGGAGAGACGATTCAAGTATAGTGAAGCATGTGAAAGCAACATTGCTAGACAACGCGAGGTTGCAAGTATGATGGATATATGGAGGTAGAAGTTGCAGGAAGGATTTGAGGTTCACGCAGAGGACGTGGAACCTGAGAAGTCTATGCTACCCCATGTTGGCAAGTTCATAAGAGAGACCCCTTCAGCTTCTGATGAGAGTTTTTTGTGCAGAGAGAGAAGAGTTTTTGGCACACATCTAAACTCACCTAGTGACCAAACCCTGGTGCTTGGTTTTACAGATCAAGGGAAGAATATTGTTAACCCAATTGGTATCGTTGGAAGTGACCGATCTGCACCCAGGAGATATAATTTCTCGTTTGGGACTTCTATGGATGCACATACCATTCCAGTGTTAGGAAGAATTTTCGAGCAGAGTGCTGATACACAAGCCTTCGATCTCACATCTGGGAGTGGCGCGGGGTACACTATTTGTAGTGGGACATTATAACAGATCATCGGCATGCAGTTCAGTGGAACTTTGGGGACCCTTGGCATGACCACTATAGAACCTGGTGGATTCGGTGGGTCAGGAGGAATAGTACTTGGTGGGTCTTGTGGGTCAGGAGGAATAAGAACTAGTCGATTTGATGGCTATGGAGGGTCAGGGCAAACAATACCTAGTGGACCTAGTGGATCTGGTGGAGGAGAAAACACCAGGGGAAACCAAGGCTCTGGCTCAGGAGGAAAAAGGCCCCAGCCACCTCCTCAAGTCTTCTTTGAGATGTCTTTACAATTTCTAGATTACAGAGGTATTGAAGATGCTACAGAGCATGTTCACAAGTGTGAGTTGCTATGGCACGTGAAAGGGATCACTAGCCCAGAGCGGAAGGCAAACCATTTTGCAATGATGTTGCAAGGGTGTGCACATAGCTGGAATAGGAAATATAACCCTCACCATATTGTGGTGGAGTATACTACTTAAAAAAATACCTTCTTGGTAGAATTCCACATCCCTGAGTTTGAACAGAAGAGCATTGGCTCCCTAAAGGGGATCCAATAGGGAATGGCGGAGAGTGTGTGGGAGTATGATGCATGGTTCAAAACCCTCCTGCCAAAATTTTCATATGACATTCACCCTTCACAACATGCTCAATGGTTTTTTCGAGGGCTGATAACACCTTTTAGAATAGCTTTGTCTCATAATACTTTCACAGACCCGCTCAAGGCGTTAGAAGCAGCTTTGCGCACCAAAGATGTTGGAAGTTTTGATATTAGTGTTAGCTTGTTCCTGGAAGCTCAAATCACTGCTATGGCTAAGTAGTTGGATAATTTTTCTAGGAACTCATCCCATGAGACTCTCAGTGATATATGGTGTATAGATTGTGAAGTAGAGGGGCATGTCAAGGATAGTTTCCCCCGGAGGACAGTACGCACCGTAACAATAGATTGTGAGATTTGTGATGGGGACCATGATGCGAGTAGATGTCCCTTATTATAGAGTGTGATGCGGAAGAATGTGTCTTGCTACTATAAGATCTACACCTCTACAACCCGTGATACTAAGGATTGTAGACTTATTGACTAGATCCATGAGGCCATTGATCTTGGTGTGCGCCAAACTAGCCTTGTAAGTGGTTCTAAGGTTGATGATCGCCATTATGAGGAGCACACAAATTGAGGTGCGCATGGAAGGGTATTTCATGGGGGATTCCATGGTCGTGGTAACCATGGAGGAAGAAGTGAGTTCCCGTGTGGAACCTATATTAATTGTGGATCTACAAACCACTACAAGCGCAAGTGTCCAGACTTATTTCAATGCTCATGGTGTGGGAGGAAGCACAAGTATTAAGAGTGTCTAAAACTCTATCATCACATGAATCAGCAGCACCAAAAAGACAAGGGCACTACAATGGTAAGCATTAAGAAGGTTGTCACACAATGGATGTTGTAGGTGACACATGATGCAGGCTTGGAACCTGTTATGGTAATAACAAGAGCAGAGGCCACACGCACAAAGGAAATGCTAAGGAAGAAGAACCTAGTTTAAAGGGAAGAAGTGGTACATGGGAAGTACCTAGACCCTACACACCAAAAGGAGGTATATCAAGAAACCATGGACGTCATTCTGAGTTTACAAGGAGAAATCTAGTGTCTAAAGGAGCAGTATTGGAGGGAGGAGCAAAGAAGGAAGGTCGAGGTGTCAAAGGATGTCCTAGATGAGGTCAAGAAAGTATGTAAAATGATAACGAAAGAGAATATTATTCCTTTGATAGGAACATGGTTGAGAGAGAAGGTACCATGCACCAGAGAAGAACATGACAGGAAAGTCTTGCATGTAAACCTTTCCCCTCATAGCCTTGAATATGATAAGGATATCACATTAGATGTAGGCATGGATGGAAGGCTTCTTAGTAATATCCTCATTGACACAGGCACGGAGGTCAATGTTCTCACCTTGGATACATGGAATCAGATGGGAAGACCTACATTATATCCATCTTCAAATGTGTTGTATATGGTGAACAAAATGAAGGCAATTCCCATCGGTGTCTTAAAGCATGCAGCCATCACGATTCAGGGAGATAAGTTTACTGGGGAATTCAAATTCTTGGCACATGCTGAGGTAGAAAATTTCCCAGCATTACTTGGGCGCCTATGGTGCTATAAGAACAATGCGGATCTTCAGTTAAACAAGGGATACATAAGTTTTGAGAATGAGGAGGAATGGGTCATCATACTCGAGGTTGATGGAAAATCAACACCCTATATTGAACCCCTTGGAGAAGAGGTCCTGGATAGAATATATGTGCACTCAATCAAGGACCCAGAGATAATTCATCCCTCAGAGGGAGTTATCAAGTTTGAGGATGCTCAGTCCCTAAGTGACACCACTAGTATAGCATGCGATAATTGGGTGCATGGAACCTATGATTTGATCGGATGACATTTGAGAGGATTGGTGACAAAGGTGAAAAGGTGCATACAGTCCGGTGCCTAGGAGGAAAGAAGCTACCTAAGTATTCAATACGAGACTTCCCTGAGATATTTTTACATGAGATGGAAGCTCATAAGAAGGGGTAGAATGAATGAAGAGGGATGTTAAGTTATGTCCTGCTCGACACAGTGGCATGGTGGAGGGATACACATCAGGAGAACCTCTTGGAATGGGGAGAGGTGATAATTTCCCTCTCTATCCGATTCTCTAGAAGAAATGTTCCCACCACTATCAAAGATTATCATGGTAAGATACCCACCTCTTTCCATTTCCAGGATTGTGAGAGGGTCTGAAGAGAAGGCGCAGAGGATTTACCACCATCCCTATAGGCACGCAAACTATATTCTACATTACAAGGTTGTGCACGTGCATGGTACATTCAAGTTGAGACACACCGCTAGACATGGAATTGGCTAGAGTTAGTGGTAGATGTCATTCAAACATTCAACTATCGGAGTACAAAACCCTTGGTGGATAAGGCATTGTAGGATATCAAGCATATTACCATCGGGGATAGTGCCATGGCATAAGATAGGCTATTGGACTTGCTAGGTGAACCTTGCCTGGAGGCATGTTTTGAGGAAGAAGAAACAGAAGAAATATAGTTTGAGCGCACATGCATCAAAAAAGAAAAAGGGAAGATGGTGTATGTTATTGATGGGGAAGAAGTGGAAAACCTAGATGTTAACCATTCTATAGGGATTCACGAGGTGTTAGATAGTGGTTATGAATGGGTGTGTACCTATCATGAGCCTTTAAATACAAAGAAGGTTAACATCAACTAATCAACTAAGAATAAGAGCCTAAAGAGGCTATCATCAGAGACTATTGGTCAGAGAAGGAAGTCTCCAAGATCATTGATCTTTTACGTTAGTTTGAGGTTTTATTCCTGCGCGTGTATCATGAACTCAAAGGAATTCACCATTCCTTGGGGTAAATGAGAATTAAATTGAAGGAGGGTGCGTGCCCAGTCTGGAAGAGACCATACCGAATGAATCCTAACCTATGTTTGAAGGTCAAGGAAGAAATAGAAAAGATTATAGCGTTAAGAATTATTGAAGATGTCAAAGAGTCAGAGTGGATAATTATAATGGTAATTATCATCAAGAAGGATGAAAGGATAAGGATCTATGCTGATAACAGGGACCTGAATGTAGTGTGTATCATTAATCCTTTCCCAACCCCTTTTATTGAAGAAATATTAGAGGGAGTGACAGGGCGCGAGGTCTATTCTTTCATAAATAGATTCTTGGGCTATCACCAGGTAAGGATCACAAAGGAGGACTAAAGGAAGACAACTTTCGCCACTGAGTGGGGAATTTTTTCCTATACATTCATGCCCTTTGGGTTGTAGAATGCACTTGTTGTGTTCTCGCGCATTGTGGTACAATCTTTCAAGGACTTCATCCCTAAATTCCTTCAAGTCTACCTAGATGATTGGATAGTATATGGGTTAGTGAAGGACCATTGTGACAATGTAAGGCTGATGTTTGAAAGGTGTCGGTAGTTGAGGATATCCCTCAACATTAAGAAATGTGTCTTTGCTACCCCATTTGGGACATTATTGGGGCACATCATATTTAAGGATGGCCTACTAGTAGATCCCACAAAAGTTGTAGTAATTGTGGGATTGAGGGAGCCTGCTAGTCAAAGCATAGTGCATAGATTTCTTGGGCGTACGGGGTACTATAGAAAGCTCGTAAAGGGATATGCCAAGATCTCCATTCCTCTAGAAGAGTTTCTTAGACATAAAAGTTCCTTTCATTGGGAAGAGGTGTAATAGAAATCATTCAGGACATTAAAGGATAGGCTTGTCACCACACCCATCCTACATTTCCCTTCTTGGGAAAAGAATTTCCATGTTCATGTTCATGCCTCAGGAACCGCCATTGGGGTAGTGCTTGCACATCCTAGCAAAGGGATTGTTAATCATCCTTTGTGATTTGCAAGTAAGAAATTGACACCATTAAAGCAGAATTACACTACAATTGAGCGCGAGGCATTGTCAATGATCTACGCGCTTCACAAGTTATGACAGTATGTGCTGGCAACCCCTTTTGTATTTTACACTGACGATGTGGCATTGAAATACATGGTGTACAATCCCGTTCTAAAATGAGACATATGTTGGTGAGTACTATTGTTCCAAGAATTCAATTTCACAGTAGTTATCAAACCAGGTAAAAGTAATTTCAGACCTGATCATCTGGCTAGGATTGATTCAGGAGAGGACGCGTAGAGCATTGAAAAGACTATGCTAGATGTGTAATTGTTTAGGTTACGGCATGCACCCTTGGATTTAGAGGACATTGTGGTGTTCCTTAAAATAGGTGTGGAGCCAGATTGAATAAAGTCCTTGGAGAGGAAGAAGTTTGCCATATGCATCGCGCCCTACATGCTAATTAGTGGAGATCTGTACAAAATGGGTCTTGATGAGGTTCTGCGCCATTACGTACTAGAACATGAGCGCATTAAAATCATGGAAGAGGCACATGGTGGGATTGCAGGTGGACACTATGCAGGAAATATGATCTAGAAGAATATTCTACTCGTAGGGCTTTGGTGGGAGACCATTTATCAAGATTGCATTGAGTTTTACAAGGCTTCTGACCATTTCTAACGTCTTTGAAAACATTGAAAAAGGGATGAAATTCCCTTATGACCAATAGCCAGCATGGAACCATTTGAGAAGTGGGCTATCGAATTTTTCAGACCAATCTCGCCAGCGGCATGAAGGACTTGTTTGCATTATATCCTCACTTGCACTGATTATTTGACAAGGTGGGCAGAGACATCGCCTACATAGGAGTGTATAGTGGCTATCGTTGCTATATTTTTGTGGAAAAACATAATTTACAGGTATGGATGCCCATTTAGTTTGACAAGTGATAGAGGTACGCACTGCCTCAATGAGACGGTCAAGATTATGTTATCAGAATTCATGGTTGCTAATCACAAAACTACTGCTTATCACCCTCAAGCAAATGGAACTACAGAGGAATTTAACAAAATACTTAGTCACACATTGACTAAGATTTGTGATGTTGGTAGACATGATTGGGATGACAAAGTATCAACCATTCTTTGGGCATATAGGACAACCTACAATAGGTTGAATAAGGCCACACAATTTTAATTGGTGTTTGGTGTGAATGTTGTCATACTAGTTGAATTCATGAGACCTTCTCTTCATATAGCATGCGTAGGAGGATTGGCTGATGAACAAGCAATGGAGGAAATAATTGACAAGTTAATGCAATTGGATGAAAGACAATCACTCGCCAAGTGGAGCTAGACAACTGAAAAATAAAAACAAAAGGCATGGCATGATTGTCACATTAAGAACAAGAAGTTTGAGGTTGGGTAGATTGTGCTACTATATGATTCCAAGTTTCTGTACAATCCTGGGAAGTTAAAACTTCATTGGCTATGTACCTACATCATCTCATTCATCCTTTATGCAAGCGTGTGCCAGTTACAAGAGCTAGATAGGACGAGATTGCCAGGAAACTTCAATGGGAATAGGCTGAAGCCCTACTATAAATAAGTCTTCTTAGTGTTTGTAATAAGGTAGTATTGCCTGTTAGTTTAGGATTTCCTTTAGTGCATTTTTTTCTTTTCTTGTGTTTCCCTTTCTCATTGTTGTTTTGTGTTGCACATTGGGAATTGGTAATCTCATTAATTTTTGAAGGTTGTAAATGCGTAGAGGACCACACATATTTTTTAGTGGGGGGTGGAGTAAGGTAGAATAAATTTCAAAGTGTGAACCGCCAAGAAGGATTGCATTGGAAAATTTTGTTGGATGGCCCTGGGAAAGGAAGTGCATGGAAGGAAAGGTGAAAAAGGATGGTTGGTGTCAGGGTAAGGCTACATTGTGGATCCACGTACAAGAGAGGAAGAAGCGCAAAAGCAACACGAAGTTGGCGAGAGAAAAAATCATGACGAAAGTACCTTCGGCACTTGTCACGTGTGTGTAAGAGTCTCCTATCAAGATGGATTAGTTACAAACCAGAAGGTTTGGGAATTGTCTATGTAGGATTGGGTGCATGAGTGAAAGCACTAAAGTCAGATTTTGTTGAAAAACCTGCATTAAGTGTTGAAGTACGGTGGTAGGTAAGGTAACATTTAATGTTAAAAGGTAGGAAAAACTATAAATAGAAGGTTGGACACTTCATTATTTACATTTTGAATATGAAGAAGGAAGAGATTTTATGAACTAGGGTTTCCAGAGTTCATCCATGTGAAGAAAAATTGGAGAAATTGAACTGTGAGTGACTAGTTTGGATCTACAAACCAAGAGGGAAATAGTTCACTGGCATAGAGAGAGTTGTGGAGAAGCATCATCTTGTGAAGGGGGTATTCCAGCAAGGGTTTGGAAACTAGGGCATGGGTTGAAAAGGAGTTTCTTCACAAGTTCGAGATCTAAGCTTGGAACACAAGAAACCAATATAGCAATAGAAGTTGAAGTGTAAAGATAACCTACTAAATGGAACCCAAGAAACCTTCTGTAACACCTAAGAAGGGCAAAAGCAAGGGCAAGGGAAAACAACAAGAAACCACTACAAGTACCAATGAAGAATGGTATGCAGAAATACAGTACTCAGATGGGGTTTTTTTGGGAAAGGCGTGGGAGTCCAATTTAAGAAACATGACAGTAAATGATTATAACCATCACACAAACATGACTAAAAGAGATATGGTGCTGGAAATAATGCGCTCGACAAACAATAGGACACCAGAAGCGTTACCCATTTATAGCAACGAGGTAAAGGTGAAGATGGAGAAGGCGGGATTATTGTAACTCTATGAGTTTCCCTACTTTGGGAATCCTGAGCGATTCTATTAGTGGATGATGTTGTGTGCATGTGAAGATCAATTTTACTTCACTGGACATAAAATGCGCATAACCCCTCATCCGATTTCAAAATTCACAGGTATCATCTGTGAAGGAGAAAGTATAGAGGACGACCTATGTGATAAAGAAGCCATCAAAGAAACCGTCACCGCATATGCATACAAAAAGGGGTCAAGGTAGTTTGATATTATGGATATCCAAGACCCGGTGATGAGAATGGCCATGCACCTGGTAACCAAACTTAATGACCAAGAGATGTGGATGCAAGTGAACAAATCATGGCTCAATGTTTACAGAAGGATATCAAAGTGCACCATCTACAACTTGTCTATGTACATCGTGGATGAGATCATCAACATCACATAGGAGGGTGATAAGATACTTTTAGGAAATGTCCTCCTAACTATTGTATTTTTAGAGATCAGAGTGCCAGATGTGGCAGATAAATTCATTTGCGAGTACCCAGAGGGAGACCCCTCACCCATGAAAAGATTTAAAAAATACACTTGCGATAGTATGATGACCATTCACAAGGCACATCTGGAGAAATGGTATGCACACTTGAGGAATGCATTTGGGGAAGAATGGGAGGATCCCAGAACAACTACCAAAGATCATAGAGGGAGAAGCCGAATTCACAATATACCAACACTTTTGCATCGACAGATTTAGGTTAGTTGATGAAAACATGAGCCCTTGATGTAAACTTCCATTTTCCTTCACCACTCAGTACTTTCAGGCAGGGGTAAACAGATTCAAGGAATCCAAGAAACTAAAGTTTGACCTTGGAAGTATGGATCGGGACCACAGGGAGATGCGCAGGATGTTGGTCTATCCCAACAAGCATGTGTACATGGAAAAGTACATATCACATGAAGTTGAGATGATGAAACCCCTGACTCTACTTATTGTAGGGAGGTCCATGGCATATGTATACCTTCACATAAGGCCCAAGTTTGAGAAGGGTGCTTGTCTTGAGAACGAGATAGCTATACATGAAGACCTAATAGGTAGAAGGAAGACCGTGCCCAAGAAGAAGGAAATAGAAGAGATAAAGAAAATGGTACCAAGTGTTCAAGATACTCAAGAGGTGGGCACCCCAAGAACAAGTGCTAGAACAAGTACTTACATGCATAGGAAGAGGTATCTAGTCACAGAGGAGGTGCCAGAAAAAGAAAAACTTATCGCAGAGGAGAAATCATTGGAGGAGGAAGAAGAAAGAGCCGAATCTCCTATACTGGAATCCCCAGTTAGGAAGAAACAGAAGGTAATGGAGGAAGATGATTTGGAGGAAAGAGAGAGCTTGGAGAAATACATGGGTGAGAGGGATGACAATGAAGAAGATGAACCTGAAGGAGACCAAGAACTACTTTTTTTCAGTGTGTATGAATCGAGAGAAGAGGGCGCAGAGGAGAAGAATGATTATCGCTTTGTACGAAGGAAGGGCAACTAGGAGGAGGAGGGAACCTAGGACATGGGAGGAAATGAAGAGGTTAGTACGAAGAGTTAAAGGACTCCAAAAATCACTCAGAAGCAGATAAACAAGGCAGCAAAAAGAGAAGCAATGAAAATTATTGAAGCCTTGGTAGAACAAGAGTTGATCACAGCGCCGATATAGTGATGAATTAAGATAAGGAAGAAAGCATAGGAAAATACCACAGTAGTGTGGGAGGTCCCAGTCTAACAGTAACTATTCCTAAGGGAACACGCACGGGAGGAAAGCGCATGAAGATCCAGAGACCATGAATGGACTATATTGCTGATCTAAACAAGGTATTACGCATGCATTTCCAAAGCACAGTATTAACAGATCAACTCTTACGATTGAATTCATTTGATGAAGAAGGTGAATACCCTTAGATGATGAAAATGCTCTCTTGGGAAATTGAGTCCCACATCGATGAGCCAGAATTCAAAGTAAGCTAAGGAGCAATAATCAAAGTGCCTGAATCAAAATTTGACAACCCCTTGGTGAGTGCTGGGCAGCTTTCGGATGAATAAGTCCATAATGCTTTGAATAAAGTCTTGGTTGAACTGGAAGCTAGGTTATTCGGAAGGAATGACAGGGTAAAATTTCTAGAGGCAGACCTAGAAGAGAGGGAAGAAGAGCTAGAAGAGAGAACCAAGAATTTGAGGGAGGAACTAATCAGCTTGCAGCTAAAGCATGAAGGGAAGAAAAGGGAAGGGTGCGCGAGGTATACAAGAAGGTAGAATCCATCATAGATGCCATTTTTTTGAGTATGGATATTCCCTTGATTTCCTTGAAGACTTAATGTGCATCCTAACCATAGAAAGGAAACCTCTAGCTTTAGAATCCGAGGAAGAAGTAGCAACGCACCTGGAGAAGGATTAAAAATTAAAGGTTGTAGCAATCATTACCGAGTATAGCAAGGTTCTTGCTAATGTGAAAATTGCTACCCATACTCCTGAGGCTACGTATGAAAGTTGCATAGACAGAGATAAAGTGGTGAGTATTTTGGCCACCACTCATAAGGTAGAGCTCAAAGAACTCCAAAAGAAGAACAAAGGAAATAGAGTGGAGTGGGAGAGGATCCTAGTCGAGGTTGATAAGAATTCAAAAGCTATTGAAACCTTACGATGTTCAATTAAAAACCTGTTGAAAGAGTTTTAACCAAATATTACAAGAAGGATGGATGTGCTTGATGACATGGGCAAGGAATTGGAAGGAATGGTTGAAACATTGAACACTTGAGGAAATGAACTGGGTTTTCAGGAGGTAAGCACTCTATTCGGTGACCTCTACCAGAGAGTGAAAACTGAAGTCGATGCCTAGAACAAGTTGGATGTTGAATTACAAAGAGATTTCCATATCTTATTGCAATAATGACAGCACTTCCCCATTCTTTCATTCCTGAATTCTTCATTCCCTTATTCTTTTTCCAAGACATTAAGTCTATTATAAATTATTTCTTTGAAGAAGTGTTCCTGTGGGCAAAGACAAAGTAAAGTGTGGGGTGATGTTGGACCCTTAAAATATTGACAAAGTACAAAAAGGTGCATGGGCGTGCAAGGCCTAGGTTTAAGGTTGGGTGCATACAAAGAACACACACAATGTAGGGTTATAGGAGGGTTTTAGAAGGACCATGTTACGCACCAACAGAACAAGGTCTCAATACTTATCCATATTTGGCATATCAAGTAGGACACGTGAAAAGCATGACCCGACTTTGCATGATCAATGGATAAGGTGCCAGTCTGGTGACAAGTTGTCCTAGGAAGGAATATACCGTGTGATGGAAGCTTCTAGAAGACCATCATGGAAAGGAGTGGAGAGCTCAGGCGTGGAGGAGCATGCTCCCATGGAGGACCACATCTGGACACTTGGCGAAGGATCTGAAGCCCTAGAAAGAAGAGTTGGTAGCTCACAGGGCCTATAAATACAAGCACCCACAACAGAATAAGAAGAGAGATCAATAGAGAGCGAAACTCTGTAGAAATGCCACGAGGAATTGTATTGGGATGGGTAGGTAAAATATAGGACAAGGATGCATCAAGGGGCTTGGGATTGTGATTTTATTTTTGAGAATTAAGGGGTGTAAATCCAGATATGATGTATGACTTTGTTATGCCATAATGTGATGTTCTGTAATAGATCTAATGAATGTGATGAGGTTACCATTTTATTTGAATATGATCATTAATAATTCTGGTCCATCCTCATATCTTCATAGTTCTGTTTCATGTATGTTTATGAAATAAGTATGAATCCTTGCGCATTTCCTTTTTTGTTTTGGTTCAGTCTTATATTCTATTAAAGTATCTTTCTGTCTAGAATGAATGCACTGGTCTAGAATCCGTTTTGAGATCTATGGTGTTTGCATGTCTCATTTCCTCTCACTAACATTACATTCCTATCATAGATAATGTTTCCCACTAAACTCACATAAAGGATAAAAATAAACAAGTGACTCTAGAAGATGAAGAAAAGATAAAAATAAACAAAAAAAACCATTTATGAGTAGGTAAGAATAGGATAAAATCAATTTTTTGACTAATCATTATCTGTAGGTAGAATTAGAACCATTTGTGAACTTATCCAGCTTACAGGCTATTAAGGGGAAAAAATCAAAACATATGAATAACAGACAATACATCATCGTTAAACATGAATCTCTTTCATATAGCAGGGATTACTAACAAGCATTATATTTTATGCGTGTCATGGAACAAAAATCATCTGAAGAACATTAGTATATGTGTCCCCAGCTGTGGGCACCACCATTTCTCAAATATTGCTGATTTGTAAGCATTTTATGATAGTGTTGTGTACAACATACAGTGCTAATGTTATGTGAGGCATTTTGTAGACAATGAAGGATCTTTATTGGGCAAGTAATTTTCCCTGTTATAATATTTTAACATCTAGAAGAATTTTGTTTCAAAATTTCTTTAATTGATGTGGTTCTTCTTAGCAAAGTTCTATATCTAACTACACACACAACACAAGTGACTATAGTAGATTAAGAAAAGAGAAAAATAAACCGAAACCAACATTTATGAGTAGGTAAGAATATGAGAAAATCAATTTTCTGACTGATCATTATTTGTACTAGGATTAGATCCATATGTCAAATGTACGATGTAAATGCCGAAGGGGATGAAGCGAGGAATGACAAAATGAGGAAGTGAAATAGAGGGAAAGGATGAGGGGTGATCAAGAAGGGATTCAATGGAAAGGGAAGAACGTGAGTTCCAGTGTATCGTCTATATCTTATAGGTATTTTTCATGGCAATGCAATATGTGTATAAAGAGGAAACAAAATTAAAAAAATTACTACCCCATAAGGTGGTGAATTAGTTACCAAAATAGGTTTTTCTATGAAAAACATTAATCTTAAACAAATCCATTGTGTGCATATTACTACATGTGTGTCCACAACCATTTGAGGAATTTCATCAAATAGTTCATGTGTATTGTGTAGGCCAAAAATATCCAAGAGATAGTTTGAATAGAAACCAAATAAACAATCCTTATCCCATAAAGTAAAATTCAGATCAGAAACTAACCAATACATCAGTAAACAAATGATCTTTTTCTCATAAACCAAACTTCCAATCAGAATTTTTTGTTTAGATAAGATAGATTCAAAACACAAAGATTTTCCCATTCAAATGGTTTTCCAAGTCTATATCAAGAAATTGTTTGTTTGAACTGACTGTCACGAAGGAATTGAAAAGTTATTTCCATTTTTCTTTCCCCTAAGCTAAAGATGGTGTTGTGCGTTGTTGTTGAAAGAGGGTGATGATGGAGAGTCATGGCTACCAACATGGCTAAATGGAGAAAGTGATTTATCCTAAGGACGAGGAGCTTGACTAAGAAAATAGGGTGGTTTAATCATTGGAGAGTTGAAGGGAAAAGATGATTTAGACATTGGAGAGTTGAAGAGAAAAGGTGATTGTTCTCTCCCGTGAGATGAAGATGCTGTTGGGAGTTGTTACTGAAAGAAGGATGATGATAGAGAGTCATGGTTACCAATATGGCTTAAAGGAGAAGGTGATTTAGCTTGAGGACGAGGAATTTGACTAAAAAAGGAGATTGATTTAGACATTGGAGAGTTATAGAGAAAATGTGAATTTGACTATTGGCATCTTAAGGATGAGAAGGGTGAGCTTATGTTGGGCTTAAATTTCTCATCGTGAACAGTGAAGTATCTATTCCCATCACTTGACAATTTTGTGGGAGTTCCTCACCTAGCTCTGTTTGTCTTGGGTGAACAGCTCATGTCGTGATTTTCTATACCCCCTATTCTAGCAGCATTGTTGAACCTCTCCAATTCAGTTCTGTGAAAATTCTCCATTTCACCCACAATATGTGGGAACTCCTCCCTAACCACATCCTATACAACATCGCCATACCAATCACACCATGACCTGAACATTGAAAATTTGTTAAGGCTCTCTATTATTATATAAACCTTTTAATTCATAACATAAAATTCAGGGAAGGTCATGTTATCTTACTTATGGAAAATTTTCTTCGGTTCATTTTTGTCAACAGGCAAGCTTGTTGCAATGGCTTAAACCTGTTCATTTCTGATATAGAAGGATAATATGAATAATTTATATGTTGTAGTTAATTCTCCCTAAAATTTATAATTATCTATCAACTGTGCCAGAAAGTTTGTAAAAATTATCTATTAAATCAATTGACACCTATCAATCATCCATCTGGTTCTAAGTTTAGGCACTTTGTCCCTTGAAATTTTTAGTGCCCATCAAAAATTAGAGTACTTACGTAAACTTTGGGCTGAGATTTGTGGTTGCCATCTCTGCATGTATACGGGACAATTCTATCTTTATGTTCTCACCCAAAACCTGAGATAAACAAGGGATGTGTGTTCTTTGGATAAATCATGTATAAACTAACTTCATTCATGTTCACAAACTTGATAAATTGAAAGAAGATGAAAATAAAAAATAGGCTGAATTAGTAACTTGTCAGTAGAAGAGTCTATTGCTGCACCATGTAAATGTTTCTTTTTCTTTATATTGTTTACGTTCTTGCGTTCTCTAATAGGTTCTAGTGCCAAGTTGGAATGTGATGGAGCTTCCTCTGAACTTCTTCCAATTAGAGAAAGGTAATGCATCATTGTTTTACCATAAAACTTATTGGAAGACTTCAATAGGTCTAATCCCCATGTATTATTCACTAGCTGTAGTTGTTGTTGATCACTATCAGAATTAGAATCACTTCTATGAGATGAATATGAAGCTTCTTTTTATATATCTGTAGAATGATATTTATTAGCTTTAAGTAGCAATTGATTAAAGGTTTTCTTAACTTTAGTTGTAGTGGCTCCTTTTGTATGACCTGACCCTGATACCATAGGATGTTCTAGTTCTAGAACATATGATTCTTCTGTACATATTTATTTTTCTTTAGGACCATCGATCAACCTAGCTACTTGCCGAAAAGGATTCTTTCTAAATGATTCGGTAGGGTTTATATATATCCTGCACATTGTAATCCTGTTTCATGGGAAAATTCGAAGAGCTCCTTGCAACTGTGAAGTTCTAGAGACTGTGGAACAGTTACATATTGGTGTTTTTCCTTTGAATTTCTTGCTTTGCAAGGACTTAAGCTGAGGCGAGATAGTTCATTTATGGCATGTTTCATAGGATACTTCTCTTTTCTCTGTGCCAGAAAATCCTTCAACATGCTTTGGTCCTCTTTGAACTCCACCACCGACCACTTTGTTTGTTACCTATTCAAGGATTTTGGAAATGCTCATAAGGAATCATCATGTTAAGTAGTAAAACCATATGGGAGATAGGGTATAGGACTGCCTCTCAATAACACATCCCTGGAGTCAATCTCCACCCCTTGTACTACAAAACGAAGCAGAAGAGGCCTCTTTGAAAGATGATAGTCTTCTTCCAAAATACACTTGGTGTAAAATAGTTTCTACTCCACGATCCATAAAGGAAGGTTTCGAGAAAGAAAATACACACACATTAACATATACATATATACGGTTGATAGTTATGGATTAAAAAGGGAAAAAATGATCAAAACCCTTTCTGCTTAATCGCACATATAAGAAAATGCAGAAAGGATGGGTTTTAGCAAGCAATGGAATCTTTTCTAGCTATGACCAAAGAAGAAATTTCAAACACATATTGTTAGAAAAATTTTCAAAACATAATTGACTGTCGTAAATCAAGGTAATATGCATGACATTGAAGACAAAAACTCTCAATGCGCCTAGCTTAGAGCATGTCACAGAAAACATGAGATGCTTAGAGCAGGGTCAGTTCATATTTTTATGCCACAAATGGTCTCATGAGATCTGCATAGTTGGAGACCCGAAAATTTTTCATTCTTTAATCAAAATAAATTAGAACTAGAGTGGTAAATGTTTATGATGAACTTATGAAGGCTTTGATCGGTGCACTGATTTTAGGGGATATTATTTCATAATATCCATGACATTAAAGATTATTTTAGGTGCATTGATGTGCTAAGGTCAAAGTAAAAATTTCAAAAAAGTAAAAATTTCAAAAAAGTATTGTTATAAAATTTTCATACACAATAAAAATTTGTTGTAACCAAGGTAGCATACATGACATTGAAGAAAACACCTTCATGGGCTTGGCTTACAACATGACACATTAAACAAGATCTGCTAAGGGAAGGGTCCATTTTTATGCCTCAAATGGTCTCAGAAGGCTTGTTTTTAATGGAAAAATTATGAAAAATTGAATCTTTAGACAGAGAATCGGAGTGGCTACTATTTATAGTAAGGATTTTGTTTGGTGCATTGATGTTAGAGCCTATTATTTTGTAGTATTTTTGGCTCCAAAATTTGCTATCTAGCACTTGCCCAGAAATTTTAGTTTTTCCCCCCGCACCCCAACATCCCTACTATGGAATCACTAGCTAAGCACAAGAAATATGTTCTTGATATAGGTAGAGTTAGTGGCATAAGAACTCTAAGAGGAAATTCATCACCCAAAAAACTTTTTTGATTCTGAAAATGCAAAAAAATAGCATACAATAAAAGAAAATCTATAAATTATTGGGGAAGGTTGAGGAGAGGGGGGAGTGGGTGATGAGAAAATTTTCAGCACCATCTTAATATATGTTTATTCTCAAATGAAAAATAATTCCCCAAAAACAATTTAGGTTGCACTTCCATGGAGGGGGTTTTGGCCACATGGAATTCAGTAACTTGTTAGTAATGCTATAGGACTTTGCAATAAAACCCCCAAGTTGGGTCTGAGGACTGTGGTTTAGTGATAGATTTTATTTGTAATTTATTTTCTATTTTAAATAAGGTACACAATGTAGGAATGTAATGGAAAATTGATTAACAAAAATTACAAACACTCACATTTCGAGGGAAACATTTTATCGAACCAAAAAAATAAACCCAAATTCAATAAATTGTTGATTTTCCAAGCCAACATATAAAAGAGTGGGAGAGGATTAACAGCTGAGGAGCCCAACCTCTAATAATTAGTGCTATATTTTTCATCCAATATTCAAAACCAAGTGGGTACACACTGTCGTATTCAGAGGTGGTGGCATCATATACGAGGATAGGGTGGGTCCTTGATAACCCATATGAAGGATTCTTCACTTGGTTACAATCCTGTTACAACCTCTTCTATTTGTCTATTAGACAGGATATTAAAGCTCCTGAAGCAAATATATACTACAGATCTCTGTTTCCGTGAGTCCAACCACTAAAATCACATTGATTCCTTGATTGCATTTGGGTTTCCCATTTCTAAATTATGTGTGCCTTGAAATGCAATTCGAGGAAGCAGTGGATCCTGATGTGAATCCAGCTACAAGAGGTTGAAATACCTCCAAAACACATATAATCAACTTTGTAAATAAAAAACAAGAGTTTCAAAATATATTTCTTCTCATTCTAGAATCCAAACTAATATTTTACATCATTACAATCCTCCTTTTATTGCACGTCTACTCTAAAAACCCTAAAATGCCAAAAAACTCGAAACCAAAAAAAACATACCTACTATTAAAACTCATTAGATGGGGCCCGAATTTTTAGTACAAAATATTCCTTTGTAAATTTAGTTGTATGTCAAATTCTGGGTTATTATATACAAGTACATAGCAAAATTTATTAAAGTTCTATAAGACCTAGTCATAAGCGAAAAAATGTTTGAAGCTAATTTAAGACCACTAGACGAAGGAGCTTTACTTCGAGAATATGCCTGAAATGTCACCCAACTATTACAAAAATGATATATATATATATATATATATATATATATGACCCTATATATATATACTAATATTACTAATCTACCACCCTGTAAAATTTCTAGATGATCCAATGGTCAGATCAAAACTTATGGTCTCTGCAAGTTATACTCCCGCATCATTCTCTCCTAGTTGAAAATAATTTAGCTCCTTACGAAATTCAGTTGAAGAAATTTATCTAATTTTGCATTGATTAATCTTCTTTAATTCCCACTCAATAACCCAAGTATTTTCTTCTTGTTGTAAACCTTCCCACTATACCAAATATCTGTTGTAGCTCTCATGTCTAGTAGTGACTGTGTTTTGGTCCAAGACACGCATTACCCTTTACTTTTTGTTCTTCGACATTTGTTTCTCCCATTTTATTTCTTCCTCCACCAAATTTTTTTTATCATGACCAGGAAACTTATATAAGTCAAAAACATTAAAAATTGGTGAGATAACAAAGTTTTCAGGTGGCTCCACCTTGTAGGCATTATCACTCATTTTCTTTAGAATCCTACATGGCCCAATCTTCTTATACTTGAGTTTATTAAATGTACCTTCTTAGAAACCTCTCCTTTATAAGATGAAACATCACCATATCTCCTTATTTGAGTAAACTTACTCTCCTACTAGCATCTGCAACTTCTCTATATTGTTCATTACTCACTTTTAGCTTTTCCCTCTCTTCATCCTAGTAGCTGTAGAATGTGTTCTATAAATGCTTCTACATCATCAGTAGTTTTATCTTCACTGGGTAGCACAGTAATATATAGGACGCCAGTGGGATTCCTACCATATACAATCTAGAAAGGATACCTCCTTGTTGACCTATTTATCGAAGATATTAAATACAAACTCAGCGTGTGGAAATCTAAGTCCCATTGTTTTGGCTTTTCTCCAACTATGCAACGTAGGAATTTCCCAAGATTCTTTTCACTACTTCTGTTTTCCCATCAGTCTAGGGTGATATGCACTATTGAACCTGTATTTTTGTCCCCATTTTCCTCCACAGAGTCTTCCAAAAGTGACTCAAAAAATTTGTGTCGCGATCTAAAGTGATCCTTCTTGGAACTCCATGCAATCTAACCACTTCTAGAAAAAAAACAAATCTATAATTCTGGAAACATCATTAGTTGTTTTACAAGAAATGAAATTTCCCATCTTAGAGAATCTATCAACCATATATGAAACATATAATCATTCCTTCATTGTGTGTTAGGAATTCCTAACCTGAAATGGATACTCAAATCAACCCATGGCCCTGTAGGGATATGTAATGGCATTTACAACCCAATATTATGTGCATGGCCATTAGAAATTTTACACACTCTAGATCTTTCTACAATCCTACTTATGTCCCTCTTTACCTTTGGCCAATAATACTTTTCTACCACAAGATCAGTTGTCTTACTTATACCAAAGTGTCCAGACAACCCCCCATATGCAATTCTCTTATAATATTTTTTCTCATTGAACCAACAGGGATGCACAATTATTTCCCCTAAACAAATAAACATCCTACATCAAATAATCAAATAAACCACTACCTATTGTAGGGTCCTTCAGTTGTCTCATAACATCAACAAAATTTGAATCACCTTCATACAATTCATTAACTTCCTCAAACCCTACTACTTCATTTTCCATTGTTGTCAAAAGTGCTACATGCCGATCAAGGGCATCAACAACTTGATTCTTCTTACCTGAAATTATGCTTTAAGACAAAATTATATTCTTGTAAAAATGAAACCCATTTTGCATGCCTATTATTTAGTTTCTTTTGTGTGTTTACATACCTCAATGCTTCATGGTCAGTGAAGAGTAAAAATTCCTTTGCTACCAAGTAATGTCTCCAGTGCCTTAATGCCTGAATAATAGTATAAAATTCCACATCATAAGTAGAAATTTTCCTCCTGAATTCATTTAGGTTATCACTAAAGAATGCTAGATTCCATCCTTCTTAACTCATTACAACTCCAATTACAACATGTAAGGCATCACAATTCAACCTCAAAGATCTTGTTAAAAGCTATACAATACCAAAACAGGTGCTTCTGACACTTTATTTTTCAAAAATTCAAAACTATATGTTTCTTCCTTAGTCCATACATAATCCCTCCCTTTTGTGCACTCTGTTATGGGTGCAACAATGCTACTGAATTTCTTAATGAACTTTCTATAAAAAAAATTTCAATCCATGAAAACTACGAACTTGTGTCATATTCCTTAGAATAGGCCATTCAAAATTTCCTTTACATTTTCATCATCCATCCTCACTCCATCCTCTGATATGAAAAACCCCCCAAAAAAAGACTCTTATGAAGAAATCTACACTTCTTTAAGTTTGCATATAGACTCTCTTTACGTAACAAGTCTAACACCAATTTTATATGTAACAAGTGTTCTTCCATTGTCTTACTAAATATCAGAATATCATCAAAATAGAACAAACAAACTTACATTATACTCTCAGAGTACTCTGTTCATCAGCCTCATGAATGTACTGGGTGCATTAGATAGCCCAAATGGCATCACCATCCACTCATACAAACCTTATTTTGTTTTGAAATGTCATTTTCCATTCATACCCTTCAAGGATCTCAGATCTGGTAGTACCCACTCTGTAGTTTATCTTGCTAAAATATCGAGATCCCAGCTAGCATATCCATCATATCATCCAATCTTCGAATTGGGAACCAATACTTAATTGTGATCTTATTTATGGCCCTATTGTCTAAACACATTCTCCAGTCTCCATCTTTTTTGGGATGTCAATAGAGCTGGGTTAGCACATGGACTCATGTTTTCTCTCACTAATCCTTTCTGTATTAGATCTTTCACTTTTTTCTTCAACTCTTCACTCTATGTCAAACTCATCATCTGATAGGCTTTCTTGGTTTAGAAGGGCTGATCCTGGGATAAAATCAATATGGTGTTGAATATATCACTTTTGGAGGTAACCCATCTAGTAGCTCATCTGGTATGACATCTTTGTATTCTTTTAATACCTTTTCCATAGCAACAGGTATACCATAAGGTTCTACCTCCTTCTTTGACCATCAATAACATAACACCAGCCAAATTCTTCCATTTCTGTAACAAACTCTTTTTTAGCAAATAAACCCTCACTCTTCTCTTCTTCCTTGAAGGGTAACAAGACCACCTTTACACCATCCTTCCAAAAGGTATATGTATTCTTTCCTCCATCATGTGTAACCTTTCTATCATATTGCCAAGGCCTCCCCAATAATATATGGCATGCATCGATTGGGATAACATCACACCACACGTCATCCTTATAGGTATTCCAAATAAAAAAATTTATAAGGCATATTTTATATATGGTTACCTCATTCCCTTTCTTGAACCATGATATATGATAGGGATATGGGTGCTTCTCACATTTCAGATTGAGTTTATCAACCATCACACTTGAAACCATATTTTCACAACTACCACAATCAATAATAATTTGACATACCTTTCCTCAAAAGGTGCATCTTATTCGAAATATATTTGTTCTCAACCACAAATCAGCACCAGCAACCATATCCTATTCTTTATCCTTCCTTCAGAAATCATTGTCCTCCTTATCATGAGGTTTTCACCCAAGTATTTAGCAACCTCCATTTCTTCTTCCTCTTCATCTTCAACCAGATTTACTCATGGTTTTTCTCCTTGCCATCTATCTTATGTAGGATAGTGCAGAAACTCAAAAGCTCTGTGACCCTCTTCACCACATTGTAACATTTATATTACCTTTGGGGGCTATTCCATCCATGTCCTCCATTATAACCTCCTCCTCTCTTAAACCCCCTACCTCTTTGGTAGTTACCATGGCTTTGACCAGAATTCTTCATGCCCTTCTACATTACAGGATTCACCTTTTTTAATTCAAATCTACCCCTTCCTCTCATTGGAGATGATGATGGCCCTCTTTTCACACCTCTTCTAAAATTATTCCTCTTGTTCTTTTCTTTTTCCCTTAATGTGAGTTGATAAGCATCATCTAAGCTATGGATCTGGAGCATACTCAACTCATCTTGTATAGTGTAACTCAATCCATTTATATACCATGTAGCCTTCTAGTCTTTAGACTCTCCCTTATTCAACCCTGATTGACAACTTGTAAAATTCATTGGTATACTCCTCAATGTTGAGATCCTTTTGTCTTAGGTTTTGAAACCTTCGAAAGAGTGTCTGAGCATGATAATCTAAAGAAATACATTTTTCTTTCAGCTTCTTTACCATTTTATTCCAATTTTAGATCTTTCCCTTTCCATTCCTTTTTATTTCATTTTTTAGGTGATCCCACCAATTCAATGCACGTATGAAAAACTTAGTGCATGCAAAACTAACCTTCTTCTCTGCTGAAAGGGTTTTCCACTCAAATAATTTTTCCATGTAATTCAACCAGTCAATCAACTCCTCTGGTCATAACCCTCCACCATAATCAGGAACATTAATCTTGATGTTGTCATTATTTCCCTCTAAATATTGGATCAATCTCTCCTTAAATGGTATCTCATTAAATGTTTCTTCATCTCTCTCATTTTCTTCTTCATTTCATCCTTCATTCATTAATGGAGGTATTTCTTCAGTATCACTATCTAGGTCTACATCCCCATTTGCATGTCTCCTTGTAAAGGTGGGTAAATTCTCTTGTGAGCTCAACAAGCATGTCTCTATACCTCCTGCATATGCCTATTCATCTGGGAATAACCTCTCCTTCCCACATCTAGCCATGATTATATAAAATAGAGGAAAAATCACACAAAAAAATGTAATATATTTACCTTAACTATTTTTGTAAGATCAAAATCCTACTCTGATACCAATTAATGTGAATCCAGCTACAAGAGGTTAAAATACCTCCAAAACACACATAAAAATCTTTGCAAATAAAAACTAAGAGTTATAAAATATATTTCTTCTCATTCTAGAATCTGCACTAATATTTTACAATATTATAATCTGTCCTTTTATTTCACCTCTACTCTAAAAAACCCTAAAATGCCAAAAATTAAAATTCCCACGAAACCTAAAATACCAAGTTACCTAAAACAACTTGGATGGGCCCCAAATTTTTTGTCCCAAATATTACTTCATAAATTAAGGCTCACGTGAAATTTTGACTTATTTTAACAAGTAAAACAAACATTATCAAAGTTCTAAGACCTAGTCAAAAGCAAAAAAAACATTCGGAGCCAATTTTAGGCCACTAGATGAAGGAATTTGGGAAAAAAAATATGCAAAAATGTTACCACAACCTTGCAGGAAAGTTTACCCCAATATAGTACTAATGTATATCTACCACCCTATAAAATTTCAAGACGATCCAACAGTTAGATCAAAAGTTATGGTCTCCACAAGTTATGCTCCTGCATCAGATCCACAGACCACACATGGATGCTAGAACATGTGCCCATGATGCAAAGGTTTTGTATTAAGAAAAAAAATATTTCAAACCATCAAAAGTACTTAAAGATTATATTGAATATGAAACGGTAGTGAGGATTGAGCATAGTACGGCTATGGTTTTTCAATTGATAGTATGCAAAAAAAATCTCAAGTCTGCGTAGATGGCAAGAATAAACTTGTGAATGGCCCCTATCACCATTTGTGTGGAAATCATGGCACCACATCTAATTTTTCCACATTGGTTGACTTGATCATATTCATCTTGATTTCAATGTTTAGACCAAGTGTCCACCAAACATATGGAATTGTATAAGGATGTGAGTAATTACAAGTCATAAAACTCAAATATTTATTACGCAATCCGGCATAACTAGTAAATATTAATCTCTCACTAGAATATCCACCATGGCATAGGTGCAATGTAAGACACCGAGTCTTTGCCAGTTGAATCCTTAACCATGATTAAAGTCACCTACACAACACAAAATGTATATTCAAAGGGAAAGTTTACTCTATAACAAGAATCTAGAGACTTGCACTTTCAAGTTCGCGTCATTAGATGGCAATAAAATTCTAGAAATAATATCCATCATCTACAAAAATATGGTAATTGCTAGTCTTTGTGTTGTTCAAGTCTGAAGGACATAATTGGTAGGGTCACATGGCTATGATACCCTTGATGTAATAAGGTTTCCACTATTGATAGAGAAAGTTGCTATTAAATGCTCATTATAATGGCTATGGCTCTCACAATTCATAAAGTGCAAGGGTTAACATTGCCTATAAAAACTATAGATATTGGCTGTACTGAATGTCAAAAATCTTGGATATCCCACTACATTGATTTTGGGTAGACAAAGAATGTCCATCTAAGGAAAATGCTTCCAAAAATCTAGAACAATTTACGAGGTGAATTTGCAAGACTCTCAGTCACATTTCATGCATAGTAATTCAATGGAGAAAATACATCAAGAGACATATTCTTTGTAGCAACGTATTTGTTAACGGATTTGTAACTAACTAAAAAAAACTGAATCCTTGGTAACTGTATCCTTTGGCATCTAAGTTTTTTGGCTATGCTCCCCTTGGTCTGCAAGAAAAACTTCTTTCCTTGCTTCCCCAAGTCGGCATCTCAATTACATCTCCTAGAATCTGATCTTGACTAGTCTTAAACAATTTAGACGCACACTCTACTACTATCCCAAACTCGAGAGTTATGTAATATAGGATTAAGTAGTAAATAATATCACTTCAGACTGCATCATGTACAAAAGGATTTAGTTTCACATCACAATGCTTCCTATTTAAAATTGTACAGTATGGTCTAGGATAAGTTCTACGGCTGCTTAACAAATTTATATGGTCCCACCCCTTTATCATGCTTATGACATCGGTAATTCTAATTTGAATATTTGGGAGTGTAATCATTTAGATGCTTGGTCTAGGGTTCATCTTGTCATAATAGAATTCACCTATGGTGAAGGTTATATACACGACATAATAAAATGCACACCACTTTATTACTGGTTGTAACTACTTGAGTGCGGCGAGCTCATAATTACAATATATTAATCGCCTGGATGACGTACTCAAGGACACTCCTGGGGATCTTCCAAAATGTAGATTACACATCATTTAGAGAAACCACTACTAGAGGGCTATGCACCACTCAACTAGGTCATAAGATTCTAGCTTCGGCATCCATTGACGTCGTCACTTTTAAAGGTCCTAACCAGACATATCTCGACCGCCGATGTCAACAAGAAGCCAAGGATACGGACAATACACGCATTCAAAGGTTTTCAAGGGTCTAAAATTTGTGAATTTAGTCTAGAAGCATTGTAGCATACTTACAAAACGTGTTGGGTACATTCTCTACTCTATAAGTTATTACCACGTATATTTCGATGATTCAAGAGACCCCCAGGGGAATCATAGGGGGTTTAATGCTTAGATTCACAGCTGCAATACTTATATACATGTAACCTAAGTAGAACTTTACAGTACAGGCTTGGTACCACTCAAGGGAATTTAGTCGCATACACTTGGATTGGAAATCGAAAGGGGTTGACCATTATAGCAGTAGGGAATTCATGTATGCGGGCACGTACATGTTCATTTCTCCTTAATTATTCAGTCTAATGTTGTTTGGGTGAACAATATGTACAAGTATGTAGGGTTTCCACATTACACTGTAATTGTCATTCCTAGGTTGTGCCAAGGTTGTTACAGAATAAGAGGTATGACATATAATGAAGCATTCTTTCTAGGCAATTGCACAGGGCGTAGAAAGTTTATAGAAGATGACTAAAAAATGGTCAAAGACTATACAATACTAATTAGGACTATACAAAATGAGGGTATCCACAGACCAGTTGATAGTAGGTGTATACGTCATTTACCCATTCATTCTACAATTACCAGTCTTGTACATGAAGCATCTTCAAGTGATGTAGAATAGCCTATTTTCCCAGTCTAGCACATCCACATCTCATGTGTTCTACTATGTACATTTAAGTCTTTATCTCGGCTATTGTCAATATTTGACTTATCATTCTATAATTTATTAGTTTTTAAATTGAAAAATTAATGTAATAGCTTATTATTGATAACCATTTATGGTCGGATTTATAAGATAATGAAATCAAAATAACCCCATATAATGAAGCGCCTTAAATCTTGATATTGCTCATATTGTTATTGAAGTTCAGGGTGTAACGTAATCCGCCCGAGCCTTCTGGAATGATAAATGTTATTAGTTTGTAAAAAACAATTCTAAAATGGACTCCAATTTACCTTGTGTATGTTTATTTCTCCCTTTCCTCTAATTGATGAGGTGGACTTTATGAAAGTATATTAAGTCGGGTGTCTCAATAGATAAGGAGCGTGGCACTAAAATACTGCAATTACAGTATATTCCTTGATTGATTCTCTTGAGAAGTGCAAGGTTTAGATCACCCCTGAGAGATAATTTTAGTAGCTACAATGATGTAGGACATGTCTAAATGTTTGAGCCCAATTAAGGGCATACTAAAACCACACAGGATCCTTCAGAGTTAACTACATGGAACAAAATATAAAAAAGGAACACATTTTGTATAAATCATAATATATCACATCAAAATAGTTCTAGTTTCTCAACGATACAATTATCACACAATTGTATTGAAGAGACTACATACAGTCGCAATAAGTCTCTCTTAGAGATATCATAATAGCCACCAGGAAAAACAATCTACTAACCCAAAACTTTTTATAATATACCTCGAATGTCACATGCTCTACTACTTTACTTTTAAGAAGGTTCATGGGTTTATTAATCATTGGGGATATTTTTACAGTATCTGGATAAACGGGAAAATTTTAATAATACTCTTGGAGATATCCAACAGCAAATTTCTTTCTAAACACTAATCGCATTGAGATAACCTATCAATAAAGAGATAACCATGCAAATGTAAATTGATTCACTATCCCGTAGAGTTGATTCAAAAATACGTATAATTATATAATTAAGATAGACCACATTAATCGGTTTTTATAAAACTTAAGCTATCAAAATCAACACTTAAGAATTACTAGAAACACATGTCAATACTAGAGGTCTAACTGAAGGAAAATTATTGGAAAGCAATACAAACCACATATTTCAATGACTCAAATTGTGAGAGCTAAAAAATACATGTACATGTCAAATTCTGATGTTTTCCATGATGCATGGCTACATCTCCATGAGTATGAACTTTTGGCAAAAAATACCTACATCTAGCCTCATTTTTTGAAATATTTAAACCCTAATCACCTACAAAAATTCCTAACAAAACATTTAAAATACTTTTCAATAAAAACAATAAAAGAACATGCTACAAGAAGGTCATAAAAATAATCGTGGATGAATATAGTTATTAACATGATCATTTGGTGGATCCTTTCCATACTAGCCAACAATTTTATATGACAAGGTATGCTCAACCCACAATATGATGCACATCCATGTAATTATAAATACCTTTGTCCTCCCTCAATATGAAATAAGCAAAAAAATCTCAAATTTGTTTTTTACTTTCTGACGACATCACTCAAAAATTACCAGCCTGTACCATTTTTGTATGCGACTTACCAGTAATATAAAATATGATGTTGGTCGGTATTATGTTTTAAGCTACCAAATGACAAAACATAATATATTGTCAGTTGGTAGCATAAAAAAATGATACTAGCCAACAACATAAAGGTGAATATCATGAATTAAAATTTCGCACTAAAATGAATTTAGAGCTAAAATTAATTTGTACCTAGAAAATTTTGGTGACCCTGTCCTAATTCCCACCCTAAATATTTGTCAATTTCAAATTTTTAAAACCGGAAATATTTGTGAATTAACGAATATTTTCCACTAAAAATTTCCCTATTCTAACTTGGACCGATGATATGTAAACATATTTAAATAGTTTAACATATTAATATTTAACAATATGCCTGGAACAATTACATGTCTACACATAATGATGTGTTGTTGGATATACACCTCATCCCCATCTAGATCCATGGATCGCAAGCCACATCCACTCACTCACAAGGAAATATAGTGAAATCTAATAATTATTTTAGTTGAACCTATTTTGAATTCTATGTATGGAAGGGCATGACTAAATATGGACAATCCCACTAGTTCTTAACTAGATCCACCCAATCCCTACTAGTACTACTACGGAGAAAGGTCATTTTATAGCCACCTACTTCAAACTCTAGATAGAGATAGGTTTCATTTCTCTATACATTCTTCTCAAGATCCCTATCCTATTCATATAAGGGAAATGTCATCCAAAATCTTTTATTTACATGTAAAGAGGGTTAATATTTGTAATGCCCACAATTTTACCTGCACAAAACCCAAGACAAACCAATAGTTAATTTACTTAATGATTTTTTTTATAAATCCGGTTGCAATGTTTAGCTTACTTCCCGGTTAGCAACCTATGGTTTTAATAATCATTTAATTAGTATTTTTTAATATCCAGTTTGGGTTAGAATTCTATTGTTACAATCTTTAAATAGTTTAGCAACATAGTTCAAAAGTCATTTAATAATTTATTACTCTATGGCTAAGTCTAATTTGTCCTTCCATTTAAAAAAATGCTATTAAATTTAATCTCCAATTATAAATGTTGTCCAATTACTAATGGAATGAATTTAGTTTAATTATCACAAAGTCATGACCTCTTCATTTTTCAAAGTTACTAAATAAATCATAATGGAATACAAATTAAACATAACTTGTACACCACTTAAGTGGCCCCATTCAAACTTGCCCCATGCATTTAAATGATGATCTCACGTACTCTTACCTAACTTTTGTAGGGAAGAATTTTGGCCATTGGATGGATTGAATTTGAGCCCGTAGATCTAGGATTCAAAAATAACCCTAATCCTCTTTTACGAAGATTTTATTCTTTGATTTGACTTATTTTCTCATTTTTTTTTTGCAGGTTTTAGGAAAGGAGAGGAATCCATAGAAGATGAAAATGGAGATTCGAATGGATACATATAAATCCAACTTTATTTTATTTCTCTGTTTGTTATTTTTTTTCTACTCTCTCCTAGGGTTTTATTGAAATTCCTATTTTTGTTACTATAATTCAAGGTATATACCCATTTGGGTATATGGGCATTGACCCATTTGATATAATCTTGTTTTTGTTATTTTAAAAAATATATATATTCACTTATTGTGAGGGGTATATATACATATGTATATATATCCCCAAGTATATAAATGTATGTATATATATACAAATTTATTATCTTATTAAATAACAAAAAAATTCAAACAATTATATATATATATCTTTGTGTGTGTGTAAGTATATATATATAATGGTTGTATGCAAAGAATGCCTGATCGTGGGTTTGAATTCTTTTACAGTAAGCAATGTTTATTGGATTGGCAAACTAATTGCGTGGGTTTTACCCTACGTGGCCCCATTAAAATATTGTCTTATTATAAATATATATTTTTTAGTTTTATATATATATATATATATATATATATATATATATATATATATATATATGTATGTTAATTTATTTTATTGTTAATATTAACATTAATAATTACAATTTCCTTGTCTAAAATTATTGGTTTTAATAATTGTGATATTTTTAATATATATACAAAATAAAAGTATACAATTACGTATAATTTAGAATTTAATATATAGATATATATATTTTATTATGCTGTGTACTTAAGAGTATCAAAATTTATAAGGTAAGAGAAATACAAGACAATAGGTTTTAAAGTTTTCTTCCTATTCATTTAAAAGTAAATTTAGGGAATAACTAATAAGATATTTCATTGAACATGTCTTGAAATACATTCATAGTTTAAATATTTCAATATAATTTTCCTTCAGTAAAACAAGAATAACCATTATTTTTTCTTCTTTTGACAATTAAATGACAACCATTTCACATAGCAAGAGCATTTTAACAAGGTTCTCATTTCTTCTAAAATGAAACACATCTCATTTTAGAAATAACGAAAGAACTTAAATTCAAGGAGATGTATATTCCATTTCACTTATTTCAAACTTTCTACTTCACCAACACAATTTAATAAATTAATAGTTTTCCTTTCATGAAACTATCACATTTGCAAATATAAGTTTCTCATACAAACATTGTTAGAAGAGTTTACAAGTTAGAGGTATTTCGAAGTAAAAATACAACGTTTTTTTTAAGCACACATTTTTACACTCTTCCAATCAAAGTGAGAATAATTAAATGAACAATTTACAACATAAGGCTATCAATAAGGCCAAAATCTAAGTCTCCATTTACATGTTTTCTCTCAATTGTAGGTTCAATCTTGCACTCTTCAACTTTTCACAACAAGGATCACAATACAAAGGAAGGAGAAATAGGAAACCCTCTCCACCTAACCTTTAATCCATTAAAAGAATAAAACATCCCCTTAATAGACCCTGAGCCCCAGCCAAAGAACCCTGAGGGATCTTGAGCAATATTTGAAAACTTTCAACAAACATGGATTCCACAAACAACATACATTTTAAAATATTCAACAAAACTAAAATGATATACTAAAGAAGTTTAATAACTTCTCAAACAATACATAGGTTTGATACCAAACCAAATGGAGCAAGGACTATGAGAAACCACCTCTTTTTGTCTCCCAAGGGAAGTGGGAGTTTCACCCTAGGCATCCAAGTGCACAAATAAACAACACAATATCCTTATCTCTCCTTGAAAGTATGCAACAATATGACAATGATTTCCTTTTCACACCACATAGATGAACCTTCTAATCATAATCCCACTAAATACATCCCTAAAAAACTCCCTTTTCCCTCCTCAATGGTCCTATAAGTCCATCTCCCACACCCTGCTTAAGGCATACTATCCAACCACACAAAATCACATTCACAAAACTTGTACTATATTAAACAAGAACCATTTTTTCATTTACAAACCTAAATAAGAAAAATACAAGGATGGAGATCCTACCTCTCCACCACGCTACCAATAAAAATTCACTTCACTAGTCTTTCACACCTCTAAGCCAAGAAAACTCCCAAAAGCAACTCCAACAAGCTCCCAATTTCAAAAATGCAAAAGGAATAAAATGAACAAGTAACCCCCATTCCATCAAATTGTATCAATAAATAGAAATGGAATGTGAGGATGATGAGGTGGCTCCATGTACGATGCCACTTCATCATTCCTCCATTCCCACAATCAAGTCCAAACACCATGCCCAAGACAATAAATGAACATATAAGACAATGAAAACCCAAAAGACACTCAAAAGTGCACACCAGGCCTTCTAAGAACAAAATTAATTGAGGTAATTAGGAAAGTGAATTTATTTTCACTCTTTTACACTCCAAAAAGGACAAATAAATAAAAAATAAAGTCCCCAAGCCATAGGTAGGGTTGTTGGGTGAATTTAAGAGGAATAAGACAAGCTTATCTTGTCCCACAAGTCTCGAAAGAGGCCTCCCAAGTCCAAATCCGAATTTTGAAGTTGGGAAGGAGTACATCACACACAAACCAAAACAAATTTCACTTACATTGACAAGATTTCAAGGACCACCTAACCTCATAATTATCTATTTGTCACATTTGTATTTTAGTTAATAAATTAAGTAGGATTAACTAATTAAGACACAATTATAAATATTAATAAGGTGACAACAATTTTCAACAATTAAAACATAACACAAAATAAAAGAACATTACGACCATGGCCACACATGTGAGGTCACCCCCATGGTAAACCTCCTTACTAAGCATGCAACAACAACACACCATAACATTACACAAGTTGTCAAATTTTGACCATGTTGCTCAACACGTGACATCCTTCCATGGTTGGTCCCTTATCCCCTTTTGATGTATGTGATAGAATGTCCTACAACACAAAAAATACCTCTCTAGCCTTATAGATGAATTAACAACATTGAGATAAATATACATATAAAAATAAATGCTCATCATCAGAAATTAGCAACTCTATCATCTAGTAACATATAATTGATTCGATATTGGCATCCATAAAATCATAATTCTACTAAAACAATCCAACATATGTTATACATCAAAATTATGACATGTTAGTTAAAAAATAAGAATATCACAAATCAACATATATATAATTGTCTATCATCGCCATCTAGTGCATCATAATAAAAATGTAAATAACATAACATTAATAGTCCAAATATCCGCATAGTCCATCATCTAGTGATCAAAATATAATACTCAAATATCTAAGTATCAATCTAGCAGTAACGACATCAAAATGAAATAATGTTGAAGAGAAGTGGGCACTACGTCCCCCTCCCCTTATAATCAACTTCCTCTTGGAAGTCACTAGAATATATGAGGAAATTGGGCTCACAAAAAATTGGCATCCTCTCCTGTTGCTGCAGTCTCATCATACCTATCCCATTAGACACGCAACTGGTCAATCTCAATATCTCAAAGGCCTAGGGTCTTGTGCTCTATGATGCACATGGGCTCCAATGACACCTGCCCCTGAACTTGCAGTGTGGTCCAATCCAAAACATGACAAGGATCTATAATGTTTCTCCTAAGCACATAAATATGAAATACATCGTGGATGCGATACAAGTTGTGTTGTAATGCTAGATGATAGGCCAAACGACCAATACACTCCAAGATCTCGAAGGGATCCATAAATCTAGAAGCTCACTTATATCCTTTTCCATAATGGATAGGACTCTTATGAGGCCTGACACAAAGAAACACCTTTGTGCCCACCTCAAAACTAAGATTTTTTCTCCTCTTATCTGTATATCTCTTCTTTCTATCATGAGCCTCATGTAACCTTTGTCGAATAATGATAACCTACTACTCCATATCCTATAATAAAATTTGGCCCAAGATAAACTTTTTTATCTAATCTATCCCAACTCAGTGGTTTCCTGCACTCGCTGGCATACAATGCCTGAAAATGAGCCATACCAATTGAACTTTGTAAACTATTGTTGTAGGAAAACTCTACTAAATACAAGTAATAAAGTTAGTACTCATCCCAAGCGCATGTGCGTGGTAGTCTAGAAATGAGAGGTTTATAAAGGATTGAAGTCATCGATAATCTTCCATTGAATCCCATGCAGTCTGACAATCTCATCTACATAAACTTATGCCACTACACTAGCTATAAAGGTGGTTTTCACCGGAGAAACATGAGCCACTTTTTTCAATCTATCCACTATGACCATAATGACATCGTGGTTATATCTTGAGGTTGGTAGCCCTACTATGAAATCCGTGGAAATGGTGTCCCATTTCTACTCTAGTATATCATGCAGGTAGAGAAGGTCAGTTGGATGCTGACGCTCGATCTTCACCCTTAGACACTCTAAGAAACGTGACAAAAACTAAGCTATATATCTTTGAAAATGGCACCAATGGTATAGCTGTCTCAAGGTGGTGTGCATCTTGTTCACCCCTAGATGGGTTGAATAAGGTGCATGATGAGCCTCTGCCAATATATCCTGTCTCAAACCTCCATCCCTAGGTACATAGATCTAGCCTCTGTTTCTGAGAAGACCATATGAATTTAATGAAAATCCATCAAACTTCCCCTCAAGGGTTATCCAAGACTCAATCTTTGATCTGGTCATAAGGTAGAAGCTGTCATATGGAAGCTTATGTAAAATCCTGCCCTGCAAATCTATACCCACTGAAGTAGCCATAATCAAATGTCTTTATCTAATTAGAGTGTCTGGAACCACATTCTCTATCTCCATGTCGTACTCACATAGAAACTCCATCCAACATCACTAACAAGTGTTGAGATTGGGCTATGTGAAAAGGTGACGGAGACTCAAATGATCAGTCTTGAGAATGAATCTCCATCCTCGAAGCAAATGTCTCAATTAAACCAAAGCATGCACAAATTTTGCAAGCTCAAGCTCATGAGAAAGATAATTGAGTTCATAATCCTTGACTTTGCGAGACAAAAATGCTATACCACAGCTCTCCTATATCAATACACCCCTAAATATTGCCAAAGAAGCATCTGTGCATACGAAAACCACTCCTTGTGGATCTGGCACTGCAAGAATAGGTGTTTTTGTAAGGCATTCCTTCAGTGTCCTAGAGGCCTAATCACATCTATTTGACCAAATGAAATTATTCCATTTCCGATGAAAGGAAGTTATGGTGTGCACAATCCAAGAGAATTCCTAAAAATATATCCTAGAGTAACCTTCCAATCCCATGAAACTACACACCTCGGTCACACTGTTGGGTGTTGACCAATCCATAATGGCTCTAATTCTTAGAAGGATCAACTGTGATACCTTCCATAGAAATAATGTGGCCCAAATACTACTCCTCTGACTGAAATAATGCACACTTCTCCAGGTTCTTGTAAACATGATGCTCATGAAGACACTATAGAACCTAACAAAGGTGCTCATCGTGCTCCTTACGCATACAAAAGTAGATCAAAATTTCATCGAGGAACACGAGTATAAAGCGGTCTATAAAATTCTTGAACACCATATTTATCAAACTCATGAACACTACAGGGGTATTCATCAGATCGAATGGAACAACTGTGAAATCCTAGTGGCCATATCTCATACGAAAATCTATCTTGTGGATATCTTCCTCTACAATCCTTAGATAATGGTATCTAGAATTAAGATCTATTTTGGAAAACACTATGGTCCCCTTCATCTGATCAAACAAATAATTGATGCGAGAAAGGGGGTAACGATTCTTGATCATTTTTTTTTCAACTGTCGATAGTTCATACACAACCGTAAGGATCCATCCTTCTTAACAAAAATCACTAGTGTACCGCAAGGGGATAAATTAGGATAGATTAGGCCTTTCTCGAGAAGGCCCTCTAGCTACAACTTGAGCTCACATAGCTCATATGTGGGCATCTCATAAGGAGTGCGTAAGTATTTTTGCAACCTATTATAATTTTTTATTAATGGTAAAAGGTTTTTTGGATGGGATCCTACCTAGGTACATCAAGAAAGGGTCAGCACCCTTATAAAGAAATGATAAAAAATAATAAATAAGAAGCTCATTGCCCAACAATCCCACAACAACAAGAAACACAATTGCTACCTGGTGAGAAAGATAATCCGAAGAGGAGCGACCAAACAATAGGAAAAAACCCAAAAACTAGATAGGAAAAATGGTATTTTTATGAAGTTTTCTCTTGTTGTAAACCATTTTCCAACTTTCTAAATCCTCCTCAATCAGAATAAAAACTTCAAGATCATTGATCAATATGTATGTGTTATTTTTAAAAAGGAAATGAAGGAGGAACATTTTCCTTAGCCGTTATGCAAGACTTTGAATCATTATTATTCTTCAACTGAATAGACTGAAGAGGGGATCTATCAGGAGAAGATGTGTGTCTCTCCACCACCTCAAGAGCCACTTGTGAAATGATATTTGGAGATTCTAAATGAGGCATTTGAGAGGGGATAACTGATGAGGAAGAACCCACCCAAGGGTGATTCAAGAATTTTTTTTGGGTAAGTACAAAAGGGGGATCAAGGGTGGAATGTGAATGAATGGGGCCTAACCAGCAGATGAGATTAGCACCCCATTTTTAATGCATCCAAAATCCACAGAGAAATTCCCTATATTAAAACACCTTGAGAACCTAAAATCTATTGCATCATAGTTCAATATTTGTGTCTAGGTTCTATCGACAATTTTTAAATTAATATTTTGAGGGAGATATTTGGAGATGTTGAAGTCCATAAGAATCCTAGCATAAGTAGTATGTCGCTGGGGGGAGGTAGCTTGGTCAGATTTTACAAAGGCTTCCAGCTTGTTAGCTATGGCTGTAAGGAAAGAGTTATCCGAAAGTTGAAGGGAAATACCAATGAGTCTAACCATATGGGTAAAGTATCAAATGAGTCAATTAATGGGTTGTGTTGGTGCTAAATTTGATCTCACCCTATTCACCCTTGAAATTCTTCAATTTGTGAGATCTATCGTATTTTCTATTTCCCTAAATGGATGCGTGAAAGGTTTTCTTCATTTGTATATTGTTGAAGATCCTTCTCCATGGTTGTGGATCACATTTGGGCCTTGTATCATTTCCAAATTATTTTTCCTTAAAGAAAAATTCACTTATGGGCGCAAATGGTGATTTCCCTATGTTTTACGGTTTGACGGGCGTGTTTTTCTCATCAAATTATATCTCAGCATCTTCAGCTACATGGTATCTTTTGATTGGATGAGGCATGTCAGGTCTATTCTATAACTTGTAACTTTTTTCTATGTTTGCAAAAAGATCAATTTGGCCCCGCGGCCCCATTGAGTTCTGATTGGCCATTCAAATTTATAAAGGCGGAGTGAATTTCTCTTTTTTCCCCAAAGGTGTATACGTGTTCATTTTCAATTGGTTGCAACCCAGCGGGTCTTTTTGGTGAAATTTTCCACTTTTGTCTCATTTGTAAAAAATACCAAATTGGCCCCACAACCCCAATAACATCTAATTGGTTAATCAATAAATATAAAGCGATAGGTGAAATGTCTTACGTTGACCTCGAGGAAGGACACATGGCATTTTTTCTTGTTACAAGCGGGAAGGCGGGTTGGTGGAACATTTTAAAGTTTTTTGCCTTTTTGTACAAGGGAGAAAAGTTATGAAATAACCCACAACTCTACTGGGGCCCACATCAAAAGTTACAAGCAGAAGGCAGGACGGTGGAACATTTTGAAGTTTTTTACCTCTTTATATGAGGGAGCAAAGTTATGAAATAACCCACAACTCTGCTGGGTCCAACATCAAAATTTAGAAGTGGAGAGGTAGGTCATCGAGGCATTTTGAATATTTTTGCCTATATGTGAAAAAAGGAGCATATTTATAAACTGATCCACAACCCCGTAGGGTAAAGAGTGATGTCACATGTTTGAGTCAGCATTTGAAAAGTCAAATCAGGAAGCGAGTCTCCGAAGGAAAATTGTAAATTTTGCCTTTTTGTTAATAAGGGTAAAATTGTAGAAATGAGCCGTGACTCCATCAAAGGCCCAGATTAAGCCATGTGTTGAGCCTATATTTCAAAGGCGGAGGTGCGGGGAAAAAATTGAAAATTGTGCATTTTCTCCAAAAGTAAAAAATATGCAAAAGGCAACCCCAGGCCTGTTCTAGATCTAATCTTCCACGTGGACGACTCTAATTCAAAGTTGTGAATGGGAAGAATTAATGGTTATGGCATGATGCATAGGTTTTTCCGCCATTAACGTTCCATGACTTCAGGAGATAGAAATACGCAACATTGTTCCATGGTGAATATGAACGATTTCTTGTCGTTTCTATCAACAAAAGTGCAATTGAAGTGTTGTGGAGATCTAATTTGTAAATTTGAGGAAGTGCAAGAGTTGATATTTTGAAACAAAGTTACTTAGGCACCAGTAAAAAATAAATTACCTAGATCCAGCAGAGAAAATCATAGAGGAAAGAATGAGGATAAGGAATATATACGCACAAAGGATGAAGAACGTGCTTGCTAGAGTAGATGATTGGAAGCCCAAATTAAAACAATGATGGAAATATCTGAAATGATTCACCTTTTGAACACCTAGGAACTTTTTTTTGTAAACCTATTCAAGATCACTTTTTGGAAATCATGATCAAATATGTAACAAACAAATGTCCCTTGAATATTCTTTGTTTGAGGGGAAGCTTTAATGTAAATGATTGCTATAAAGGGCATGCGTTAGTCATGCAGATGGTCAGGGGTTGGATTCTTATGAGAAAACTTGAGAAATCCCATCCTCTTGAGAAACCATCTAAGAAACGTGTTAATCTCTTATGTTTTAGATTTGATCATGTCAAGTTGGTTGAAAGTGTATAGCCATTGACAAGATTTGAGATTGTTCAATAAACCTTCCCCTGCTGATGAATCTAATTAACTTTGAATTAAAACCTATGTGTTAATCTTGGGAAAATTTGTGTCTGCTTTATTTTTAGAATGTCTGCAAATAGTATTTCTTGTTCCTATTGAAATATGATACTATAATCTCTCTGAATCACACAAGATCTCATCCCTTTGATGGTTTAGTGGCATTTACAATTTCATTATGAGAACTTCCTTCATCTGGTAATGAAATAAATAATTTAAAATCACTTTACCCTCATTTTTTGACAGAAGTTCTTTGTAAGTCTTTGAGTGTATATTAGATGTGATGAACCAGATATTGATAATATTTAATTGAACCATTTAACTCGAGCCTTCGTGTTAAATTCTTAAATATTTTGTGAAACCTTGCAAATTTAGGCCTCTATTGATGCACACCTTCTGGGTGAAGGAATATTTTAGCTATTCTTAAGAATTCTGTCATTTAGTTTTCCAATTGTTGTGAAAGTTCTCAAAGATCTAGAAAAATTAAGTTTATCCTGTTTAATCTCCCACCAAAAACTATTCAAAAAAAATGAATCCTACCTGAACTACCCCTAGTTTTCCCTGTATTTCCACAAATGAATAAATTATACTACTAAAATATGTAGAATCAATCAAGATTCCATAATTTATTTAGTAACCTTAACCATGTTTAGAAAATATCACCATTCTTTAAAAGTGACAACTCGTGAGAGTTAAATTGTGGTGCATTGGTCATATTTTTTCAAGGTTTCCTTTCAAATTCATGAAAAGAAAGATATCTTCATTCTCCTTCACCAACAGAGGTTACAAAACGGGTCCACTCACCATGGTTGAAAGGCACAACCTAAAGAAGTGAGGATAGATCAAATCCTTTTGAAGGTGCTATCCATTTCTCCAACATCTGAGTGACAAAGAGTCAGCCGAATCACCTCCCTAGCTACAAAATGACATACATGATGATTTATCTATCTCTAGGCTTCTTGTTAAATATGTGATGATGCTCAACTTGAAAAGGAGAATAAATTTGGATACCAACACTAGATTGGCGTCGTTGCTGGGGAGTTTTTTTACAAATGTGTACACATACTGACCCTGATAATGTTTCTTATATTATCTAAGTGAAAATAACCCTGGTAATGTTTCTTACATGATCTTTTGTTGAGATCTGTAAGATTTTTGTAAGTTACAAGTTTTGTGTGTAATATTTCAAGTTTCTGTTGGTTTTTGCACTAAGTTTACATCATCAATGTTAAATACAGGTAATGGAAGGTCAGATCTGTGAATAATTTCATGAATTTAGTGTTGAAAGATATTTTACAGATCAATTTTAGTATATTTACACAAATAAGGTGAAAATCCTTAGTGGCGAATCTATGTTGAATTAATTTTTGATAAATGCCAGTGTCTTAACCTCTGTCAATTGAAATTTATCACTAATATTTACAAAGTTGGAAGGAAGAAGATATTTCTTCATTAAATACCCTACTAGAAGGTTGTTTCTAGAACTTGGGAAAGACAAATTTTGAAGGAAGAAGAATCTAGAAAGTTGTTGGAGATCAGAAATCAAGAAAAGAGTTATCAATTTGTGGAAACTGATTAGCCTGTCATTGAATATTGCCATACTTCCTCAAGTGCTTCTTCTATTTCAATCTCATTTTGGGTAAGTGCAGGAAGTTTTATGTAGTGGACATCATATTGCAAATAACAACATAATATCAACTTGTAATTCTCCATCTTATATAAATATGAATAGTAGCATCCGGAATCCTTCATTTCTATTTAGCTAATTAAACACTCAAAATTCAATGACTTTTACGATCTCATTTTGGATCCAAAATTGATATATATATTTTTCCTTATGTGAGAAGTTATATGCCAAAGATGATAGGATCTTCCAAGAAACAGAAAAATATTGAAATTTTTAACATGACATAATTTCATTTGGGATGGTATAAGTTTTATCACATTCTGATAAGAAAGAAATTGCATTCATTCACAGGAAAAAGTGTCCCCACAGACCCCTCACTCCTCAAAGCTCATTTTGTATCTCTTTATGACAAATTCACCACCTCAAAACAACATGGGTGCACTTACCCTTTTGTCCCTGTGTTTTCCAAAGATGATAGGATCTTCCCCCACCGATGTGCCCCACAGACCCCTCCATTTTTGTTGTTAAAACCTTCGTCCCCACCCAGACCTCCATTTGTCCTTTAGTATAACTTTTAGAGGTATGGAAGGATATCCAAATACTATACCCCAAGATGTTAGAAATAGTCTTCCTAAATTTCAAGGAAATAAAGCTATTACTGGTGATCAACACTTAAAAATTTTTGTCAATATGATGGAAGATGTTGAGATCAAATTTGAGGATGTGCACATAAAATTGTTTATTCATACTCTATATGAGGACGCACAGGAATGATATAAATATTTTACAGAGAACTCCATTGATTCACGGACATAAATGAAGAATTCTTTTAGATTGCAATATGGAGATAACATAGACCATAGGTTTCTTTTATTAGAATTTAAAATATTAAGAATAATCCTAATGAATCTGTTCATGATTTCAATATAAGATTCAACAAAACATTGAGAAGATTTCCTGTAAAATGAAGGCCATGTGATGAATCTTGTATGAAAAATTATTTTGATGCATTTGACAAAAAGGCAACATACTATTTAAGGGACAAAAACCCAAGAACTTTGAGGTAGGCCTTTACCATGGCTTTGCATATTGAAATAAACATTAAATAAATTGGTAAGCCTCCTAAGAGGGAAGGTATCAAGCTGATCTATCAAGAGAAGCCTTAGTCAAGTATGTTTGTGGATCTAGAAGACGTTGTAAATTTTTTGGCCGTAGCTCTTAAGGAAATATCCTATAAACTGGGAAGAGCAGAGAAGGGGATTGATCAAGGTTCCCAAGGTCAGCACAAGCCACAAGTTCAAGAAATATTTTCAAATCATCCCATATGTGATCATAGATCAGATGATAGGGGTATAGGACCTGTAGGATCAGGAAATAGAGAGCCATAATCCTAGGAAAACAAATTGGTGCCTGATCTTTTAGCTGCCAGAGTTGTTGCTATTGAAGAAGATCAGGAAATTGAGTGGTGTGATATTTGTTTCTTGACCCATTCCCCATGTGATGTTGAAAATGGAGTTGAGGAAGAAGCTAATGATGCATGCACGATGGATTTATCTACAAGTTCATAGTAGAGAGCAACCTCAACAGAACTAATGAGTGCTAGAACTGTTAAAAGTTTATGGGATTACATTCACCGGGAATTTCCTCTTCCTCCCATTAATGCTTTTAAGATTGATATGGTACAACCATTTGAGTTTCCTAATAATGATTTTGAGTACTTAAGGGCATTAATGATTAAAAAGTGTGATGGATAAATTCCTTCAGAAGAGGACAAGTAGTTGTTAATGAATGTTGTGGTTTCCAAAGAAAAAGAATATAATACTAGGAGCAAAGTTGTCAAAGGGGCAGTGCCTCAAGGCAAACCAAACATTTCAGTGCTTACTAGTATCCCTAAGGAAACCCCTAATAAAGATGCATCTGGAAAAGGCTTTGTCACCCGAAATAAAACTTGTGTTCCTACCCATGCTCAGACTATGAAAGATCCCGTGCCATCAACTGAATTTGTAAACCTTCCTCCTAACACCGCCTTACCCAAATATGTTCCTTGTGACATAGCTTAAATATTGAGTCAGATCAAGATTATTATTCCTATTATTGAATTGCTTAGAATTCAAGAGGGCGTTTGAGTATTTGGGGCTTAACGAAGAAAAGGTCACCCAAGGTAAAAAGGTGAACAATGTAGAGGTTCCTCCTACCATTGCAGAATTAGAAAAACCACAAGCATTTAAGGAATTGGGTGAACAACCTGAGGTTTATTTGGGAAATTCTCTGGTTGAGTCTCAGCTGAATGTGGATCCATTTTTTACTACTTTGATTATTAAGGATAGGCTGTTACATAACTACATGTTTGATTTAGGAGCCTTATGTAATGTAATGCCTCTTGAGGTCATGAATGAGTTAAATCTCAAAGTAAAAATTCCTTATGGGAAATGTACTGCCATGGATTCAAGAGAGGTGTGAGTAGTTGGATGTGTCAAGGGTTTAGTAGTGCAATTGGTATCGTATCCAGGAAAGTAATTAACTTTGAATTTAGTAATTATGGATTGTCCTGCTAAGTGGGGAATGTTATTATCCAGAAAGTGGGCAGCTAGTGTGGGTGGAAGTGTGAAAATGGACATGTCTTATACCACCATACCAATTGAGGGAAGTCTTGTGAAGTTACCTGGTGAAAATAAAATGTTATATCTCATTAAGGACCCCAACAATGCTTCTTATGAAGTATTGCATGCAGACATTGATGTTGATAACTCTGTGAGCTATGTTGTTTTCAAGGAGTATAAAATTGATCGATGCAGATATCCTGAGTAGATTGATTTTCCTGGGACTTTCATGTTTGATGCAGCCTCGGGAGATGTTGAAAAACTTGACATAGGCATAAAGTACAAGCCTAAAAAATTGTGGTCAGATAACAACTTGGATGGAAAAAAGAAACAATCATATGACCAGTTGTTAAAGATGTATCAGAACTGCCTAGCATGGTCATATCAAGAATCAAATGCACTTGAAAAGTTTCGTTGATTATTTTCTCTAAATCAGGGTGCACACCATTATACAATGTATAGTCTTTTGGTTTCACTCTGCTTTCGTGTTTTTCTATTTTGGTTTGTCTTAGTCTCTCGTGACCAGTTTTTGTTGGTTTCTGAGTTCATATTGGGGGATTTGGTTATTGTTGTTATGCTCTGAAAGCTTGTTCTTTGACTACATTTCCCAATGGATTTTTCACACATGGTATATTGTTTTTGTGGCACTCACAAGGATTTCCCATCTCCAAGTCGGAGCTGATGTTGTTGCTCAATTTAATCTCTCCCTGTTCGTCCTCGAAATTCTTCAATCTATGAGCTTTGTCGTATTTTCTATTTCCCCGAATGGATGCGTGAAAGGTTTTCTTCATTTGTATGTTGTTGAAGATCCTTCTCCATGGTTGTGGATCGCATTTGGGCCTTGTATCATTTCCAAATTATTTTTCCTTAAAAAAAAATTCAATTCTGGGTGCAAATGGTGATTTCCCTACATTTTACAGTTTGACGGGCATGTTTTCCCTATCAAATTATATCTCATCTTCTCTTGCTACGTGGTCTCTTTTTATTGGATGAGGCACGTCAAGTCTATTGTATAACTTGTAACTTTTTTCTATGTTTTCTAAAAGATCAATTTGGCCCCACGGCCCCGTTAAGTTCTGATTGGCTGGTCAAATTTATAAAGGCAGAGCGAATTTCTCTTTTTTTCCCCGAAGGTGTATATGTGTTCATTTTTAATTGGTTGTAGCTTGATGGGTCTTTTTGGTGAAATTTTCCACTTTTGTCTCATTTGTAAAAAATACCAAATTGGCCTTGTGGCCCCGATAACATCTAATTGATTAATCAATAAATATAAAGTGGTAGGGAAAAAGTCTTACTTTGACCCTGAGGAAGGACACGTGGTAGTTTTTCATGTTACAAGAGGGAAGGTGGGTCGGGAGAACATTTTGAATTTTTTTGCCTCTTTGTACGAGGGAGAAAAGTTATGAAATAACCCGCAACTCTGCTGGGGCCCACATCAAAAGTTACAAGTGAGAAAGCGGGTCGGCGGAACATTTTAAAGTTTTTTTCCTCTATGTATGAGGGAGAAAAGTTATGAACTAACCCACAACTCTTTTGGGGCCCACATCAAAAGTTAGAAGCAGAGAGGCAGATCGCCGAGGCATTTTGAAGATTTTTGCCTTTTTGTGAAAAAGGAGCAAAGTTATAAATTGATTCGCAACCCCGTAGGGGACAGAGTGATGTCACATGTTTGAGTTAGCATTTGAAAAGTCAAATTGGGAAGCGGGGTCACCAAAGGAAAATTGGAAATTTTTCCTTTTTTAAAAAAAGGGAAAAATTGCCTAAATGAGCTATGACTCCATCAAAGGCCCAAATTAAGCCACGTGTCGAGATTATATTTCAAAGGTGGAAGGGTGGGGAAAAATGTGAAAATTGCACATTTTCTCCAAAATTCATAAAATGTAAAAGAAACTCCCAGGCTCGTTTCAGCTCTAATCTTCCACGTGGATGGCTCTAATTCAAATTTTTGAATTGATAGAATCAACAGTTATGACGCGATGCATCTGTTTTTACCACCATTACATTCCATTACTTTAGCGGATGCAAAAACACATCATTTTTCATTGTGAATCTAAATGATTTCTTGTTGTTTCTATCAACAAAAGTTCAATTGAAGTGTTGTGGATCTTGAATTTGTGAATCTAAAGAAGTGCAAGAGCTGATATTTTGAAACAGAGTTAATCAGGAACCTATAGAAAATGAAATACCAGATCTAACAGAGAAAATTATAGAGGAAATCATGATGAGGAGGAAGTTATAGGCATAAATTATGAAAACCATGTTGCGAGAGGAGATGACTGGATGGCCTAGTTAAAATAATGATGGAAATATCTGAAATGATTCACCTTTTGAACACCTGGCAACTTTTTGTTGTAACCTTGCTAAACATCACTTTCTGGAAATCATGATCAAATATGTAACAAACAAAGGTACCTAGAATATTCTTTTCTTGGGGTGAAGCTTTGATGTAAATATATAATATAACGGGCATGATATAGTCATGCAAATGGTTGGGGGTTGAATTCTTACAAGAAAATTTGAGAAATCCCATCTTCCTGAGAGACCATCTGAGAAACCTGTTAATCTCTTATATTTTAGATTTGATCATGTCAAATACGGTTGCAAGTGTACAACCTTTGACAAGCTCTGAGCCTTTTCAAGAAACTTTCCCCTGTTAATAAATCCAATCAGATCTTGAATTAATATATGTTGATCTTGGGAAAAATTGTGTCTTCTTTTATTTCAAAATTTCTGCAAATGGTATTTGATATTTCTTTTGCAATCTTATGTTAAAATCCCTCCAAATCACACAGGATTTTTTTCCTGTGATAGTTTAGTGGCATTTTCAATTTCATTATAAGAAGATCCTTCATCCTGTAATGAGATAAACAATTTAAAATCACTTTACTGTTATTTTTTTATACAGAGGTTGTCCTATAATTCTTTGAGTGTATCTTAGACGTGATGAACTAGATATTGATAATGTTTAATTGAGCATTTTAAATCAAGCCTTTGTGTTAAATTCTTGGATATTCAATGAAACTGTGCAAATATAGGCCTCCATTGATGCTAACCTTCTGGTTGAAGGAATATTTTAGCTATTTTGAAGCATCATATCATTTATTTTTCCAATTGTTGTGAAGGTTCTCAAAGATCTGGAAAAATCAAGTTTATCCTGCTTAATCTCCCACCAAAAATTATTCAGAAAACAATGAATCCTACTTGAACTACCTCTGTTTGCGTCTATATGTCCACAATTGAAAAAATTCTACTGCCAAAATATGTAGAAGTAATCAGGATTCTATAATGTTCTTTATTAACCTTAACCTTGTTTATAAAATATCACCATTCTTTAGAAGGGAAAACTCGTGAGAGTTAAATCGTGGTGCATTGATCATATTTTCTCAAGGTTTCCTTTCAAATTCGTGTAAAGAAGGATATATTCATTATCCTTCACCAATAGATGTTACAAAATGGGCCCTCTCACCCTGGTTGAAAGGCACAACCTAAACTAGTGAGGATAGATAAAATCCTTTTGAAGGTGCTATCCATTTCTCAAACATTTGAGTGACAAAGAGCCAACTGAATCACCTCCCTAGCTAGAAAATGACATACATGATGATTTATATGTCTCTAGGATTCTTGTTAAATCTATGATGATTTTATCTTCTTGTTAAATATATGATGATGCTCAGCTTGCGAAGGGAAATCAATTTGGATAACAACAGGTTGAAAAAGAGATACTATGGTTTAGTCCTTAGTCCTAGTTGATCCCCCCATAACTAATAGATTTCGTGAATGTTATTAAGATCCTCAAAATATTCAGCGACTGTAATGAAATAATATTTGGAGCAAGGATAAAGATATATCTTACCGTTGACTCCAGGATCCTATCTTTTAGTGATCCATTCATGAAGCTAGAAGAGCGTGGGCCAGAAGTTATTAAAGCTGTAGATGAAGGCTTGTTTGTTGTATTCATATTCAAATTCCTAGACTTTTCTACGCACATCCTCTTCAAGCTTTAGGATCAAAGTTTCCTTAGCAGGTAGTAGGGGTTTTTTATGGACTCCTCTAGCAGTGACTGTAGATAAGGAGAGAGCTTCCATCCCAAGTTTAACAGGTCCCTCAGATGAATAATTGTTGATTCTGCCATCATCCTTTCCATGTTGTTTCCCTGTATCTCCACTCTCACCATCACTGTTAGGCTCTTCTCCACCCACCTTGTGCAATCAACCCTGACCTTTGCTCATCCCAATAGTGTTGGCACCATGAAAGAGAGAAGGAGGGTATCCATTGTCCAAAGCTTCAAAATTGTTGTAGTGCCCACTCCTTTTCAACACCTATTTTTCTATGATCATGTTATTAGTTTCTTAGTGAAATAAACACTATTATGATATTTTAGATAGCATATTGTTAGACAGTATGGACATTGTGATTATCATTGTGTTTTGGTGTTTATTATGGATTGTATGGGTATATAAAGGACATTGATATATATTACAGTACATGATGTTGATTTAGTGTTGTTTTGTTATATGCTGACATTTTGGACTCTTGATAGTGATAATTATGTTTAGATGATTGGAATAACCCTATGATCACATTGATGTTATGATTATTAATAATGTGATTATAATAGCTGATCAGTAATATGTAGTTGAATTCATCTAGATAAATATAAGTTATAGTGGATGTGTGAAATGCATGGTTATCGTAAAATATGAATTGTGATAGATGGTTATCCTTAGGCATAGGGTGATAGTAAATGTTAATGGATATGGTAAAATTGTGATAATTAGAAATTATCAATAACTAATTTAGAATAGAATTTCTTAACTCTAGTAATGATGTAGTTACATTGTATGATGATGTTATTTAATAAATGATATATGTGTTTTTATTTCTTGAAGTATTGATATGGCCTTGAGGCTGAAGGTGGTGTTGTCTTGATTTTTCGCAGGAAGATAAATCACAATAAAAAAAGAACGGACTATGGGATTAACTATGAAATAATACATGGTGTTTACAACAAGGTCACCTTGGCAGTCATGTGTGAGTGCGTGCATTATCATTTTGATTGTTATTTTTGTTAGGATGTTTCCATGGGGGAGAAACTTCACAAGTGACCATGGGTGTGAATGTTTTAATTATTATTCTATTTATTTTTCTTATTTGATTATGTGGTTTTATTGAATTCTAATTTTTTCCCATGGCCTTGTGTTTATTAGTGTGTTCTTGGTAAACTTAATTAACAATGTGGAATTTACAATTGGGTGATCTAACAATGAGGGAAAATGAATATGGTAGATATTACTTGTTATTTTCTTCATGATTTTGGATGGATTTTATTTTATTTTGGTTAGTGTACCCATCCCCATCACCAAAACTCTAATTTGGGCTTTGAGGCCATTTTTAGAGACTTGTGGGATAAGTTTTATTTGTCTTGAATACCCCTTAAACTCTCCCACCAACACAACCTATGATATGAGGGGTCAAATTTAGTCCCTATTATGTATTTTTGAAGGGAAAATAAGAAATTAATTCCACCCTTTTTCCTAATGATATTAATTATGTCCTTAAAAGTATGGAATGGAGGATTGTGTGTGAAAATTAGAATGTCATACCTCCACCTTACTCATTTATGGAGTCTTGGTTTATGTGTTTGACATGTGAGGTGGATTGGGGAAAATTATGTGGCATCCTACATAGAGCCACCTCACAGTCCTCTCCATAATTTTCCATTTATTGGAGTCTTTAAGTTATTTTTGGGGTTACTTTATTGGGTATTTTTTGAGAACTGGGATAGGATTTGGCTTGCATTGTGGAAGGAAGTTAGAGCTTGGTTTCTTGAAGGATTCAAGGTGGTTGCAATGGCAAGGTACGATTTTTATACTTTGTATTTTAGTATTTCTTGTTTATATATTGTGTTGTGAATGTATGAATGCATGTTATTTTGTATGGATTTGGGTAGAGTTTTCCATAGAGAGGGTGTAGGGACAGAGAAATGGAACCATTTATGGAGGTAAAATGGAGTGTGTGAAGATTTTTTCTAGGGAGTTTGGGAAGGGTAATCCACCTATATGGAGTTAAAAGGAAACTATATCATTTGTATCTTTTAAAATGGATAGATAAGGAGTTTTCTGTGTATATGATTTTTGTTAGTGCACTTGGAGGCATTAGGTGGAACTCTATCCCACTTTGGATGTATAAGGATATGGCTTCCATATTTTCTTCTCCTTTGGGTTTATTTTCGAGCCTATATGTTTTAGTATTTTGATGATTTTCCTCTTAGTGTTATTTTTTTTTAATGATGCATACTTCTGTGTGTTTGTACGTGTTATTTGAAGCCATTTTGTGAGGCTTCCATTGTTGTGAACACACCTTATTCTCTAATTCTTGGGGATTAGTGTCCAATGAGCAAGTTGGATTAACCTTCTCCTTGGATTTAGGTTGGGAGGTGAGTGTTTCCTAGCTCCCTTCCCTTGTTGTGTTCAAGATGGAGAGAAAGGAAAGAGTTGCAAGTTTGGTTTTATGGAAGGAAGTTACATGTGTATTTGAAACAAAAAAATAGAGATTGTTGTAAATTTCAGCATGTTGAATCCAATTTTGTGTGGAGGGATTTTTGCACTTGCATTTTAAGGTTTTGGATCTTATAAAGGCAATATTTAAATATGGTATAGACTATCAAATTGTGAAATGTATATGGTTTAAATAAGGACATTGGAAAGTTGTATCTTAATGGAATTGAACCTAGTTTAAATTTGCAACTTCGTTTGAGGTTTGCATACTATTTACAATTTTAAATTGTTATTATTGAAATAGAAATATATTCAAGAATATAAATGGTTTTCCTTTTGGTATTTTATCGGCATGCTTCAAATGGTGGAATCAATGATTTATAATATATATTTACCTTCTGATTTTATAGCAAAGTTCAAAATCAAACAATCTTTGTATACTTGTTATTGTGATGAAATATTTCTCATCTTTAGTTGAAAATAAAGAAACCTATTTTATTTATACTTTTGCATTCCTTTTTAAACTATTAGTCCAAAAACTATATATATATATATACACACACACACACACACACATATATATATACATATATATATACATATATACACACACACACACACACATATATATATACACACACATATATATGTATATATATATATATATATATATATATATATATATATATATATATACACACACACACACACACATATATATATAACATACATACATACATACATATATTAATAAACAAAATGTTATAAAAAAATGCTATGGGTATACGGCCCTATATGTTTTAATAAAAAACATATATTGAAAAATTATTTTGGGGGAGGATTTTTATAATATAATAAAAAAGGAGGGCAGGTGAACCCCCCCTCCGGACTGTATAACTATGTCGTGGTGTGGGCACCGCCAACACCAATCTTACTCCTCTAAATACTTTCAAAAAGAATATTAACCAGGAAATATATATATATGATATGAGTATATGGCCTGTATGTTCTAATAAAAACATATATTAAAAAAATATTTTGGGGGAGGATTTTTATAATATAATAAAAAGGAGGGCGGGTAAAGCCCCCCTCCGGACTATATAACTATGTGGTGGTGTGGGCACCACCAACACCAATCTTACCCCTCTAATATGGTCATGACCCATATATAAACAAACACACATCCCTTACCAGAGATCCAATGCACAACAATATACAATGTGTGTGTGTAGGCACACACACACAAATTGGATTTAACCCAGTATTTTTTCAAAACAAAAAATCATAGGGTAAACAAATACACACAACCAGAAATATGGTTAAATGATTAAACAAAATACAAATTAGATATTGAAAACCCTAGAAAAAGGAATGCAAAAATAACCCAAAATGATTACAAGGGATGAAATTTTCCTCCATGGTAGAGCTTGAACAAACAAGAAATCTCCATAGATTTCCATATCCACCCATGGCCTTCATCTCCCCGTATCTGCAAAACCCACCTGTGCAAAGAAGAGAAATTAGGGAAAGCAAATGAATAAAAGGAAAACATAAGGATATTTTAGGCTTTTAGTCAAACCTAGGATCTGAGGGATCTCATTGATCTAATCCAAGGGTGGATATTAGATACTACCTTTTTTAAGTTGTAGGTATTTTGGTGGGAATAGATGTTTTAAAAGGGGTATGGGTAATTTAATTAATGGGGAAACCTAGGGTATTCTATACATGGGTAAAGTGGGATTAGTTTGTGTTGTGACCCTTTGTTTATGGGATAAATAAACAATGTGGTACATGGGTATTTAAATAATTTTTTTAAAGGGATTAAAATGAATAAATTTAATGTGTAGCTAAAAAAATAAATGAGGGGCGTGGATATTATCACTTAGGGAAATAAATTTAAGTCAACTTAGGAAATGATTTTTAATAATTTTGAGAGGAGTTTAAATGGATAAAATAAATGAAAATTAATTTAGGGAATATTGAAATAAAATTAATGGGAACTTAAGAAGAGGATTTAACTCCATAATGATTTTTGGGGAATTAAATAATAGTATTTAATTATAAATTTTGTTTTGACTCCTTTAAGGGAGCGTAATATTAATAAATTAGAAATTAAATAAACGTGCCAATACTTTAATAAAATCAATATATGTATTTTTTAACAAAAAAAATATTTTCCCATAATTTTTCCGAAGTGATTGATGAAATTTTGGAATGGTTTTGGTGTGTCGTTTTTTCAGCATTACACTTTGGTATCAAAGCGGTGGGTTCAACACTTGGACCCTGGGAAAACATTGAAGACAAAAAACCACTTAAAGTAACCTAAATCTAGAAAACTTGATATTCCTTGATAATGTAAAAATGTAGGAACTTAGTAAACTGAAATGCCCCTAAAAATAATGGACTAACTCGCATTTTTTTCATTACAGGAGATGCAGACTAGAGGAGGGGTTCTTACATGCTGAGTTAGGGGGACCACCCCCAGATTAGGTAGTCACTACCATATTACCACAAATTCTATAGACCTTACAGGAGGTCAATGCCACCATATGCAGAGGTTCACTTGGGATTCAACCTAACCAATGAGATACAAAGCCTTCACAAGAGGCTTTGGACTCTCCATGACATAGTGAGGAGGATAGAGTAGAGAACTCCCATGTGTAGGCTGTTGGTACTCAATTTCATCTCACCCTATTTGTTCAAAAAAAAAATCTCAGTCCGCTTGGTTTGAAGTATTTTTTGTCTCCCTCTATAGATCCATGAAAAATTTCTCCTTCATTTGTATGTCATTGATAATCCTTATCTATGGTCATGGATCACATTTAGCCATGTATTATTTGTATTTTATTTGTCCATGAGGAACATTTGGAATTTTGGGCGCGAATGGTGAAGTTTCCCAGGCTGTATTTTATTTCTCCATGGTCGTCTTTTCCCTATCAAATTTTATCTCAATGTCTGCAAATATGTGTTCATCTCTAATTGGACAAGACATGGTGGGTTTATATGGTGAAATTTTCACTTTTGTCACTTTTGCAAAAAATGTCAAATTGGCCTCGCGGCTCCATTGATTTCTAATTGGCTATTCGAAATTATGAAGTGGCAGAGTGAATTTCTTATTTTTACCCCAAAGGTGTACATGTGTTGTAAGATGAGTAGTTGTGGGAAAGTAGGCCTTTTTTGTTTTAAGGAATTATGGAAAAAATATTAAAAAGGTAAAAGAAATGCCTAAGGCCCATAAGAGGACATGTGGCTGCTCTTAAGTCAAAAGTAGGAAGGTGAGCTATTAAAGCACTTTAAAGTTTTTTGGCTTATTTTTGTTAAAAGGATTAAAGTTATAAAATGATCTGTGACTCTGTGGGGGACCAATTAATGTCACATGTTTGATTCTACATTGAAAATTCAAATTGGGGAGGCGGGTCGCCAAAGCACTTTGGAGTTTTTAAGGTCTATTTTGAAATGAAGTTAAAGTATAAAAGTGAGTTGTGACTCCACTAGGGCCCACATCAAAAGTTAAAAGTGGAGAGGTGAGTTGATTGGGCATTTTGAGATTCTAAGCTTTGTTTTGAAAAAGAATAAAAGTCATAAAATAATCCGCAGCCCTGTCGACGCCCAGGAAAGCCACGTGTATGGCCTATATTTGAAGCGGGTGGGCAGGCCAAATTATCTAAAAGTACTCATTTTCTTTAAGTGATGCAAAATTTGAAAAGCACCCCGAGACCTACTTGAACTCAAATATTTTCCATGTGGATGACTCAAATTTGAAGTTGTGAAAGACATAGTTAATGGATCTGAAACAATGCATCTGGTTTTACTACCATTATTGCTCATACGCAAACCAATGACCTTAAGGGATTCGATTGCATTCATCATTTTTGGTTAATTCCATGGTATCTCATCACTTTTTTCCTGTGAAGTGCAATCAAATTGATTTTGGATCTTGATTTGTAAATCTGAGAAGTGCAAAAGTTGAACTTTTGAAATAGAGTTACTCGGGAACCTGCAGAAAATGAATTATTAGTAGAGAAAGTTGTAGAGAAAAAGGATGAAGAGAAGGAAGCTACAAGCTCAAAATAGGATGTACATTCTACAAGAGTAGATGACTAGATGCCCCAATTAAAGTAATAAGTGGAAATAATTAAAAAATGTTACCTTTTGTACACGTGGCAGCTTTTGGGTGTAAATTTGTTAAATATAACTTTCTGGAACTAATCTGTAACAAAAAAAGTATTCCTCGAATATTCTTCTTTTTTAGGGAAAATATGGGATAAGTGAGCGAGTAAAATTGTATAAATGCAATAAGATTACTATTGCAAAAGGTTGGGGGTTAATTTTTCTGAGAAAGTTATAGAAAAACCATTTTCCTGAGAGACCGTCTGAGAAACCTATTTATTTCCCTATGTTTGTAGATTTAGTCATGTCAAGAAAGTTGCAAGTGTACAACTATTGACAATCTCTGAGATTGTTGAAGAAACTCTCCCCTGCTAATTAATCTAGTGAACCTTGGATGACTTTTTGTTGATCATGAGCATAATTGTGTTTGCTTTTATTTTAGAATGTTTTTCAAATAGTTTTTGATGTTCCTTTTGCAATCTTATTTTAAAATCCCTATGAATCACACAAGATCTCGTCCTTGTGGTAGTATTGTGGAATTATCAATTTCATTATGAGAAGAGATTTCATCTTGTAATGAAATAAACAATTTAAAATTATTTTACTTCCATTATGTTGATAACTATTGTTTTTTAGCCTAAGAGTGTATCTTAGGTGTGACTAATCAGGGATTTCCAACATTTAATTGAGTCTTTAACACGAGCCTTTATGTTGAATTCTTGAAGAGTGTATGAAAACGTACATCTTTGGGCCTCCATTGATACACACCTTCTGTTTGAAGGAATATTTTGGCTATTTTGAAGCATTTTGTCTATGAGTGTTCCAATATTTGCAAAGGTTCTCAAAGATCTAGCATAATCAAGTTTATCTTGCTTAACTTCCCACAAAAAACTTCTCAAATGATAAATCCTACATGAACTACCCCTGTTTATACTGTGTATCCATAAAGGTTTAACAATTTCCATTGCCAACATATGCAGAAACAGTCATGGATTCATATTATTGTCTTTAGTAACCCAAACCTTGTCCAGGAAAAATATCCACTCTCTAGTGTGACAACTCGCGAGAGTTAGCTTGTATTGTATTGATCATATTTTTTCAAGGTTCTCATGAAAATTGTGCAAAGAAGGATCTCTCGATATCCTTCATCTACATGGGTTACAGAATGGGTCCTCTCACCCTGGTTAAAGGCATGACCTAAAGTAGTGAGGGTAGATCAAACTCTCAATAAGGTGATATCCATTTCTCTAACACCTGAGTGACAAAGAGTCAGCTCAATCCCCTCCCCGGCTACAAAACAACCTATATCATGATTTTTCTATCTCTAAGCATCATGTTGAATCTGTGATGTTGCGCAGCCCTCACAGGAGAATCAATTTGGATACCAACACTAAATTGGTACCATTGTTGGGGATTATTTGTACAAATGCATACACATACTGATCTTGGTAATGTTTCTTACACGATTTAAATGCAAATACATTTTTTAAACGTCATCCGTTCTTGAGATTTGTGTAAGATTACAAGTTCATTATGTAGTATTTCCAGTTTCTAGTGGTTATTGCACTAAATTTGCATCAATAGTGATAAATGTTAGTAAAGGAAGGTCAAATCTGTAAATATTTGTAGAAATTAAGTATTGATAGACATTTGGCAAGTTACTTATAGTGAATCTACATAACTAAGGTGAAAATCCTTAATGGTGACTCCGTGTTGAATTGAAATTTTGATGATTACCAGTGTCTTAACCCGTGTCAAGTGAAATTTTTCATTAATATGTGTAAATCAGGAGGGAATAAGATCTTTATTCACTAGGGACCATACCAGGAAGTTATTTCCAGAGCTAGGAAAAGAAAATTCAGAAGGAAAATAAGTATGGAAAGTTGTTGGAAATCAAGAATCAAAAAAGGAGATATTAGTTCTGAAAGGTGATCAATCTATTGTTGAAGATTACCATATGTCTTCAAGTGATTCTGAACTAATTAAAATTTATATAAAATTGAGTTCTCCAATAGGAGAGGGGCCATCATTTATGTCTTAAAAGCGTGCCTCTCAGTTTTCCCCTGTTTCTTTTAAGGTTGATAGGGTATTCCATGAAGCTGATTCATTAGAGAATATCTACTATGAAAGTTATATTCCTATGCTCCAAAGACCCCTTGTTCCCTATCATTTTTTTTCTCCCATAAATTCACCGCCTCAAGGCAATATGGCCCAACCTCCACCTAGACATCCTTTTGTTTTCAATAGTTTTAGACCTATAGATTTCAGAGGTATGGATGGATATCCTAATATGGTGCCACAAGATGTCAGAAATAGATTGCCAAAATTTCAAGGGGAATAATGCCACCATTGGTGACCACCATTTAAGACTCTTTCTCAATATGATGGAAGATTTTGAAATTGATTTTGAAGACATGTATATAAAAATATTTATTCATACTCTTGAGGAAGATTCATGTGACTGGTACAAGAATTTACCAGATAATTCAATAGATTCACGGACCGAGATGAAAAATGCCTTTAGATTGCAATACAACGATAATATAGATCCCAAGTTCCTTCTATCTAAATTTGAAAATAAAAATAAAAATCCAAATGAATCTATCCATGATTTCAATAATCAGTTCAATAATACCTTTAATAGTCTACCTATAATCCTAAGGCCAAGTGATGACTCTTGTTTGATAAAATATTCTGACGCTTTTGATAAAAAGGTTGCTTATTACTTGACAGATAAGAACCTAGGAAAATTGAGGTAGGCTTTCACCATGTCCTTATAAATAGAAAATAACATCAAAGAAGTTGGAAAGCCTCTTAAGAGGGAAGGTGTTTAGTTGATAAATCCTAAAAAGCCACAATAAAAAAAAATTTGGATCTGGAAGAGGTTATAAAAACTTTGGCTGGAGCAGTTAAAGAGATATCCTATAAACTAGCCAGAGCAGAAAAGGGGATAGGAAAAAGTTCCCAGGGTCAAAAAAAGCCACACGGTTATGAGATATTTGGAAATCATCCTAGAGGTGATCAAAGACCAGATGAAAAAGGGAAAGGGCTCATGGGATCAGGAAATAAACAACCTAAACCTAGGAAGAATAGATTGGTGCCCGATCCTTTGACTCGCAAGGGTTTCTACTGTGGAGGAGGCCAATGTTATCAAGTGGTGTGATAGGTTTTTATTACCACACTCCCCCTATGATGTAGATCAATAAGTTGAGGAAGTAGATGATGATGAGACGTATGATGATGTGTGCATGATGAAGTACCATGTAAACTCACGGAAGGGGAAACCTCAACTAAATTAATAAGTGCCAGAACTAATGAAAAATTATGGGATTATGTTCACTGGGTATTATCTCTTCCTCCTATTAATACTTTTAAAATTGATATGGTATAAGCATTTGATCTACCTAATCATGATTTTGAATACTTAAGGGCTTTGATGATTAAAAAGTGTGATGGAGGAATCCCTTCTGAAGAAGATAGTCAGTTTTTGATGAATGCAATAGTGGCTTAGGAGAAGGAATATAATACTAGAACTAAATTTTTCAAAGGGGTAGGGCCAAAAACCAAGCCAAAATTTCCAATTCTTACCAATATCCTGAGGGAAACCCCTAAGAAAGATACATCTGGCAAAGGCCTAACTACCCAAAATAAAACCTTTGCTACTGCCCATACCTAGAATCTAAAAAATCCTATACTATCATAGGAAGTGGTGAATCTCCCTCCTAATACTTCCCTAAAAAAATATGTTTCATGTGACATAGCCCAAATCTCAAGAGTGAGATCAAGGTAACTGTTCCCATTGTTGAATTACTCAAGATCCCTGAGCATAGGAAAAGGTCATTTGAATATTTGAGATTTAGGAAAGAAAGGATTACTCAGAGCAAAAGTGTTAACAATGTCGAGATTCCTCCTATAATTGTAGAATTAGAAATACCACAAGCATTAGAGGAACTAGGTGAATGATATGAGGTGTATTTGGGAACTTCTCTGGTTGAAGCTCAGCTGGATGTAGATCCTTTTTTTAGAACTATTATTATGAAAAATAGGTTGGTACATAACTACATGTTTGATTGAGGAGCCTCATGTAATGTAATGCCTCTTGAGGTAATGAATAAGTTAAATATCAAGGTAACAATAGAGTTTTGGAAATGTACTTCCATGGATTCAAGAGAAGTGCTAGTAATTGGATATTTCAAAGGATTAGTAGTACAATTGGAAGCATATCTAGGAAAGTAATTAACCTTGAATGTAGTTATTGTGGACTCTACTACCAAATGGGGGATGTTATTATCTAGAAAATGGGAAGCTAGAGTGGGTAGAAGTGTGCAAATGGACATCTTATACAACCATACCAATTGAGGGAAGCCTTGTGAAGTTATATGGTGAGAATAAAATGTTACATCTCATTGACGACCCTAATAATGCTTCTTAGGAAGTATTGTACACAGATGGTGATGTTGATAACTGTGTGGGATATGCTGATTGTAAGGAGCATAAAACTAATGAATGCAATTATCCTAAGCAAGTTGGTTCTTCTTGGACCTTGATGTTTGATGGGGCTTGTTCTAGATGTGCTAATGGAGTTGGTGTTGTCTTGATATCGCCAAACCAAGAGGAGTTTAACTTTTCTTTTAAACTCAATTTTGAATGTAAAAACAATATTACAGAGTATGAAGAAATGCTCTTGGTTCTAAGGATTACATGAAAATATGGTGTTAGAGACATTTTTGTTAAAGGAGATTGAGATTTGATAGTCAAACAAGTCAGCAATTTGTATGCTACAAAGAATCAAAGAATCAAATAATGAAGCAATACAAGCATGTAGTTTGGGACTTCATTGAAATGTTTGATTATTTCAATATAATACATCATGATAGGAAGTATAATATTATAGTAGACAAGTTGGAAATGTAGGGATAAAGGTTTGAGAACTATATAATATCCCCCTATTGTGAATATGATATTGAAATATTGACCAGGCCGTCTGTCCCTAATAATATCAAGAATTGGAAAGTTTTTGAAGATGACGCTTAGGTCCAAAGGTTTTTGCAAAATAAAGGAGGATTATCCAATCAAAGTTTAGAATGGGAACAAATGGTTTATGCAGCTGAAGGAAAGCATACCCGATTTCATAAGGACATTATTTAGTTGAAGACTAATACTATTCCTAGAGGGTTGGTTACACTAGAATCAAATTTTGATAATCTTGACTACATTGTCAACAAACACATGTCAGCCTTCAGAGATGTTGAAGAATATAACCTGGGCACAAAGGATAAACCTAGGAGAATATGGCTAGGTAGCAGCTTGAACAACTAAGAAAAGCAATCATATGTCTAATTGCTAAAAAGGTACCAGGACTACTTGTCTTGGTCATATTCAAAACTAAAAGCATACATGGAAGATATTTTCAACATGAAATACCCTTAGAAACCAATGCCAAGCCCTTTAGGAAGAAACAAAGAGCAATTAATCCCATCCTTTCCTCAAAAATGGAAGAATAGTTGAAAAAGTTAAGGGATGGGGGAATTATATATCCTACAAGATACTCCTCATGGCTAGCAAACCTGGTACCTGTTCAAAAGAAAAATGGGGATATAAGATTATGTGTTGACTTCAGAAACTTAAATAAGGAATCAATCAAGGATAACTATCCCTTGCCAAATATGGATAACATGTTGCAATTGGTTACTAGATCTGATTTGTTATCTACTTTGGATGGTTTCTCTTGGTATAACCAAGTAGTTTTGAAGCAATCAAAGAGGATCAAAACTACTTTCACTACTCCATGGGGTACCTATGTGTATGTAAGGATGTCATTTTTCCTTATGAATGTTGGAGGTACATTTCAAAGATCAATGGATGTATCATTCTTAGGATATATAAATGAATTCATTGTTATGTATCAGGATGATGTGACAATTTTCTCCAGGAAAAGAAGTGATCACTTACAACATTTAGAAAAGATGTTGTTAAGATACAAGGAATATGGTATCTCACTGAACCCGAATAAATGTGATTTTAGGGTTCAAAAGGAAAATTTGGTTGGACATATTGTGTCAAAAGAAGGGGTCATGATTGATCCTAAGAGAGTGGAAGCCATTAGCAAAGTTCCTATTCCAAGAACCAAAAAGGTAATTCAATCCTTTTTCAGGAAAATAAATTTTACTAGGAGATTTATTTCCAACTTTGCTGAATTGACTATGCCAATCACCAGTATGTTGAAGAAAGATCAGAGTATCAAATTGGAAAAAAGTAGATATTCAAGCTTTTATTGGGATTAAGGAAGCATTGAAGAATTCCCCTATTTTAGTAGCTCCTAATTATAAAAAGGCTTCCCATATTTTTTCCTTTGCTTCAGATAATGCTATTGCGTTTGTCCTGTTACAAAAAGATGATGAAGGATCTGAAAGGCTAATTGCTTTCTTTAGTAAAGCATTATAAGGGGAAAAATTGAATTATAATATCATGGAGAAGCAAGCCTTTTCTTTGGTTAAGTCCACAAAAATATTTAGGCCCTATATTTTAAGCTCTAAAGTCATATATTATGTTCCCCATACCATAGTTAAGGATATCCTATCAAAGATGGAAATTTCAAGTAAAAGATGTCGATGGGTAAATAAATTGCAAGAATATGATATGGACATCCAAAATACAAAATTGGTCAGAGGATTAGGCCTAGCAAGGCTAATGGTAGAGTGTAACCTCCAGACAGTTGAGATTAATGAGGTTGAAGAGGAAATATTGAATATTCTTGAGAAAGTGACAATATCTAAATGGTAAAAGGATATTATTTTTTTATCTCAAACATCTAAAATTCCCTGATTATTTAAGAAAGAATTAAAAGAGATCACTTAAGTTAGCCTCCAAGAAATACATCATCACTGATTATGGGTTAGATTGGAATAACCCTAAGGGAGTTCTTTTGATATGTATCACTGTAGAATGAGCCTCGAAAATAATTGATGATTTCCATGGAGGAGTTTGTGGAGGGAATTTTTCTGGAAGTGTCAGAGCTCATAAAATATTGAGGGCTTGTTACTGAGGCCAACTCTTTTTAAAGATACAACTCTGATGGTAAGAAAGTGTGATAGTTGTCAACATTTTTCAGGAATATTTAAAGCTTCAATCTCCCTCCCTTTGCATCCTGTATCAATTAAAGCCCCATTTAAGCAGTTGGGAATGGACTTCATTGTTGATATTTCAGATTCTTCAAGTGTAGGAAACAAGTGGATATTAGTGGCCATTGATTACTTCACCAAGTGGGTGGAGGAAATCCCTACCAAGAAAGCTACCCACCAAATTATTATTGACTTCATTCTTAATCATATAAGTACAGGTTTGGAGTGCCTATCAAGATAGTTGCTAACAATGCTATGATTTTTTGAGTCAAACCTTTGGTAGCCATGTGTTATGAGTATGGGACCAATTTATCATATGCTTCAAATTATAATCCCCAAGGTAATGGACAAGCAAAATCAAGCAACAAGAATTTTTTGAAGATAATCATAAGGACATTGGAATTAAACAAATGGAAGTGGGGTGAGAAGTTGAAATTTGTTGTTTGGGATGATAGAATCACTATTAAAAGAGCTACTAGAAAAATTCCATTTGAGTTGGTGTATGGAACTCAAGATCTACTTCCCCTGCATATGTAATTATCTTCTTACCAATTTATCCAACAATTGGAGGACCAGGAGGTTAGTCCTTATGATGCTTGTATTAATCAAATTGTTGAATTAGATGAAGAGAGAAGAGAATCCCATCAAAGACATGTGAAGTTCAGGGAGAAATTAAATAAATTGTTTGATAAAAAGGTAACTCCAAGAGTTTTTAGTGTGGTAGGTCTTGTGCTATTGTCAGATAAAAGACATGAGGATAAGGGAAAGCATGGAAATTTTGATGCATTATGGATGGGACCTTATTCTATTGACATTCGTATTGGCGAACACACCTTTTTCTTAAAATACCTAGATGGGAAATTGCTTGAGTTTCCTAATCAAATGAATATTGTGATTTACAGAAGTGAAGATATGCAGAGCTGGTTTGAGATAATTATAATAGAATGAATGCATAATTGAAAAGTGAGGAAAAGGATTGAAAATGGGTACCATTTTGGATCGCCTGCAACCCCTCTAATGGAATCCGAATCCAAGACCTGACAAACACAAGATCGAATGAAAGCAAAATGGAGAATGATTAACCTACTGAAAATTTCCGCAACTGTGTAAGCTCGGATATTGAAATATATGTGCGCGCAGATACGAGTTTATTTCGCTCTGCAAGTGAAATTTCATGTATGTTGTCTTGCGGCACTCATTGGGTACTTCCCTTCCACTCATTAGTACTTCATTTGCTATTTGTAAGGGAGCTTTTTTTTTCTTTTTAGTTTAGGTACACCTCACTTTTTTATTATTTGATACGTATAATCGTGACTAAAAACTCTATTTCATCATCAAAATATTTAATCAAAAAAATGTTTAAAACTAGCAATCGCACCCTATGGAGACGATGGTAGAGAGGCATAGAAAAACACAAAGTTGAGGGAATGAAGTTAAAATATTGGAGGGCCAAGTGTATATAAACGTTGTGTGGCTTTGTAGTATGAGGGAGGGGTTGAAGAAGATGAGAGGGGACCAAGTGTATGGATATTCATCCTAACTTTTGTATGGAGTTTATCAAATTGCGATGAAAGAAGTAGATGCAAGGACAACATCTACATAGAAGGACATGTGGGAAAAAGTTGTAGACATGGAGATCGATGATCCATATCTTATATCTTGTTATTCTTCATTCCAATAATAAAATACAAAAATGAATTTCATTATTAATGTTCCCCGAAAGTGTTCAGGTTTCGTACGAGTTGATTAGTTGCAGGAAATGTTGACCTTCATGATATGAGTTGTCATTCAATATGGGACCTGAAATCATACAAAGATGTTTTTGGTACAGTATTTGAAATTGTGTGGAGTTTTCATTCTGACGTGGGGTTCTCAAATTATATGGGAGAGATTTTCATAGTAATACCATTTGCTAAGAATTTTGATAACATGAGATATATCTATTACAAAATATCTCACATGTTGCATGAGGCGAGTAGAGTGGGAGTGGATTTAAAGGGAGTCCACCAAGAAAAGCTAGGGGAGAGGACCTCGTAAATAAAATCCCTTAAATCATAGCCTTTTTTATGTTCTTTATCAAGAAATAGATTATGATGACAAAGCCATTGAAGCCCAACCATGGGGTGGGGGGTATGTAATGGGTTAGCTCGGGCAAAGTATATCGAGATTCCAATGCCATTAGGTGATGATGAGTATTGTTAAGCGAAGCCATCTAGGCCTTATATTGAGTCGGACACACAGTTAGGTAGAGTTATGTCGTAGAGTTAAACCGTGCGGCGGAGCTTAAACTGTCTGAGGCATATGCCTTTGTTGGCTTGTAAACTTGTGAAGGCCATAAATAACCCAAAACCCATTGTGAACGACAGTCAAACGGGAATAGGTATCTTTTTAGTAAGCTTGGCTTAGAAGCCAAAGGCTTTAATTACGAGAAAGAGGCCATTTGCAAGTTGTGTCATGCATTCAAGTTCTTAAAATCCTTCAAATACGTGGATTTTTCGTGCATCCATCTATAGCTTGGTACCAATATCAAAGCATATTTCTAAAACTCTATAGGATATAGTGAAATGTATTGTATCACATCCACCATGTTCATGTTCCATAGTTATGGGTACACCTTGAACCGTTCCTTTTAAACTCCACATTGCCCACATCATGATGTTTGATTTAACCATTGGTACTACATTCTCCACAACATTGATGGTACTGAGCACTATCAAGGTCACGCCCAGGTTGTGGTTGACAATCAATACTATATCATAAGAAAGATGGAGGACCTCAAACATATCAACATGATGCTACAAATGGGCTCGCCAACATTCCCACCAGAAAGGATAAACATCTACATAATGCATAGGGCTAGTAGAGGAGGCAACAAAGTTTTGAAATGTCTTACTTGATTATAAATTTGAGCTCTTCACAGGTTATCGAGGGATCGTGATGACCCGTGCCTAAGAAAATAAGCCTCGGGTCATTGACCTTAACGTCCTGCATTATCCCTTCCCTAAGAGGCTTCATAAAGTCTCCTTCACACTTCCTACAGATAGAATTCTAGCATATCTTTGAGTTTATCATGCTTCTTCCTTTTCCTATCATGCCCTCTAACTCATCCTCATCGTCTCGTTTATCCTTCATTAAGAGACAACAAAGCATCAACAAAATCAATCTTTGTTGTTATTGGAGTTGTGGATGCCCATGCCCTTAAGTAGGGGTTCTTATATGAAGGAGAGCTTTGGTTCAAGTCATTCGCCCCAGATCACTCGCCAACATTCCCAATGGAAATCATAACTGAGAATGGAAAGCATAACTGAGAATCCAACCACCAAAAAGGAGACAAAACTAATCATATTGTGAAATAATCCTTAATTTCAACTTTGAAAAGCAAAAAACCATCTCTACCCTTGGCCACATTGCACCACTTACCACCCAAGGGTTTCTCACATAAAATTATGACAAAGATATCCCAATGTGTGTTGGAAACTCTTAAGTTCAACCTTGTGAAGCATCGTTTTTATTTCTAGCACCATGTTTACAATCTTTTGTCAATAAGGTGGCAACCCAACACAAGTTTCTTTCTAATAACTTATGCTCAATATATGAAATGCATGGGCAATTTTGATGTGGCCTATAGAATATGTGTCAAATTTTATTTTTAATATACCATGTTTTTCATTTGTGTTTGTCATTTTTTCATTTACCTTCAACAATTATGTTAGTAAACACAAAACATTGTAATTGTTGCAATCCCTATAAATTGTAAATCTAAGAAAAAGTAGGGCTTTTCAAGTTGGTGGCTATTAAGACAAACTCAATGTTCAAAAAAATATTACATTAAAATAGATGATCTACAATGACAATAAAAAGTGAGATGTGGCACATATATGACTTTTCAAAAGGAAAAGGAGAATCACTTACGTTCTCTTCAATAAATTTCCCAACCCAAAAATTCTCCCCTTAACTGCCTTCTTCATCATAGTTATTTCATTGTCCAAAGTTTCATATTCAATCCTTCAACTTTAACTTCTTCTAGGACTCCTTATCGACATCTCCATTGCACCTCTCAAGTGCGATGGTTAGTTATAATGAATAATTAAACTTATTTTTTCATCATCTAACATTAGAGTTGAACATGTTTTCTTGACATGAAATCCTTTGTTGAGTAAGCTTAGGACAACATAAATAATCATTTTCTTAATTGAAAACGAATACCCAAAGTAAGAAAAAAAATATTTTTATTTTCTTTAAAGGTTTTTGGCGTGTGTAGGTCAATATCAACAATAATACACTATAACGGGTCCATTCATTGCAACATTATGGGGATGAAAGATTATGTTTGAACTTGTATAGTATGGTATTGGTGTTATTTTAGAAAGTTTAATAAGGAAATGGTTCATGAGATATCCACTAGTACCAAATAAGAACCAATTTTCATAAGTTGGGAATATTAAACATGTTAAATGTGGGAAATGTATTAATTGTTGGGCAGTGTTTTTTTCACAGTAACCAAAGGGACCCGTACTTCTTCTCCAAAATAGGAAAGTAGTTATATGTGGATGGATCATGGATAAATGGCCTCTCCATGGTTTATAAAGGTTATTTCTAATGTAGGTAGAATTGTGACACTTATTAATATTCTAACTTTAATGGGACAATTGAGTTTTTTTTAAAATATTTTTGAGAGGTGACAAATTGGGGAAAATATTTTTACATATATCTGGGTGGTCTAATTAAAATGTTTCCCATATCAGAAAACAACAGGAGAATATTTTGGGGGACACAACGGATATGATGAAATAAGTATTGAGTGACATGAGTCCACTTAATTAAAAATAATATCAATATTAAGAATAATGTTCTTTTGGTATTTTTCAAATATATGGAGTGGGAGGGGCTCATGAGTGTCATTAACTTGCCCATCAGTTCTAGGGCATCAATAATTGTTCCTTCACAATTGAAAGAAATGAACATTTTTGAGAAAATATGGGGAAAAAGGGATTTGTTATTTTTTATTATATTTTTTGTAGGGCGTTAAGGTTTTCGATTGGAAGACTGTAACATCCCAAAATTTCTTTTAAGTTAAATTAACTACAGTTAATTCTAAACAGGTTTAGACGAGATCATCATTGGGTGTAAAATTCATTTGGTTCATCGTATAATGACCCACAGCTTCTGTTGCGGGGCATGACACTACAGATCGAATAACCCCGCAACTCCCACCTTGATGATCCTTCCTAAAACATGATTAGGCCTTAATCATAGGTAAAACGGTTCATAAATGATAGTGAATCTTTCGGTTATTTGTAATTCTGGTTACTTTATTTTTAATCGATTTGGTCATCTTTTGTTTTGTTCGACCTTTTGCATGACCGCCGATGATAATTGTCTCTGTTTTATTTGACAATGCTATATCAAGCCAACTTTATGAGAATATTCAAATTATTATTTACGGACTTGGTGATTTTCGTATTGGAATGTTATATATAAACCTGGAAAGTCAACTAATTTTTATGGCAATATATTGTTGGAAATATGTGGACTTGTATTATGAAGGTTAATTTTAACTTAACCATTAAGTTGGGTAACAACTAAAGTAAAAAAAATGTATGAAATATTAATTAGTATATATATATATATATATATATATATATATATATATATATATATATATTAGAGGGATTTGGCATGTAAGCCAAAAGTTTTATTTAGTTATTGAAATTTATGGGTTTCATAAAGTGAAACACCTTCACATGGCACAAGTGTGCGGCATGCGCTAAAACACGCACCAACATTAGGAAGCCCGAAAATTCTTCAATATGCCACCCAACTATAGTTATTTTCATTATATTTTTCTGTTATTTTTTCCTTCGTCTATTTTCATTCTCCCCTTGTGGAATACCTACGCGAGTTTTGGAGGAAAGAAGGATTCAACTTGTTGGAGCGGGAAGAGTAGAAGGTTTCCGATTCTAGGTTTACTTCAAGCGTGAATATATTCTCCTTTCTTTGCTTGCATTATTTGTAAAAAAAGAGGAAATACACATTCTGTTTTTAATGGCAATCAAGGAAATTGTGGAAAGTTTTTTATTTAATTGTTTGGAGATGAAGTATGAAAAGGAAATTGATGGATTATGTATTCTTTTTAGTTTTCTTTGTGTGGCTTTAGCTAAACCTAGAAAAAACAGAAATGGGTGTTCCTAATCAATTTTTATTTTATTTTATTTTCTATTTAAATTTGATTTCTAGAAACCCAAATCGATTTCTGCCTCTGGGTTTTATTACAGTCAAACAATAATTTATTTGTATGAGCAAAGCGATTTCTAGGTAGTGTGAAAAATGTTATTACCAGGTATTTCATCATTTTTCTTGATATATTTACTTCCAGATTCTAATAATTTCTAAACAGAAAAGAAATTAATGCTTGAATGAACTGATTTGGATATGTATAAGTTGATTTTCCTATAAGTATAATTTTATTACCTAATTGAAAAATAAATTAGTGTTAACAGTCTAGGTAAGATGACTTAGTTATTCTCAAAGGATTTCATTATTGGAAGTGTTAGAAACTTATTGTTGTTATTCTATGCAAATAGACTTAAAAATTGTCATCATGTGGTGTGTGTGTTAATTTGTTTTGTTGATCTGTCTATTGCCTGAAAGAACATGTTAAAATGATTTAATAGAGGTTTTTTTACCCTGTTTAGTTGGACTATTCATATAAATATATATAAATGTATTTTGATTGTTTGTAATAAAGTTATTGTGCATTTTATAGAGATGCTCATTACCTAGAGCGAATATGTCTAATTGGTATTTGGAAATGATGATTTCAGACTGTTTCGTTAAGCTGTATATTGATTGGAAGGTAAGAAAAATAATAGTTGAATCTGTGCCATGTGAAGCATGATTTTCTTGTGGTTTAATTAGAATTTGGATGTTGAATGAATATGGTATGATTATGTCTTGATCCTTTTGATTAGAGTGAAACATGATTACTGAAATAGAAATTGGTTGTTCTATTGGTGTACATTCATAGTTGTATCTTGATGAAAAACATGTAATAATACATCCTCCGCTGGATTACCATACATTTGTCAATAAAATAACTTGTATAACGTTTGATATTTTTTTAAATAATTGCATCAGAAATTGGAGTTATTATTCATGCCAGTTCATTTTGAACTGACAACATACCACTACTCTAGTCTTGCAGGACAATTAGCCGTCACATTCGGATATGTGAAAACTCATGTCTTGTTAAGTTTTATTGTAGCATGGATCTAAATGAGATACTTGGATTTAAATTTGTAGAAGGATGATATCCCATAATTTTGACTAAATTTATTGGGATCTTGGACCCATTGTTAATATTCAAACCTCACTATGTGAGAGTTACCGTAATAGTTATATATTTTTCCTTAATGGCATATGTAATTTATGATTTTAATAAAGAGATGATTAACTTGTATGAAATAATATCTTAATATGAGTAAATGATAAATAATAGAAGTGAGAAATCTTACTTATCATAAATTGATATATTTATTTATTTGATATTTGGCAATGTATGAAGCCAATAATTGGGCAATTATTGTAACAATTAACTGTCTTTAATTTCTAAATTAAATAAGTTATTTAGTGGCATAGCTAATTGAAGGAATAATTAAATCTACATGTTTTAATATATATTTAATTCATCCTTTCGGTAAATTTTTTATTAATATGATAAGATTGTAAATCATGTTGTATAGAGAATGGAAGAGTATCGTTGTAAAAGGTAATTTAAGGTTAAAAAACAAGCATCAGGAAAAGAGAGACTAAATGAGATGGTAAATAGATGAAAAGATCCATTGCACTTATCTCATGATGAGCCTAGTTGGCCCTTGGCATTTATCTCGATATAAAATCTTGCAAGATAGGTTAAATTGGAAATAAAATAAATACAAACTATAAGATCTAGATAACTGTGAAAGGGATAGTTGTGAGGTGGTGGAAAAATTAAACTCATAAGAATAGTGTGTTGTATTGAGTTTAGCTGTAACCTGCATGGCGGAAAACTTTGGCTAAAGTAATGCATTGATGGTTGTGCATTATCTAATCACCTAGTCCTCCAATTAAATTAAAAATTGCCTATAACCTGATCATGATAAGTTGAACAATGAACATGAGGTAGGCAATGGTCGGATACCAAAATATGAAGTTTGAAAACTAGATTCATGGTAGACACAAGGACTTTCACATGGTTCCCATGACTTTTTAAAAAAATTCAAGCCAAAATGCTAGTAAGCATTGTCACTCGAAGTAGTGGCAAAGGGAGATCGTGGAGATCTGGATACACCCTTCTTAGCCGCACATGGCTTACATAGATGTTATCAGATAGATTAAAAGAAAATAATTGATTTAAATAATTTGAATAAATATGTATGAATGTAGCTGCGTAATCTATTTTTATGTATGTTTAAAAAAAAATATCCCCATTTTCCAGTTCTAGTAATTTTGAGTGTTACAGTCTGTAGCATCCATAGCAGTCTAGAGTAGGATCATCAGGGTATACATCGTGGATGACTAGAGCACCTAAAGGAGTCTCTTTTCATTGGAGGGGACCTGATAGTTTTTATGAATGCGATGCACGTGGGAACTATTGGAGAGATTATTCGCATAACCATGGTAATAAGGGTAAGGGTCTTATTTTTGAGATGATAGTTATAGATATGGAACAAAGTCACAAGATTTATGCAGTGGTCGAGAACCACTAGCTAGAGCACCAAATCACTATGACTGATACTATATGTAGCATTGGTGGTATTCCTATATCTATCCTATTTGATTAAGGATTTTCCCATTCTTTCATGGTATTTAGGTAGGGTCGTAGTTGGGACTTAGAGATGTCTTCTGGAGCCAAGATCACACTGGACTCCTTATTTAAGGAGTGTGTAGTAGACCTAGGACCCTTCACCATGACCTTAGATATTTGTATTTTTCACTGAGGATCTTATCAAATGATTTTCAGGATGGATTGGATTTTAGCATACATGGCTAGAGTGGATTTCTAGAAAAAGGTAATCTTTTGTGCAGATGATTTAGGAGTTACATAAGTGATTTTTGGGGTTAGGAGGCCTATATCCATTCACACTATATCTGTGATGCAACTGAAGAATTTTTTGTGTAAGGGATGCTAGTTATATGTCATTACAGTCAGTGACAAGTCAGAGGCTGATACTAGTGGGCCTTCAATTAATGACCATCACATTTTACGAGATTTTTTAGATGCCTTTTCTAGCAATTTACCTAGTATATCTCCTCCACTTGAGATCGATTTCAATATAGCCTTGGTCCCTAGAGTAGATCCTATTTCATGAGCGCCTTACAAGATGACTACCCATGAGCTTTGTGAGATAAAATTGCAGCTGGAGGGCCTTCTTGAGATGGGTTTAATCCATCCTAGTGTATCTCCTTGGGGTGCACCAATGATTTTTGTGAAGAATAATGATGTATTCCTAAGATTTTGTATTGATTACAGGAAGCTGAACAAAGTAATGATCAAGAATCGTTACCCTGTTCCACACATTGATGATTTTTTTGATCAGATTAAGGGGGATACTATGTTTTCGAAGATAGATATTAAGTCAAGGTATCATCAGCTAAGGATTATATAGGAAGATATTCATATGACAAGATTTCATACTAGATATAGTCACTATGAGTTCACAGTTGTGCCTTTTGTACTGACGAATGCCCCTTCAGTATTCATGAGCTTGATGAATAGGGTATTCAAGATGTTCTTGGACCATATTCTACTCATGTTCCTGGATGATATATTGATGTATTCATGCATGCATGAGTAGTACAAGGAACACCTTGAATAGGTTCTGTAATGTCTTCATGAGTAGCTATTATGTAGGAGCCTAGAAAAGTGTGCATTCTTTTAGATAGAAGTGTAGTATCTAGGTCACATCATTTCTGAGTAAGGTATCAGAGTTGATCCTACCAAGATTTGATCTATCATTGATTGGCCGACACCGACCAATGTTACCAAGGTAAGTAGTTTTATTAGATTAGAGGGATATTACAGGAGGTTTGTATAATATTTCTCACACATTTCTCATCCCATCACTTCCCTTTGATGAAAAGGGAAGATGTTTGTATGGTCAAAAAAATATGAGAAGGACTTCAAGCCTCTGAAGGAATTCCTTACTACAACAACACCTATCCTAGTAGTACCAAATCCTCATAGGGACTTATTTGTTTGCAGATATACTTCATGGGAAGGGTTAGGGAGAGTACTAATATAGGATAGTTGAGTTGTCACATTTGAGTCTCGCAAAATCAAGGATTATGAGCTCAATTACCTAACTCTTGACCTTGATCTTACACTAGTGATACATGTTTTGGTTAGATGGTGTCATTTTATGTTGGGAAATAGGATCACACTCAGGAAAAATCATTTGATCCTATGATACCTCTTCACACAACCCAATCTCAATGCATATCAATGATGTTGGATGAAACTTTTTATACAAATATGATATAAATATTGAGCATGTTAAGGGGAAGGAGAATTTTGTAGCAAATGCCTTGAGTCAACGGACATATCTTGTCATGGCTACATCAGTGGGTATATATTTGTGGAGTAGGATTTTACAGCGGCTTCCACTTAAAATGTTTTATCTTTCTGCCAGAGCAATGATTGAGTCACATAGAACCCTTAAGGGTAAGCTTGAGGGGTTACCACTAGAGTCTGATGGGATTCTTAAATACAAGAGTTGGATATATGTTCCTAGAGAGGGAGGTTTACAGTAGGAAATTATAACAGAGGATCATCATGCGCCTTATTCAACCCATCCAAGGGTGAAGAAGATGCACACTATACTGAGACAATTATTTCATTAGAGTGGAATTTCGAGGGATATAGCTCAGTATGTGTCTTGGTGTTTACAGTGCTAGAAGGTAAAGGTCAAACATCAATATCTAGATGGCCTTATTTATCCTCGCGCTATACCAGATTGGAAATGGGACACCATTTCTATGGAATTCATTATTGGGTTACCTATGTCAAGATATAACCACGATGCAATCATGGTCATGGTAGATAAATTGACAAAAGTGGCTCATTTTTCTCTAGTTAAGACCACCTACACAACCAGTGTAGTTGTACATGTTTATCTGGATGAGACAATGAGGTTACATGGAATTCACTTGGATATCATCTGTGACCGTAAACCCTTATATACTTCATACTTTTGGACCACCATGTAGTTTGCACTTGGGATAAAGATAAATTCCAGTACAACTTATCACCCCAAGACAGATTGTCAAACTGAATGGGTGAACAAGGTACTAGAGGATATTATTCAGATGTAATTTATGGGTGATCAGACACAATGAGAAGAGTACTTGTATCTGGTAGAGTTTGTGTACAATAACAGTTGTAATAGTTCCATCAGTATGGCCCCTTTCTAGGCATTATATGGAAAAGAGTGTAGGGCTCCCGTAAGTTAGGACAGATTGAACGACAGGGTTACTATTGGACCAACTATGTTATAGATATGGAGCAGTAGGTCACTTTGTTAAGGAAAAGACTACAGGAGGCACATGATAGGTAGAAACAATATACTGATAAGAGTAGGATAGATAGCAGTTATGATGTTGACAAGAAGGTGTTCCTAAGACTTAGAAATGATAATAGCCCTATGCATTATGGAAAAGGTTCTAAGCTACCTCTAATATTTGTGCATCCATTTGAGATCTTGGAGTGGATTGGTCCCGTAGCCTACTACTTAGCTTTACAACCCATCTTGTCTTGCATCCACTATGTTTTTCATATTTCTATTTTACAGATATATATACCATATCCATATCATATATTTTATTAGACTTCCTTGTAGATGTAGGAGTAGGGATAGGTGATTTTGGAGCTCATGTGCATCCTACAACATAGGACCCTAGGCATTTGAGGGCATGAGATTAACTAGGTGTGTGTCCACTAGGATCGATATGATGAATAATCAGCTACATGGGAGGATACCACATTGCTACAAGCATAGTTCCCACATATGTTCCAGTGAATTCCAGGAGGAAATAAAGTCTAAGGGAAGGGGGATGTAATACCCACTTCTCTTAGACACCTATTTTTATATGATCATGGTATTAGTTGTTGTTATCCAATTTTTACCCTCGGGAAAAATTGGACAAACTTGACCTTGTACATAGAGAGGCTGACTAGGATGATTCAGTCGTGGAGGATTGATTTTTGGAGTTGGGAGAATATGGTTTAAGTAGGCCGAGAAAATTGTAGAGATTTTAGGAAAAGAAGAAGTCTGAAATTCAAGTTTCAGACTTTGAAGGTTAAGCTTTTCATAGAATGGAAAAGGAAGATTTTAGGGACTCAGCAAGGAAAAAAGTTTTTGAAACCTGAAACTCTAAAAGTTTGAAATTTCAAAATTTTAGGTTTTGGGGTTTATGAGTTCTTAGCAGCCAAAGTTGGAAAAAGAAAAAAGGTTTCTGAAACCTAAAACTCCAAAAGTCCAAAATTTCAGAATTTTAGGTTTCAGGGTTTCAGAACTCTATGAGTGCAAAGTTGGAAAAATGGAGGAATAGTTATGAAACCAAAAATTTTGAACTTTCAGTTTTGGGGTTTCAGGGATCTTAGTGAGTGCAAAAATTGTGAAATCTGAAACTTCAAAAGCCTGAAATTTCATACGTTCAGGTTTCGGAGGTGTGGAATTTAGGGTTTTAGAAGTATCAGTGATAAAAATAGAAAAGGGACTAAAAATGTTTGAAATCTTAAAAGTCTAAATCCTGAAACGATTTGGGTTTAAAAAGTCAATGTAGGTTTTAGGGTTTAGAGTTTTGGAACTTTAGGTTTTGGGGTTTCAAAACTCTCAAGAAAAGTTGGCAAATGAACAGTGTTTCAATCTCCAAAATGGAAATCTCCAAAAGTCTAAATTTTGGAATTTCTGAGGTTTCATGCATTTTAGACTCCGAAGAATGACAGAGCCAACCACCTGTAATTTTTGTAGAATGACACCTCGATCTTCAGATGGCCATAACTTTTAACTGGCAGCTCGGATTTGCACATGAAAGGACTTTTTGGAAATCTCTAGGAATCTGCTACATAAATTTTAAAGATTTCAGGATACTCACCTACCACGGTAATGACGTATGGGATTCCTTTATTTCCTAACAAGGAACAATACTCAGAGGCATGTGTTTTCTAGTAGAACCCATCATTGTTGAAAGATAATTCTATGCATTTTTGGGTGGTTGAAGCAAGAATTTGAATTCTTCTCTCCCCCCTTCTCTCAATTTCTTTATATATATTGTAAGGAGGGAAATTTTCAAAGGTTGAACGTTATTTCTTTGCACCCTCCCTTCTTCTCTTGTCTGTAAGTGGGTTTGTGGAGTTTGGACATCCCATCTAAACTTGAAAATGAAAACTTGCCTCTTGGCAATTGTAATGTACTATATTAAATTCTTGGAGTAATAAGATAAGTCTTTGGATGATTTCAACCCCCTCGTGTGTTCATTGTTTCTCCTGATCTCTCATTGCAATTTTGGTTAGCTGTGCAAGGTGGTTGCATTACATGTTTTATGGTTTGTATTTAATGTCAAAGCAGGTATTCAACATTCCTGTGGTACATCACATTTGTTATTTTAGTTTTATTTTCTTGCATCTCCTTAACCCTATCTCCTTGGAAAGTTAGAGTAGGTTTTAGAGTAGATCCTCTACAATTTGAATGTGTGCATATGAATAGAGGAATAGGAACCAACCTTCATCTAGAGAGATTTTTTAATCGCAAGTTCCCACACTTTGGGAAAAGCTCCATGTTATGAAATCACACCAAGAGTCTCAACCCATCGAGTTGTAGACAGTCAGGGGTGTTGTGATTACACATCAACAGTTGCCTAGTGACATGGACACTATTATGATATTTTTGATATCATGTTGCTAGACATTATGGACATTATGATTATCATTATGTTTCAACGTTTATCATGGATTCTATGGGTATTATTACCAAAATTTTCCCCTCAGGAGAAATTGGATGAACATGACCTTGCATGGAGAAAGAGAAGGATTTTATCAGCCATGGCAGCTCACATTTCATTCTTGAACTGAGAAATTGAGTGAAGAAGGTCGAGAAAATTGCAAAGGATTTTAGGAAATGAAGAATCTCTAAAGTCTAAACTTTATACTTTTTAGGTGGGGTCATTTAGAGGTGGGCTAAGGAAAAATTTGGGGACTCGGTGGAAAGAAGTGGGAAAAAATGAGCAGGAATTATGAAACCTGATGTCTGAAATTCAGACTTCAGGATTTTGGGATTTCAGAGATATGCGAAGACTAGATGGATGAAAAACCCAAAATCTTGAAACTAGAACCCCCGAAATCCAAAAACCTTAACCCATGAAATCCAAAAAGCCAAATCCCCAAAATCCTGAAGGTCCAAAACCTGAAGTCTGAATTTCAAACTTCATGGTTTTGGAATTTAAGATCATTAAAGCCCCATTACATGCAAATCATAACTTGAAGCACTAAATCTGAAGTCTTACTTTTAGAGTTCAAGGTTTTTACATTGCAGAGGTTCACAAACTCAGACATATGAAGAGTAACAGCAACCTCCGAAGTCAAAATTCCCAAAGCTCTAAATCCTAAAATTCAAAAATTTTGGATTTCAGAGGTTGTGATGCAAGGTTCGGATTCCAAAAAGGTAGATTAACCACCCACGATTATTGCAGAAAGACACCCTCATATTAAGATGGCCATAAATTTTTACTAGGATCTCAGATTTGCACAAAATAGGACTTTTTGGAATTCTCTCAGTGTCCTCTACACAAAAGTGTTTTCTTAATTTTAGTGACACTTAGTATTTCAAAATGGGGAAATATAGTTTTCCATTTTAGAGGAATGTTTCAAGATTTCACACCTACCAAAATGATTAAGGTATGGGCTTCCTTTCTTCCACAACAAGGAAAAGTACATTGAGGTATGAATTTTGCGGTGCACCCATCATTGTTGTATGTGATTTCAAATTGCTTCTCTCTCCCTTCTCTCATTATTCCTATATATTGTAAGAAGGGGATCATTTCAAAAGCTTACAAAAATTATATATGCCCCTCCGTTTGGCCCTAAATGTGATGTATTGTATCAACTTTGAGAGTAATAAGATCATATTTTTGGATGTTTCAAACCCTCTTCTGTGTTCTATTGCATCTTTCTAATCTTTCATTATATGCAAGGTTATTTTGTATTGTTGTCATTTTTATTACAAGGTTCTAGTTGTGTTGTGATTATTGTGCAGGTTGTTCAACATTGCTTCTTAGTGACCTTCCCTTAGAGTAGGTTTTAATTTTCATGCATTTTTCTCTATCTTTGCCTCCTTGGAAATATTAGATTAGGTTTAGATCTGTAACTCTTTGCACTTTAGATTAGTTGGCACCTGCATACGACATGAAGCTGACCATCTCTAGAGGGTTATCTCGATTGCAAAGTCCCACACTTTGGGATAAACCCATGTTTGAGAAATCACGTTGACTACCTCAACCATTCACTTGCAAGTAATCAAGGGTGCTGGAATTTCACCATAACAGATATATAGAGGACATTGATAGATATTGCAGTACATGATGATAATTTACTTTTGTTTTGTTATATGTTGACATCTTGGACTCTTGACAGTGATGATTATGTTTAGAGGATTGGACTAACCTTATGAGTACATTGATATGATTATTAATAATGTGATGATAATATGTGATCATTAATATGTAGTATAATGCGTCTAGATAGATATAAGTTATAGTGTATGTATGCAATTAATGGTTATCATAAAATGTGAATTGTGATAGATTGTTATACGTAGGCATAGGGTGATAGTAAATTTTAATGGAGATGGTAAAATTGTGATAGTTAGTAATTGTGAATAATTGATTTAGAATATTTTTTTTTAACTATGATAATGTTGTAGTTATGTTGTATGATGATGTTACTTAATAAATGATATGTGTGTATCGCCTTGAGGCCGAATGTGGTATTGTCTTGATTTTTTGTAGAAAACGAAATCACAATAAAAAAAGAAGGGACTAGGGGATTAACTATGGAAGAATACCATATGTGATTAACAAAGTTTCCTTTGTAGTTGTGTGTGTGTGCATTGTCATTTTTCTTCTTATGTTTGTTAGGAGGCATCCATGGGGGAGAAACCTCACAAGTGACCATGAGTGTGAATGTTGTAATTGTTCTTCTATATATTTTTCCTAGTTGATTATGTGGTTTTATTGAATTCTAATGTTTTCCCATGTCATTTTGTTTATTAGTGTGCTCTTGGTTAAGTTAATTAATCATGTGGACTTTACAATTGGGTGATGTGACAATTGTGGACAATTAATGTTGTAGATAGTCCTTTTTATTTTCTTTATGATTTTGGAAGGATTTTATTTTATTTTGGTTGGTATATCCATCTCCATCACCAAAACTAGGATTTGAGATTTGAGGCCATTTTTGGAGTCTTGTAGGACAATTTTTACTTGTCCCATACCCTAAACTCTCCCAACAACCCAACCTATGATGTGACGGGTAAAATTTAGCCCCTATTATGTGTTTTTGAAGGGAAAATAGGAAATTAATGACACCCTTTCTCCTAACTCTCTTAATTATGTCCTTGAAAGTATGGAACGGAGGATTATGTGTGAAAATGAGAGTGTCATACCTTCACCTTACTTATTAATGGAGTCTTGGTTTATTTGTTTGAATTGTGAGATGGATTGGGGAAAATTATGTGGCATCCTACATGGAGCCACCTCACCATTATCTCCACCATTTTATAATTATAGGAGTCTTTTAGTTTTTTTTTTGGTTACTTGCTTGGGGATTTTTTAAGAGCTTGGATAGGATTTGGCTTGTATTATGGAAGGAAGTTAGAGATTAGTTGCTTGAAGGATTAAAAGAGTTTGCAATCATAAGGTAGACTCTTGTACTTTGTATTTTAGTATTTCTTGTTTATATTTTGTGTTCTGAATGTATGAATGCATGTGAGTTTGTATGGATTTGGGTAGACTGGTCCATAGGGATGGTGTAGGGAGAGAGAAATAGAGCCATTTGTGGAGGTAAAATGGAGTGTGTAAGGATTTTGTGGAGGAAGTGTGGGAAGGGTAATCCACCTATGTGGAGTTAAAAGGAAACTGTATGATTTGTATCTTTTGAAATGGGTATATAAGGAGTTTTGTGTGTATCTTATTTGTGTTAGTGCACTTGGAGGCATAAAGAGATGTATTTCATATTTTCTTCTCATTTGGATTTACTTTTGAGCCTATGTTTTAGTTTGTTGATGATTTTCCTCATAGTGTTATTACTTTTTAATGTTGCATACTTGTTTGTGTATGTCTTATTTGAAGTCATTTTGAGAGGGTTTCATGGTTATAAACACCCCTTATTCTCCCATTTTTGGTCTCGGGGGCCAATGAGACTGTTTGCTTCACCTTCTCATTGGATTTAGGTCGGGAGGTGAGTGTTGCCTATCTCCCTTCACTTGTTGTTTTGTTGAAAGATGGAGAAAAAAAAATAGTTCCAAGTTTGGTTTCATGGGAGAAAGTTACATTTGTATTTGAAACAACAACAAAATTGCTGTAAAGTTTGTCATGTTGTCTCCACTTTTGTGTGGAGGGATTTTTGCACTTGAATTTTAAGGTTTAGGCTCTTGTAAAGGCATTATTTAAATTTGTGTTATCTGTAAAAAGAGCACCCTATTAAGAGATGCTTTCTATGGATCTCTCACTTTCATAGATACAATGGAGAAACCTCACATATGTGTGTATACCTATTGCTGAGGTGAGTCTCTGGTATCAAATGTCATTTCCTTTTTGATGTATCCTAAAATAATTTTTAGGGGTTTTAAAGGTAAAAAGATGATTGTAAATGGGGTGATACACCAAACTTGCTGAGGGATTTCACTAAGTACTTGCACAATCAATTTGAGAATGAATTTTTGATGTAAAAAAAAATAGTTTTCAGTAGAATATTGAGGTAAAACACTTTGTGTATTGAGGGAATGAGTCACAAAAACACACTAAGATAAACATGCACACTAAGATTATGCAAAAATTACTAAATTTATAGAAAGGTAAGATGATTAATAAGGGAATTTGACATTGACAAGAATTAATGAGATATACACACCACTGCAAATAATTGGAAAGGTAGAAATCAGTTCTCATTATAGGGGAAAAACTGAGAAAATCTGTTTCACCACTCTTATGTCCAAAAATTTCTCCTTGTGTTTTTCAATTGCGCACAATATATAGAAAGATTATTCACCCATCGCATCCTAAAAATAGGCTAAAATGTGTACTCGCCCATGCATGCTAATTTCACCCTTTTATCATGACTAAATACAAGAATAAAAATAGACATGCTGATTACAAAGAGGAATTAATAGCGTGTGTAACACCTTGAACAAACTGTTATATTTCTCTTTGCATTACAAGTGTTGGCATGTGATGTTCTTGAATGAGGTGTGTTTCCTTGATTCTTGAAAATCATGCTTATTATGGATAAATCATTTCTCCTCTTGGATTCATTAGACTGAAATGTTATTACTTGCAAGAATCAACTTTCACTTCTTATTGATAAGCTGCAATCTGGTTTTGAGAGTTGCAAACTTATCTCTTGTACCAACTCATCCTTGGATCAATTTTAGTGATCCAAGGAATGTTTTAAATATTCTTAATGGAATGAATGGTAAATTGAAATTCATTTATTGAGAGACATAGCGGACTAAAATTTTTAGGTTACAAGCTCTTTGGACTTGAGTGATATTGTCTTAATTTGGTTGTAAGTTTGTGCTTGGGTCCCTGGGATTGATCTCTGCAGGAAATTATTGGCGTAAACAAAATATAGTCGTCTTATGACTATAAAGGGGGATCAGGATCCTATAAACTTAAGGATAATCCTAATGGTATCCTAAAATAGGTAAGAACACCTACTTCCTATCTACGTCTATTCAATTGGGTTGTAATCTGACCTTAGCTTCTTATTCTATTTTGTCGAAGGGGTGACCTAACCTAAGCTCTTGTGCTAAATGAATAAGGGAAGCGGAGATTACTATGGTGATACGATGGCTATGTTAACCTAATGCCTAAAACTATATGGTTGTGAATTTTATGTAACCTAAGGTGGTAAATACCTAAGGTAATGTTTTAAGACATATGGTGATTAATTGATGAACTGACCTAAGTTTTGGGAAATCTAGCCTAAACTATATGAAAGGGGCCTAAGGTCGCATATCACTACGGAGACGGTTCCAATGGATTTTATGTGATTTGATTGGCTTTAGATGAAGGGAAGTACTTCCAATTTGGTAAGGGGCTAGTTAAATTTTAGTGGAAATTACGTGGAGCTTCGCTAAGTATGGAATTGCATGTTGATTTGGAATTAGTACTCGGTAGTTTTGGGAGGCAGTGGAAAGGACGAGATAATCCAGAGAATTGGGAGTTATGGCATTAATGAATCTTAGTTTTTTTGTGAAAACCATCTTAGAAACACAAGAGGTGGGTTTGTGAGAGGTTGTTTGGTTTACCATGCCTCATGAATTTTGGCAAGAGGCTAGTTGGAAACATAATTTTTTGGTTGTTGATCTATCGTGGAGAAGAAAAAGGGTTGGAAACTTGGTTGGAAGTATCCTTCGAATTGGCAGAGAAACTATCAGGCATGATAGGCTCTACCCATTAATATTTCTTGCTTTCTTCTAAACGATTCATTAAAACAATTATGATAACTAGAGATATATTTTTTCATGATGTGTCTAGTTATTTACTTGCATGTTTTCATGAAATATATGTGGTTTTTGGAATGTGAATCCATTGTTGTTAATGGCAGATTTTGGGAAATTTCTGTGTACTGGTTATTAGTGGTATTCATGTGAACTTGTATTTGAAGCTCTGTAACTTGTATTTGAAGCTCTGTAGCTTGTATTCGAAGCTATGTAACTTGCATTTGAGACTAATGTTGATTGAACTAGCTTGTTGTTATATGGTTCTGAATCTCTATTTTAGTCTTGTGATTCGTTGAGCTTATAGTGGAGCTCCGTGGTTTTTCTAAGCTTGTGTTGAAGCTTCATGATTTGTTATGAGCTTTTAATGGGAATTCTTGTTGTTCTTGACTAAGCTGGAACTTGGTGTAGTTCTTATCTTTTGGTTGAATCTTCGTATTCAATACTGTACTCTTATTCAGTTCTTGTGAATGTTGAACTTATAGCCGAGTTGTTGAGTTTTGTTATGTACATATACTCTGAGATGGAAGTTTTATTCTTATTAAGGATTTGATTGAATACTTGGACTCCTATTAGAGCAGTTGGTGTTTTTCTCTGAGCTTGTATTTAGCGCTTCGTGTCTTCGTTATAGGCTCGTATTTGAACTTGTGTTTGTCTGAGCCGGTGTTGAGCCTTGTGAAGTTCTGAACTTATGTTCAAAGCTCGTATTCGACACAGTACAGGTATTCCATAGATGGTTATTTTAAACTTGTGTTGGAATTGGACATGTTTGAATTCTTATACATGTATTCTAAGCTGATCTGTCATGGAGAAGAAAAACGGTTGGAAACTCAGCTAGAAGTCTCCTTTGAATTGGAAGAGGCACTATCAAGCATGATAGGCTCTACCCATTAAGATTTCTTGCTTTCTTCTAAATGATTCGTTAAAAGAATTCTGCTCACTTGAGATGTATTTTTGCATGATGTGTCCGGTTATTTACTTGCATGTTTTCATGAAATCTATGTGGTTTTTGGAATGTGAATTCATTGCTATTAATGGTAGCTTTTGGGAACTTTCTTTGTACTAGTTATTAGTGGTATTGTTGCGATTGTATTTGACTCTGTAGCTTGTATTTGAAGCTCTGTAACTTACATTCAAGACTAATGTTGATTGAACTGACTTGTTGCTTGTATGGTTCTTAATCTCTATTTTATTCTTGTGTTTCATTGAGATTATAGTGGAGCTTTGTGGTTGTTCTACTATTATGTTGAAGATTCGTGATATTTTATGAGCTTTTAATGAGACTTCATGTTGTTCTAAACTGATCTGGAACTTGGTGTAATTCTTAACTTTTGGTTGAATCTTTGTATTCAACACTGTAGTCTTATTCAGTTCTTGTGAATGTTGAACTTAAAGTCAAGTTGTTGAGTTTTGTTCTATACATATACTCTCAGCTGGAAGGTTTATTCTTATTTAAGGATTTGAGAATACTTGGACTCGTATTAGAGCATTCGTGTTTTTCTCTGAGCTTGTATTTAGGGCTTCATGTTTCATTATAGGATCGTATTTTAACTTGTGTTTGTCTAATCTGGTGTTGAGCCTTGTGAAGTTCTAAACTTATGTTTAAGCTTGTATTTGGCATAGTAGAGGTATTCCATAGACGGATGTTTTGCACTTGTCTTATAATCGACATGTTGTTGATTTTATACATGTATTATGAGCTGGAGTTTAGTGTGTATTAAGGATTTGTAAAGCTTTCATCTCATTAAGACTGTCTGCTTGAAGGGGTCTTGTGAGTTTTGTTTTTGTCGGAAGTAGACTGGTGTAACTTATTTTTGAGATCTCCTCTATTTTGCTTCTTAAGAGGGAATGGCTGTATTACTTCTGTCTTTTAGGCTTAACTGTATTCTTAAACTTGACAAGGTATGTGATTTAAAAGTGTATCCTATTCTTCTTTGCCCTAAGTGAACCCGTGTCTTGTGGAAATCTTGACTCTTTTGTTCATAGAAATAAATGGACTGGAACTATGTCCTATTGTGGGTTTGGTTGATCTTTAGTTCGTTTGGGTCAGTCGTTAAAAGATTAGAGGTTATGAAAGTGTATTATTTACTTTCCTTATTAGTATTGATGTTGAAACAAAGTATCTAACCTGTCATAAGCTTTTAATTGGAAATCGAGAGGCTTGTGGTAATTCTGTTCAGTTGAGTTGGAAGAAGTTTGGGATGGTACTTGTCTTAAATGAATTGTTTAGTTTTCTTACTCTCTTCTAATATTTTATCTAATTCTTGGGTTTTAATAGAATGTGAATCTAAAACCTATTATACTAAGTGTTATATGAAAGGATATAGTATTACTTTTCAGAATGCTTTGTGTTGTTGTTCTTGTTGGGATCACAAACTACTTACCCATTAGAATTAAGTTGTTGATGCCTTGTAATGGGAATTCAGCCCTTTGAGTTTGTGAGATGTAGTGAACCTTGTGTATCTTTCACAGTTGTAGATTTTTGTTCCTTGTTGGATTCATTGAACGAGTCTCCGGTTTTAAAAAGAGAATTGAATTTGATCTCTTGGGGATAATATACTGTTAGGGACTGTATTTTGAATTTCATTTTGAGTTTTGAATTGAACTTGAGTTTGGTGAATGGAAATAGGAAACTAGTTTGTAAGATTTGTAGTGGAAAGTTTGTAGTGTGCATTCTTTGACTGGCATTCAATTTTGTAATTTCTTTTGGGAATTAGTTAAAAAATTTATAAGTTTGAATTAGATATGGGAATTCATTTCATAGTATAAATAAAATGAATTATGGATTGTGGTCCTTTTCTATTTGATATCCTTTTTTTGTTGAAAGTATAAGTTCATTGATTGAACTTCTCTTTAGTTGATTCTCTTCTGAGATGGAAACTTCTTGGATGGATTGGATAAGAGATTTATACTATTGAGTCTAGCTTGGATATTTGGATAGTCTAGTTTTCAGACCTTTGAATTATATCTACTAACATATAGAAGTTAGTAAGACTTTTAGTTAGACTGTTTTGTTTCCTAATCTTCTTGGATTGAATTGGGATTCTTGTTTAGATGTTGTCTCTTTATTTATGGATTCCTTATATTGTTATCATTGGACTGAGGCAGTGTTGTGTGATCTAAACCTAATTCTATCCTTCAAATGATTTACGTATGGGGAATAAGTATGTATTGATTCTCTTCTTTACTTTATGTGGAAAGATGAAGCATAATAATATGGGCTAATGTTGTAACTAACTTTTGTTGTTGCTTAGAAAAGGTTAATGTGTATTTTTATTCTTATGAAATCATGAAGCAATTGGATGCCAAAACTTGTTGACTATTTTAAAGTAATTGATAGGATCAATTAAAAGATATGATATAAATGCAGGTGTTGCAGAATTATATTATGCTCTTTTCTTAATAGTGAATTCAAACTCTTAATTGTGCTTCTTTCTTGGGTGTTATTACTTATGATTGTTTGTATGATGTACATTAATTGTTTCATTAAAGTAGAATTATTTAATGGAACAATTAGTGGAATGCACTTAATTTTAATGCTTATCACTTATCATGCTCAGTTCATTGAACTGACCCATGCTAGCAATTTTTACAGATGGACATCGTAAGTGATAAAAGAAGGAAAGAAATTTTATGATGCATTGGTTTATTTAATTATGGATCTTATGTAAAGAGTTTCGAATCATTCTTGAGATGTATTGGAATGGGAAAGTGATGTTCTTTTAAGATCTTAATTATGATTGACATGAAGAATGTCTGAAATGCATAGTCTTGTAAATGTATATTTAAAGTCATGAATTGAAAGGTTTTGTGTTGGACTACAATTTGTGATGTGTATACTTTGTACTGGTATGATGGAAATAATAGTGATATCCTTGTGGTATTCTTTATATCAGTGTATACTATTACTGTTATCAGATAATGAGTTGGATTAAGGAGATAGTATAATCTCCCTTATTATAATGAACTTGTTAAATTGCAAAAGATGTCATTCTCTAGCTACACAACTATAGTTTAATAAGGAAATATGCTTGGGATATACAGTTAAACTATAAGAGTAATGAATGATAAAAATATTTTGTTTAAACTAACATTTAACCATGTAGAGGAAGACTCTTCCTATCCTAAAGAATGCAAGATAAAAAGAATAGTGGTTGTGATTCTTAATCTTTATAACTACATTTATAAAGTAAACACTAGCTGAATCTAGGTGGATGTCACACTTGATTTGGACAGCTAAGTTGCATTAGGAATTACATGCTAATGTTTTCTGACCTATTTTTGGGATAATTGCTTGTTATGCCATGTTAATAAACAACAATGCAAACTTGAATTAATAAATTTCTCCATATCTAATCAGGATAGGTATAGTTTAAGAACTTAATAAATGTTGGAATTAGGGTTAGGCATGGTTGCTGCAATCTGAATCTTAATCCAATTTAATTATGATTAATAACCACTAAGTGGATATGTACATCTTGATGAATTATTTCTAATGGATGTTGGCACACACCAACTATAGGAATGTACCCTTGAGAATTCCTAGGACTTCTCGATGATATAGTGTTGCAGTTGACATGTGGTAACACCCTTCCATATTTGTTCATCTAGATTTACGTACATCTAGGACTTGAACTTAGTTTCTCTTTAGGTCAATTTTGTAGCATGTTTAGGATGGGTAGTAGCTTTCAATGACTTAGGGTACCTTGGCAACATCTGGGTAACTTAGGTTAACCGAGTATGCCCATATACCCTAAGTCATCGTGAGCATCTTCCTATAATAAACTATGTTTCTAAACTAAACTAGGGTCAAACCTTGGGCAAGTGGACTAATGGTAGTCAATATGGACCATTATAGCTAATAGAAGAGTAGAGGTGAAGGATGTATTCTGAGAATGACAAGTATGCTTGTCTGGGAATAGTAACATGAACAATATGTTAAAAATATTTTTCCAAAGTATCACAAGTTGTTGGTTGCATGTTGTCCTATGTCACCTAGTTTAAAGCAATGTGATGTCAAATGAATATTAGTAACAAATATTTAGATAGGTTCTTTAAACCAGATCACTCAGTACCTTGGAATAGGATATGAGAACCACGCATATGTAGTATACATAAAGTATTCTATACTATAAGTTAACATGATAGATCGGTTGGTAACTGAGTCATGGAATAAGAAATCAGTAGCATACCGAGTCATTACAGCTACATATGGTTATCTATTATGAGATTGATTGGCATGGAATGTGTGTTCTAAATGATGTTTTATTTAGAACAGAGAACATTATGTTTCAAAAAAAAAAATTCCCTTGTTTCTAAAGTCTTAAAATGGGAATTCTATAGCATGAGTTGCAAAAATACATTTCAGTCAAACTGCAGTTGGGTGATCTATTTTTAATAAAGTATGATGAATAATTTGGGTAATAATCATCTTTGTTTGTTGTGTAAGTCTCCTCCAATGTGCATGCAATTGTTATCTTCTAGTGCTTGATGTGACACTTACAATTTGATCCACTTGCAATTGATATTTTAGGTATTTTTTAATTCTTTCCCTTTGGATGTACATGTAAAATTTTAAACTCCCTTTATAAGCAAAAAAAAATTCCTTTATTTTCAATACTTTAGAAAAAATATCCAACTCCACTGTGGGGACCACCTTTGATGTGCACATGTTCAAATTTTGTCTTTCCTTTACTTTGTCTTCTTCTGATTACCAATTTTGTGAAAAATAAGGTAAGGCTCCATTATTTGATCTCTGATGTTGACCCTATGAATGGATTATCCCTTTTGTTTCTAGCTCAGCATGGCACATATGATATGATTTACAAACCTTTTTTTACATTGGAAAAATTATCACCTTTTGACCTTAGTATTTGAGCATACATTATAATTTTGACTAATAAGGATGATTAATAGACCCCCTTTTCAATTATTTTCCACCTTTACACCATAGTCTTTGGTCCCTCCTTGATCATGTTATTTGATTTTCCAAGGTATAGACATCAAGTTCAAACATTTATGAATAGTCAATGTAATGATTTTATAAAACATGGGGCTAGCCCCTCGTGACGATCACTCAACTCTTTTTGATAATTTATCGGTGAAAATACATCCTGAATTCAGGTTTCATCATGGTTTGCCACATTCGTACTCTCTGGTTGTGGTAACGCTTGATGAAACTATGATAAAGATTGGATTTTTTTGCATGGAAATTATTGAATGATTCTTGATCATCAATCTCTATACCAACTTGATTTCATTCGTTGATGTTCTGCACTGGAAGATGGGTAGGAAAACTATGGATTTTCTATGGATCGTTGATCTTGGTACTTATTGATTCTGGAACGTTGATCTCTTCACTGTGGTAAGCAAGGTAGGTGGTAGTTGTTAGAATATTGGTCATTTTATCATTACACAATTCCATCTTGGCCATTGATCTTTAACTATGGTTGAGTTTGGTTACCGTGGGTTGATTGGAAAGCATCTTTATTTCATAACCTAAACTCTATTGGTTCATTTTCATTCCCATTTTAGAGGGAAAATCCCTAACAAAATTTCTTCAGGTTTCCATTGATGACTAATCTGGAAGCTTGATTTTCATCTGGAAATCAATTTTATGAGGCTCTGAATGTCATCATTTTGATATTTTTGAGCTTCTGTGCATACTTTGACAAAGTTGGCCACAGTTATCATCAATTTTAACTCTCTATTTTATTTTTGAACATGATATTTTTGTTCCTAAAACTCTAGAGGAGCACTATTTTATGATTATCAAGCCTCTCCGAAAATTGTAGTCTTTCTGAGCTCGGTTCCTTTATTATCGTGTCTTTGATTAAAGATTTTTGTGAGATTTGGTTGTGTTATTTTCCATGGATTGAGGCTTAAGGCTTTGTAATCTGACCAATAGAGTTTTGTGGAGGATTTTATGCATTCTAAGTCCTTGTTTATCATGCCACCATTGAACTCTCTTCAAGTCGAGCAACATTTCAGCTTCCTGAAAGTCTGTGACTCACCATATTTATATATTTCTTTGATAATTATATCTCTCTACTTTTCTCAAAAATTCAAGCTTCTGTGTTTTTTCTTGAAGGTCTCATTAGCTTGTGCCGACATACGTTATTTATTCTAAGATAGTTATGATATTTGTATTCATCTCTGTTATGGCCACCAGAAATAAAGGAAGCTTGTAGTTTCCAATGGCCAGCATTTATTTTAATGAGGTTTCCATTTTGATATGGATCTAACCTTTCATTTTCTAGTTCGGCCTTTCATTTCTCTTTCTCGTAATGAAAGTCGTTACTGATGGATGGATGGGAACACGAGCTCTTTTGGGTAGCCAATTTTCTTGATTTTTCTTTTGAATCTTGTGACAAGGGTTTTGATGCTATTTCTTATGATGATTATGCCTCTAAGACGTTGACTTTCCTTCAATTCCTGGTAATCCATTGTCAAAACTTTGAACTCTGACCACTATTATACGTTATTTTAAGTTGGTTCCTTGATCTTACTGTCGTAAACACATTTTTTGTGCATTATTCTTATGAATCTCACTATACATCTAGGGATTTTCTTGTTTTGCTAATAGTTTCTTGACATGAGATAAGAGTGTTTTTCAAGTGGTCACGGCTCATATGTTGTCACAACTATGTCTAAATTTGTGATTTGGGTGCCCTTACGAGTTTGAATCTGTTTCTGGCTGCTTGTTATTTTGTGGCTTCTTGAATCTAGATGAGGGTTTGAACTTTGAATCACTAGAAATAGTAAGTCCTACTTTACTTTTCAGTATCCCTATAAAACTGGAAAACCTTTAATGGCCTTGGAATTAAAATTCATTTTTGAATCATTCAATTACCCATATCTAGGTTTGTCATGATCCTTTCTTCCATTGATTGTATAGCTCAATTTGATCTCATGATGGGAAATTTCTCTTTTATTTCCTATGTCTAAATTGAATCTTAATTTATGATGAATATCCTTATTATTTGAGTTCACTTCTTGCACCTTGATCATTCTCATTGATCATCTCACTTGGAGCTTTGTGGGGGTTTTCATATTGAACCCTATTTATTTTTTTCTGATAAAACATGACACGTTTCCCCTATGAGATTCACATATTTTCAGTTTCAAAAAGAACATGGGTAAAACCTTTCTGTGTAATTTGGGTTTTAATTATTTTTTGTTGCATTGGTGTTTACTCTTTAGAGGCATGAATATGACCTAGGGTTTTGGCTTTCACGAGATGTTTGGTAAACTATAAGATGAACTATTAATTATATTTTGAGCTCCCTTTAATTTTTTTTCACTTGTTGGCCTGTTGAAGGGTTTCTTGTAGTTCTACAACTTCATGTTTTAAGGTAAACCTTTAATTTTTATTCTTGTATAGCATCTCGACGTTTTAATTTCACGCGTCACAATATGATTCTCCATTAATTTTGTTATTATAATAACCTTAAAGCCATTCAAGTTAGGTTTTATTCACAACTGTTGTTTTTCTTTTTCCATGGACTGCAAACTGTAAATAATATGAAAACATACTTTATGAATCATATATTTACTTTAAAAGGATGTTTCTTATAACTAGTATACTTCAATAAACCTGAAAATATTGATTCCTTTGGGTTCATCCTTCGTGATGTGATTTTTCCCAACTGTAGCCTTTCTTAGAATAAAACTCTATTTTTGCATACTCTAAGAAAGTATCTTGTAACTTATCCATGCTCTAAGGCCTTCTCTATACTCACTGTTGTATGCTTAGAACAAAAATGGATTGTTTTTTATACTGAAACATATATGAATGTAAGTTCTTTTATGAATGTTGCAAACTGAAAAATGAATAATTATGATTGTATGTTGTCTCTGTCCTTGAACTGGAACGTGATGTCACACTTTTATTATATTCTAGTAAAAGGTTTTCTTAAATGTGGGATTGCCCTCATTTTGTAAGTAAAGAGACTTGTATCTTGCAATTTGTATTGGGCCTGTGACTAGCTTTAACTCTAAATTTGTTATTTCTTATAACTTAAACACTGCATGTTGAATGTAGATCTGTATGGCTCAACTCGGTCCTTCTCTAAAATGATTTATTGTTCTTTATTTCTTGTTGCTTTTACAAATTGGTAGTTCTTATGATACTCAAACACTTTAAATTTTGCCACTTTTCTCAAGATTATTGTAGATGACATTTAGGAGTCCAAAATTAGATGTGGAAGTGTGTAATATTATTTTATTTTCATTACTATAATGATCTCCATTGATAAGCATACCACTTCTCTTCTCTTCTCTAAGTTATATATATATATATATATATATATATATATATATATATATATATATATATAATATAGTATATATATATATATATATATATATATATATATATATATATATATATATATATATATTTTTTGAAACAAGTTGATGCTTCCCTCAACTAGAGTCCTATGTTAATCACATTTGAGAAAACTTTGTAATTTAATTATGTTATTTTCTTTCTAATCTGTAACCTGTTTGTTGTATCTATCATCTTATGAAGCACTTTTCTAATCTTTTGATATTCTCTGGTGATGTAGTATATTGATTTAGAATGAATACCTTCCTAATTGATTTTGAAACTTGGACTAGATTTGTAGAGGAAATATCATCTTCTGTAAGCTTGAGGCTTTTACATCCCATTCAATCATGATACTTGATTAAATTTTAAGGCAAGTTGTAAGATTTTGAAAAACACTTTGTTTCTCTAATAATCCATCCACTTGTGTATTGAAAATGGAAGTGCTTGCCTAAGTTAACTTCTTGAAGGCTTGTAGCCTAAAATGATCAATTAGATACTTGTATCTTTATTATTTTGTTTAACTACAAGTCATGAAGCTTTCTGATATGAGAACACTTGACTTATTTTGATGAGTGCATACTTCCTCATTTACTTTTACTGAATTTTCACTTGTATCTTTTAAAGAATGTACTTTCCTTGTTTTATGAATTTTGAAACAGGCCTTTGAAGGCCTCTTTACAGTTGTACTTGGATCTTTTAGATTTAATTTGAAGCTAGAAATTTCATCCTGTCCCTTCATAATAGTTTATGTTCTTATGAATTTGTACTTGACTGATATATCATTTATTTTCTGCACATACTTGATCACTTTTTAACTGTTCTTTTGAGCTTATATCTTTCATTCACAATCTTATATTTTTCTCATTTGTGGTATCTCCTATAGCTATCCTCTTCATGGGTTATTTCAGAGATTTATTAACAAAAGATGGAAGATACGCTTTCTTATTTTCTATGTTTTGATGATTTATTTTCTCTAAAAGAATTGTTACTTGTATCTTCCTTACTTCTTATTCAATTTCTCAGCACTTTCTTCTATATACATTTTCTATTTGTATTTTGATCAATATGGCTCTTGAAATAGTTCATAACTTGTATCATTAGATCTCTTCAGCAAGTATTTTTTTTTTTACAATAATCATTTGTGAAAAATATTTCTACTTTTCGTCTGCTACCTGTACCTACTGTTAGCATATGTTGCATAGTTCATATTTTTAGGAGTGTTTATTTCTCTTTTATCCCTTTATTTTCTCTTCCTTGGTGTATTCCACTATTCTCTCTCCTTCATCCAAATATTCCTCCTTCAATTTAGGGGAATGTAGTTGATTATTTCTCCTATATAATGTACATGCTTCTTCATAATAAAATCATTGTGTTGAGAGTTATTCACTCCACATTCTTCTCAAGATCTATTTGATTCCTTCATTTTGGTATCAGAGCATAAAACAATCCTCTGGCCTATGAAAAAGAGAAGCAAACATTGAATAGACCTGTTGCGTGGAAGTGCCTGACTACTATGTGAAAGAAAAAAAAAATGTGGGAGAATTTGTATTATTTTTTTGCATGGTGAAACCTTCAGCCTGCGTGGTGTGGATAGAAGCATTTCTATCTGAGTAATGCATGGAAGACTACACTTATTGTTTTATGTTTTTTGTCTTATTCACCCCAACAAATACAAAACAACATCTATGTGAAAAGATAGGTAGAGACAAATAAACAGCGGCTTGCACATGGTGGAGAAACAACGGCCAACATTTTTTTTCCTGTCTCTTTGCCACATTCAGCCTGCATGGAAGTTGAAAAGCTACGTGAAAAGCTAGGTGGAGGGTCTTTTAAACCTCCATGCTTTTTCAATATAAAATCTCAGCATGGAAAGGTTGTTCATTTGCGTGGAGAGGAGAAAGGAGTGTATCCTTCAGCCTACATGGAGAAATAAAGAGTGACCTGGAGAAAAAGACTACACCAACAATTTTAACGTGGTTGATATTATTATTTGGACATGTGGAATTAAAATTTCAGCCAATACTAGAACTGAGGCATGGAAATAAGTGCGTGGATGTTGAGAAAAGCTACCTGTGTAGAAACCTATGTGGAAGTGCATTCCTTGTCAATTTCTACTAATTGGTATTTCATGGTTGAAGGTTGAGTGGAATAGCTTGAAATCTTACTGCGTGGAGGAAATCAATCATTCACCTGGTGGAGTAACTCTAACGTCTTGGAAATGAGAAGAAAATTTGTTGCTGCTACATGAAGTAGCTTGTAATTCTAAGAACATGGAATACAAAGCTTGGTTGAATAAAAACAAATTATTTTTTCCTGGCAAAGAAGCATCTCTCTTATAGCCTTTCCACTAAGACAACGAACGATAAGAAGTGGATCATATAACACTTCGTTGAATGTTGAGTGTATAAATTTTGATTGAGAGCATCAATAACACGGTCACCACAACTGAAAGCTAGAATATCAACTCACCAGTCAGAGAACACCGTGAAAAAACTCCTGAGAGCTCTGGGTTCTACTTTGCTTTGCTGAACAAGCTTCAGAATACCAGCAATCTAGCATTCGATAACCTAGTTTGAGAAGTACTTCTTGAATACTTTCTTTTCAATTTCAACTGCCAAGCAAATTGAGTACGAGAAGAATTAGAAGCTCGGTATAATGCCGATTATGATGAGGAAGAAGAATGCCCCACAAAGCATCGCCGTCTCACAACATGCGAATATCGCGAGCATCTACGAGCTAGTAATTCTCATCAGTGAGTCAAAGTTGTAATAACTCCTGAAATAAATAAATAATTTTTTTTATTACAATGTCTACTCTGATGTTGCTTCTTTCTGATGCTCTGTTGCTTAAAGGGTCACATTTTGTGGCCTGGAAGACAAAAATGAAGACAATACTTCCGTTTAAAGGATTATGGGGAATTATCACATGGTCTATGCCTACTCCCACAGCCCTCAATGAACTAATAAAATATGAAATGGCTAGTGCTAAATCCTTGATGCTGATAACAATTAGTATCAGTGACGATGTGCAATAGCATGTTCAGAATGTAGAGAAACCCAAGGAGGCCTGGGACAAGTTGGCAACCATTTATGAAGCCAAAAATCAGACAAAGATACTTCATCTTTAGTCAAAGTTACACACCCTCTCTATGGGGTTAGACAATAAAGTGGAGGAATTATTACGTCACGTGGCTGAGATGAGATTAGAGTTCTTAGTGCTCAGTGAAATAGTGGACGATAAACTTCTTATCGCAATCACCTTGGGAGCACTCCCTTCTCAATTCTGAGTGTTCGTTATGACACTGAATGTGTCTAAAAAAACATTGACATTCGAAGAGCTTGTGAATTTGCTGCAGTAGGAAGAGGCCATCGCTTCATCCCATGAGGATTCTCAAGATAAAGCCTTGTTCTCAAAGCCTTACTGTGGCAAGAAGAATCTGAAGGGTCTTGTACGTACCCAAAATTGTAGGTTATTGTACCACCGGAACAATGTTACACATGCCCCAATGATGATACAGGTCACCTCGCAAGGTGTTCAAAATCTAGGAAAGCTCGCCAAGTGTATGTTAGCATCCCAAGAATCTTTTTTAAGCTTTATGTACTTCACTTTATCCTCTACCTTTCTTTTTCTAAGATTTTTGACCTTTAGTGATGAAACTGCCACCCTGCTCAAGGCGGTGGTCCTTTACGTGTTCTCCAACACATTCTTTTGATCGCAACTTGCGTAATTTTTCAACATTTACCATCTTTTCTCAACAGCCTAAGCTTGTCTTAATGTTTTATGTTCCCCTTAATAGTGTTTCTTCATTTTTTAGTGGTAAAAGAGTTCTAATAGGAATTACCTTTGGGTGAATGTGAAATATATTAATAGCCAGCTTGTTTTCAAGCAGGTGGCCCCTCAACTTCTCATTTCCATTGTTTAGTCTTTCATTTTCTTGCTTAGAATTCATTTTTTTCATGTTTTTCATCCATGCTAGTTTTTCCTTTGTTGTTAGAAGCCATTCAATCTTCTTGCTTCAACCTTGTTCATTGTTGTTCATACAAATTAGTTTAATAGAAGAGTAGTGTCATTTATAGATTGAATCCATTAGAGTTACAGGTTGTGTTCTTCATAGAAGGTAGATTCTAGAATCTATCGGTACACTTGTGTTGTATTCCCACAATAAATCCCACTAGGAATTGCATATGCCAAGCTCTGTCACTTGCGCTATCCCTCTCCTACTCACACTATATTCGGTATATATGTAAAGCTTCTATTATTCAAATACCTTTTTCTGTTGATGCTAGCATATACACGCTCTTTTGGGTTCACGTGAACACAAAGGAACGAGGAGATCGTTATGAGGGGACAAAGTCATACACTACTGGATTCGCCACTGTTTTGAAAATTCCAGGTTTTATCTATCAAAGTTCTAGTTAAAAATGTCAAATAGAGTAGTGAAATATTTCATTTCAGTTAAATTTCAATTTCCATATTGCCAGGGAAGCTATGAGGATTGATAGTTTCTCAGAAACTATGATTCATTCCTCACTTCTGAGGTAGGATCGAGAGTCTTTCAATTAAATTAATTAACTATCTAGTTATTTAGGATAAACTCACAACTGCACAAGCAAGTAGCTACACCAGGCTATCTTGCTTGTTTTAATTTTGTTATTAGACTAGTTGTCATTTTCTTAATATATTAGATTAGTTGCTCTTTCGATTCTATTCACAATTCTATCAAAAATACAAAAAATAGAGGAATATATACATGTTGTAGATATATCTTGCATAATTAGTTTATTTTGTTTCAATTAAGCTTATATTGATCTTGTATGACAATCACGGGACCTAGGGAGCCCAAGGAGTACGTTTTTGAGCAAATCATGCCTCAACCAAATCTTGTTGTAGAATTAACTGACATAGATGAAAATCTTAGAATTAAGGTCTTCCAAACAACAAAAGATCTACAAGAAATCATCACACAACTAAGAGGATTAAACATAGAAGACGAAAAAGCACACACGTTCTGGTCAAATCAGCCAAATTATAGACTGCCTTGATAGATATATGTATGACTATAGAAGCACCTGAAAGAGAGAAAACATTCGGTTGTGATCCACTACTCCTACAACCAGACGTGGGAGACCTCCTCGTTGATATACACACTAGCTTATGTATCCAAGTTTCCAAAACACCTGTTAAGTACTCCGAGAAAATTGTGTAACTTCTAGTTCTAAACATAGAGACCAAAAAGGCATATGATTACTGGATACTCAGAATTAGGGGTTGACTCTTCATATGACCATAGGATGTCCACAACAACCATGAACTTACGGTTGTGATCCACAGGTCCCACAACCCAACGGGCCTACAAATCAATCAAACATTGACACCAGCTTGTGAACGCTGGTGTTTAGGTCCTCTCCACTTCCACTAGACATTATCACACAACTATCATTATTAAATGTAGCAGCTAATCAAGCTAAATATTTCTAGACTAGACCAGAGAACCATCCATAAAACACCAAAAGATCCACTACACATTTAGCCATTCCATTTTCATGACCTTGTTGGGAGATATATACGAAGAACCCACAAGTCATCTTCCACGTATCTCATAACCCATAGATCAGATCATGGTAGAGCTTGATATTGATTGGAGCCTTCGAGCAGCTATCCTCACCAAACGATCTATCACACCAATTCATGTTAGGAGGGCCTTCTTTGCCTTAGATTCACATATTCCATTATTATGTGTTGAAGACATAAGATTACCCAACTAGTTTGTCTGTAGCCCGTGTATTCCATTCCCACAGGTTGTCTCGACACGGCCTTGGGAGGTCAGGTGCGAGGAAGAGTTACTTGTAGATTCCCATGCTCGCATGTCACTTTTCCATTACACAAAATTGGTGAACCCAACGTGAATCGAACACGGAACCTTCATGTTAGCTTCACCACCAAAATTGGTGAACCAAACGTGAAGCTTCCTAAGTATACTTTTCATCTTTTCCACCTCATTAGCCTTCACATCAGCTTCACCAAAAAAATTGGTGAACTTGATGTGAAATAGAACAATTGCTTCACTTTCACACTCTTCTTTTTAGTTTTATCCACCTTCACTTCTTCCCATTATTCTATGGGTATTCATATACCCCCCGAATATGTAAGGATACAACGCATATGGCAGACCTCTCCTAGGTCTTGAAGCATACTACGATCAACTAAATAGACCACCATTACCCTCGCTCTCAGCATGGGGTGACAACTATTCAACTAACCAATTTTTAACACAAACTCTGCCTCAAAGGACTAGATATTTCTCTTCTTTCCAAATAGAGGATTTGGATCAGCTAACTCAAACATAACAACCATAGCCTTCAGGATCAAACAACATGATGCTTACTAGAGGATCTAGTTCATCTCCTCAGGTTTTGCTTAGACCACACATTAGTAGATAATCATATCCATATCTATTTTTAAATGACGAATACTTAGCACATTATGCTAGGAGTGAACAATGCTCTTAAAATATATACCCACCTATATGAGGTTTACAAACACAACCTGAGGTCTCGTTCCAAGAAAACACCCCCATTCCTCCACCTATAGGAAATGCCCTCAGTGAAACCTGGCAGGGCAATGATCAGTTCATAGCAGGGTACCATATGCCTATAAAATATCAAGGTGTACAACCACCACCACTAAGGAAAAATACCGTGTCTTCACCAAACGATGTCATCTCAACCTTAGTTGAGAAGGTTAGAGGGTTGGAACTTGCTCAAGAAAATTAAAATTGAAAATTCATGCAAGCAGGAACTTCCAATCCTCCACATCATCCCAGCCAAGTAGACCTCCTCACAGGAATAGGCACATTGGGTATGCCTCCTCAGTACTTACAAAAAATGCCAACTAGAACCGCGTTTTCTAATGCCACTCTAGTTGAGAATATAATACCTCCTAGTTTAGTACAAAACAACCCATTCTTAAGCAATGCTCCTCCATACTTAAACATGTATTCCAAATCACCACACAGAGATATGTTCTCTTCTCCCATCATGTTTTCTCAAACACATGGATTTCCTTATGCCCCTACAAATACATATGTTACGCCATATCGACAACCCATTCCACCTCCACCCCCTTAGTAAGCACCATCAATGGTCAAAAGCTATGCGATAGGGACTCATTAAAAATATTTGAAATAACCTTTAGAATTCACTATATGAAGCATCATGCTTCCAAGACCTCTCCCCGATCTACCCAAGTACAAAGGGGAGGGAGACCCGAATGCACATATTAAGGCCTATGCCATAGCCATTCAAGAACTGCTCCCTTGGGATGGAGTTGTTGCTAAAATATTCCCCAAAAATTTAGAGGGTATCGCCCTCGATTGGTACTATAGAATACCTTAAGCCTCCATACATTCATTTAAACAACTCGTGTCAGAATTCATCAAGGATTTTGACATGAACAATTTGTTGAGAATAGGGATCAGGGAATTCTTGCATATTAAACAAGAACACAATGAATCTTTTGCTCATTTCATCCAAAGATGGCGTACAGTCCTCTATTATTTAGCAAGCACTCGAAACATGGATCAGATGGAACTATGTGATTTATTCCTTCATTCTCTTAGTAGAGAGATAAAGGAAGAAGTCCAGAAGTTCACACTAAGAACTTATGATGAACTGTTCAAGAGTGCTCTCCGAATAGATTAAGATGCAATAGACAGCAGTCACAAGACATATGGAACAAATGGGAGGTTAATCACACCCAACCAAAACACTACGACTTATCCTACTACCAAAAATTCCAATCAAGGACCTAAAAACCTTAGCAAAAATCACGGAGTGACAACAGATGGAGTGACTGACCAAACTAAAAGAGAAAATGTTGTGAATATTCCACCATCGATTAACAATCAATTTGGTGGATTTTAATCATCCCCAATGACAATGACAACAACAACAATAGAAGATCCAGACACAAGGTCCAAGTTAGAACTCAACTAGATATCAAAACCAAAGGAAACAAATGTAAAACTTTAATCCTAATAGTCAACAATTTAAACCACAACACGTGCCTAGCCAACAATCTAGGAGTTATAATCCCAAATTGTATTGTGGTTTCCACAAAATTTGAGGTCATGACACTAGGACTTGCCGCGATTACAATAAGTTCATGCAATGTTTGCTAGAATAACAAAGACAACTCTTCATAGATATGTTCTTAACAAATTCTGTGACACATATGCCAAATAATTTCACAGGGGCAATTTCCCCTTAAAACACACCTCTTAAGATCTTCAATTATTCACTTGCAAATCACAATAACAATAATAAATTAAATCCAAATGGGACAAAAAAGGTGTAATGATTGGAAATAATGATCATGAAGCCTCAACTTCACTAAATCCACCTATCGTGCCGTAATTAGAAAATCAGCCATGAACCAAGATAGTTGGTCTAGTGGAGTTAGATACTAAGTTACATGTAGAAGCCATAACAAGAACATGAGAATATTCTTCTCAACCAAATCCAATCTATCCACTAGAGCTAGATAACATTCAACAAACATTGGTAAAACCTGTGGATGCTTATGATTTAATTAATGACTTAACAAAGACCTTCTCTCACATCTCCTTTTTGGACTTGTTGAAAAACTCTCCTGCCCATAGGGATGCTCTTTTAGAAGCATTGGGTCTAATTCATTTCATTAACATCACTCCACCTCCCGAAACATAAGTAAATCATATAGACTTCAATATACACCCTCCATGGCAGCCAGATAGGGACACCGAGTTTATATTCGACATAAAAAAAATGCCAACAGATGTTGAAATTACACGTAGAGGCAATTCGGCCTTGCATTTACTGGTGTGGGCTTACAATAATTATGTTAAATGTGCAATGGTTGACAATGGGGCAGAAGTTAACATTGTCCTCTTCTCTTTCCTTCAAAATCTAGGATATGGAGAAAAAAAATGTTCCACAATAAAAAAATACGCTAAGAGGTTATGATAGCCTTAAGGCTACTTCAATTGGGACTATAATATTAGCAGTCACCTTAGGACCCAAGACAATCCTCACAAAGTTTTATATCATAGATTTGGAAACCAACTATAATATGATCCTCAGTCGACCATGGATACATCGCATGAAAGCAATCCCTTCTACGTTATTCCAGGAAATAAGATTCTTACACCTAGGAAAGATATTCATAGCAAAAGTTGACCCAAAACCATTCAACATACACGTAGCAGACCTAAAGAAAAGACCAGGCGTTCACTCTGAGTTTGAACTCCCAACAAACCAACTTAACAAACCAATCGACTCAAAACCGGAAGAAAAATTAATACCTACAACAGAACTAGAAATTATGAACCTAGTCAAGGGCATCCCATCCCTCAAGGATGAAGCTAACATTGTAGAAATAGTGTCATTAGGAACTACTGCAAAAATTGTTGAATTACTGGAACAAGATCTACCAATTTTCCTACCATTTGATTCCGCAGGTATGGGATTTACCCTAGGAGTTGGTTCTCTTCTAGCAGAGGAAATTTTCATGGTAGAAGTAACTAAAACAGAAGAAATAGATGAAAAGAATGTCCCAACTTCCATTTTTCCTAGTAAATATTGGACTCTCCACTTCGATGGAGCTAGGGCAGGTGTGATCTTTACTTCTCCTGAGGGAAAGATCCTATCTTTTGCTTTTAAGTTAAACTTTGAATGTACAAACAACAGCGCTGAGTACGAAGCCCTCCACCTTGGCCTCATCATAGCCAAAAGGATTGATGTTAATAACATTAGAGTGTTAGGAGACTTGTAATTAGTTGCAAACCAAGTCTCTGAAGTATATGAGACTAGAGTTGAGCACTTACAGCTCTATAAAATAGTGGTATTATATCTAAGCAAAGGATTTGACTTCATATCCATTGAAGAAATCCCACGAGAATAGAACATTCTCGCAGATTCAATAGCAACCTCAGCTTCACATTTTACCCCAAGCAATGAGTTGGAAGATAAAAGTTTTAGGGTATCACTTTGTAATGAACCATTGGTGAAGAAAATGTCAATGAACTCTCTTCTAACACATACAACTGAGAATGAATCTTCTATCTTACATCATGTTGACATTGATAAAGTCACTCTCGAATATCTAAACGTATATGCAAAGCTACACCTTTCTCACCCTATAGTTGATCTTTCCCTAATACCACACTCCTCTTCCTACTTTGGAAATCCCACGGTAGAGTCTCCTCCATAGAAGGATCTCGATGTCTATGACATATAAAATGGAGAAATCTTGGAACTACCTCTAGCCCCACCTGAATTTGAAGAAGGTAACGCTTCTTTGATAGAAGAAACCATCGACATAAACATTGGAACGGAGGAAGAACCAAGAATTTTAAAGTTGGGATCCTCACTAACTCTGGAAGAAATAGAAATACACACCCAAATCCTCAAAAAATATCAAAAGGATTTTGCATTTAATTATAAAGAAATGATGGGTTTCGCACCACAAGTTGTGGTACATAATCTCATCACTAAACTAGATGCGAAGCCAATTAAACAGAAGTCAAGACTGATGAAGCCAAAAGTGGCTCTCATGGTAAAAGAGGAAGTAGTAAAACTTCTTGAAGTAGGATTCATCAAGCCTGTTGACTATTCAGAATGGGTGTCTAATATCGTTCCCATCCTAAAAAAGAATGGGAAGATACACGTTTGTATAGATTTTCGGGATATTAACAAAGCTTGTCAAAAGGATTATTTCCAATTACCATCCATTGACGTTATCGTTGATGTAACAACTAGATTTTAACTACTGTCCCTCATGGATGGGTTCTCAGGGTACAATCAGATTAAAATATCTGAACAAGATCAAGCCAAAACCACATTTATAACTCCCTGGGGAACTTATTGTTATGATGTCATGCCATTTGGTCTTAAGAATGTTGGCGCTACGTATCAGCAGGCAATGACTTATATATTCCACGATCTTATCCATAAAATTGTGGAATCATAAGTGGATGACTTGTTGGCCAAGGCTAAGAAACATTGTGATCATCTGGAACTGCTCCGTATCATCCTCTCACAACTAATTAAGTATGGTGTCACACTAAACCTAGAGAAGTGCGTGTTCGGTCTAACAGGAGGCAAACTGCTAGGATACATTATATTTTCATGAGGGATTGATGTTGATCCGGCCAAAATATTGGTTGTTCTCAAAATAATCCCACCTTCGGATGAGTCTGGAATCAGGTAATTTCTTGGGAAACTTGGTGCAATCTAAAGATTCATTCCAGATTAAAGCTTTTTCATTCATCCAATCAACAATCTACTCAAGAAATATTATAGCATCGATTGGACTGAAGATTGCAATGAGGGCTTTGAAGTGGTTAAGCGCTTCTTGTATCACCACCCATGCTAATTCCTCCCAAGCCAGACCACCCTTTGATCCTATACTCACGATCCACTCATGTCTTGCTGGCCTGCATGTTGGCTGAAGAAGACAATGATAAACAAGAATGCACAATCTATTTCATTAGCCAAACGTTTCTTGATTATGAAACACGTTACACATAGGCAGAGAGAGAATGCCTTGCCATAATTTTTGCAAAAAAATATTTGAGACATTACATGTTAAACCAGGAAACAAGGGTCATTATAAAGATAGACCATTTACGAACATTTCTCACACAAGGATCTTTATCTAAAAAGGTTGGTCGTTTCATAACCTTAATGGGAGAATTTGAGTTAACATTCGTAAACCAAAAATCCATTAAATGAAAAATCATTATAGACTGGTTATCTGACAATCCACTAGATGGAGGCGAGCTGGTAGATCTAGACCTTCTCGATGAATGTGTATACTTTTTCGAAACCAGACCCCCCATTTCTACATGTCCCTGGTATACTGATATCATCAATTTTATCATGGACCATACATACCCAGAAAGTGCCACGTCACAACAAAGAAGGTGGTTACGCATTATTACCACTAAATATGTTGTGTTAGACTAAGTGCTCTATTGCAGAGCCTTCAATGACATGCTTCTAAGATGCGTTGACATAGAAGAATCCAAGAGGATTCTTCATGAATCCCATAGTGGGATATGTGGAGGCCACTTCGGTGGTCACGCCACTGCTCGCAAAATACATCGGATGGGCTATTTTTGGCCCACTCTCGAACACGATGCAGTGGAATTTATACGTAAGTGCCATAAATGTCAAGAATTCTCTCACGAGATTCACATGCCAACACAATCCCTGCAACTGATAGTGACTCCGTGGCCCTTCTCCACTTGGGGTCTAGAATTGATAGGGAAATTCTCTCCATCATTAACCGATGGCCATAATTTTATAATCACAGCCATGAAATATTTTACCAAATGGGTGGAGGCCATTCCTCTCACCACTGTACCAGGTTTGGTGATTTCCAAATTCATTTTGAACCAAATTATCTCCAGGTATGGTGTCCCACAAGTCATTATCTCAGATAATGGCACGTTCTTTAAGAACGACAAGGTTCATGAGTTATGTAGAAAGTTCAAGATAAACCATCACACAGCCTCTCTTTACTACCCTCAAGCCAATAGGTAGGCTGAAGCGACAAAAAAAATGTTAAGATCTATTCTCCTCAAAACAGTAAAGGAAAACAAACAAGATTGGCATTTAAAATTATATCCAGCCTTGTGGGCCTACTGAACCTCAATAATAACACTAACAGGAGCAACTCCTTTCTCACTAGTATTCGGAGTAGAAGCAGTTCTCCCACTTGAGGTTGAAATACCCAGTCTCTGCATCTCATTACAAGGGATTCTGGATGAAGAAGCTTACAGGGAGGCACGCCTCTCTAAACTAGAAAGCCTTAATGACGCCAAGTTAAACACTGAATAATGACACAGAGCCTATGCTGACCGGATGTCCCGGTAGTATAAAAAAAAAGTATATGAGCAATAAATATATGAAGGAGATCTAGTTCTAATACTAGACATCTGGATCGATAAGAAAACTGGCAAAGGAAGAAAGTTCCGGCCCAAATGGTTGGGCCCATACCGAGTCAAGAAGGACTACGAAAACGGTGCATATCTCTTGTGCACACTAAAAGGTGAGGAATTTGGTGAAACTGTCAATTCCTTACACCTTAAGTGGTTTTACGCATAAACATCAAATTCATTGCTAGTACATTATAGCTACCTACATTGCATTAGTCTTTTAGTTGCTTCATTCTATCCATTTCGTAAAAATGATAGTTCAGGAGCTTACTCTTAAAACAAACTGTTACAAATTTCTGAAGATTTTGGCAAAAATATTCACATCTCTTCAAACATCATCAAATTTTTTCAAATTTTTTCAAATTTTCTCATCAATTTCGACAGACAAAAATTGACGAAAACCATACCAAGACCTGCATACTTGGCTTTTCTCTTTCTTTCTACTAGGTGAAGTTGTCCTTGCCCACGGTCTGTTCTGGAAGCTTCTTGGTGTCACATCTATCCCTCTTAAAATCTTTTGGAACGAAAGGATATCCCAAAGTCATAGATCAAAAATGTCAAAATAAATGAAATCAAAAGCACCAAGCAAAAAAAATATTTTATTTTACACACTTCTTTTCCCCATCAACCTTCGGTGATAAGCCCAAATCTCTTACTGGTGATGTGAGGTTGGGAAAGGAAAGGAGTGCCCTTACTCACCTGTATCTTGCCTTTGGTGATAAACCCATGCTTCTTACTAGTGGTGTGAGGTAGGATGTAGGTGGTCTAGTCACAAAAACTAACAAATCTTGGTATGCTAAAAACATAAGTCAAATTCTGTTAAGAAAAAGCAAATATCTAAACATCCAAATTCCAAAGAGATCAAATCCTCAAAACTAGATTTTGTCAACTAGGTTTCCATTTATGAATCTAAGTCTAGATACACTGAAAAGTAAGTGGCATTCTAAGCTTGGTAGTAGTTCTAAGTAGGGTGGGTGTGTAGGTCCAAATTTGGTTCTTGTTCTTCATTTGTCATCATCCCATTCAATCAAACTTATACAACTTGTGCCCTTCCTAATTCTTGGTGTTGAGCCCTCGCATCTTACTAGTTGCATGGATTTGGGATTGGGGCAAGTTCATCTCTTTATCACCATGCATTCATCATGTTTTTCCAATATAAGAAGGAATTACAAACATTTCCCAAAGAGTTCAAAAGTTCAGTACTACCATGTATTAGTATCATCTCATATCAGCACTGCAAAAACATATAGAGTAAAACATTCTATTTACTATCATATGTTGTCCATTACATACATTTTGGAAACATGAATAGAAAATATTCTAAAAACATCTAAAAACACATTTAGAAAATGAGTCACAAAATTCAAGATACCAAGAGTCTAGATCCAAATATATATATATATATATATATATATATATATATATATATACAAATCAGGTTTTGTATACAATGCCATCATGCACTAGGCATGGTCAAAATGCTCAATGAGCCTGGAAAGTACAAAAATAATCATATAAACAAACTAAAAAATGTCACTACAAAAATATCCAAGTGGCCTCTCAATCCCTATGTGATCCCTCAGAAGGCGCACGATGACGTCTAGGACTCTGGCTACGCCGGCGCTCTGAGTGCACTGAGGGCTCACGGTCCTGAACAGTAGTTGTAGTCTCACTATAAGAGTGGCTCCTCCTCAACAGGCTCTCTACAGCCCTATACCTAGCTACCTTGGCACAAAGGGAAGTCACCAGCTTGGCCACGTGCCAGACATGGGAAAAAAATTGGTATGCCAACCGACTACTGAAGGCTCCCCTACATCCACTGATAGCTCAACACGAGTCTTCTCCATGGGGAGCAACAGGGTGTCAGTACATACCCGGAAAATCAAGTCTGGCCACTCATAAGCAGTCTCTGCAAGAAAAGGAGAAAAATAAATTATAAAATAATCAAAAGGTGAAACCAAGGATGAACAAACAGAGAGATAACAACTAAGGCAATTCTAGCTAAAAACAAATAACAAAAGAAGAGTGATAACTCACTCAGATCTCTGGGCCTCCAAGAAGGATCTCTGGGATCTGCACCTACCATGGACGTCGCCGCTGACTATTTTCCCCCTCCTACATCTAGGGAAACATGGCATCCTACCACGGACTCATCCTCTCCACCTAGATCCTAAGAAAGTAACTCCTCTGAGACTAGAGTCACCCTCTCCATGCTCTGCTCTTCCCTCTTGGCCTGTAGGATCTCCTGAGTGTCATGCCACTTAGGATCTCTATCCTCTTCCCCACCTGACTCACTAATCTCCATGTCCTTGGTCTCCTCCTCCATCTCTCCCCCTGTGAACTCCTCAGACTCGGAGTCTATATCAATGGGATCATCACTGCTATGGGAAGGACTAGAAGAAATCAAAAGTAAAGGTGTCTGAGGAGTACTGGCTCTCTCTCAAGCTCATACCACCCTCCTGGCTGTAATAGGGATTCCAGGAGTAACAACAGTCCAACCCTAGCCTCTAGGACCTCCCCTAGCCTCCCAAACTGATCTGAACACTGGCACCACTGGGGGAAGCATATCAATATAAGCAAGGCCAAACTGCTGAGGCACTCAATTGAAGGGGTGTGTCTCTACCTTCCCCATACTATCCACAAGTTGCCCTATAGTAGAGTAGGAAATCAAAGTAAAGGTCTCCTTTCCCCACAACCCCAACATGGCCTGATAAGGTGTGGCCTCCATATCCTCAATAGTCAGGGAAGAAACTAGCTGGTGGGGTACTCTAAGCACCATCATCTCTGTCCATCTAGCTGCCCTCATAGCCCCAACATCCTCCACCTCTACGCCTCTCCCATAAGGGATAATGCGGTCATAGACCCAACTCATAACTAAGGTCGGATGGCTCAACGACTGTCCCTATAATGAAACCACCTTGTATAAGTCATGATAGGTGGTCCTAAGTATATCAGCTCCCCAAGCTTAAATCCGACCATGTGCCTATATCTGTGTGATGATGAGGGCCCAACAGTAGAGAAAAGTATCTCGTCCCTTGTCCCTGATAAATATTGAAGCAAGCATGCCCATAATGTCCTGACGGATCAGAGGGATGGGAAAGCTAGGAATAGAACGGACATTCACCCCCTTCTTCAAACCAGTGGAGACAATTATGTCTCCCATATAGGTGGTCCACTGAGTCACCTGTGCTCTGGATACTACTGTATCAAATGAAATTCTTCTCCCGATAATCGAGACTCCAAAAATGTGGTAGACATCCTTTAGGGTGATAGTCCACTCACCCCTAACACCTTGAAATTGGAAGGTGTTCTGATCTGCATCCCAGTAAGAAAATAAGTCACATAGTATGTGACTAGTAGGTGCCATGTGGGGGACCCGTGTGATCCTCAATATACCTGCCCTCTGGAGAGTATCTTGCTCAACCTGAGAGAGACCATCTAACACTTTTGTAAGCCAATCACACTCCCTCTCTCAGCTCAATCTAATGTACTCTTCCTTCTTCTGCAAAACACCCAAAAACATGTAAAAATAAGCAAGTTATTGCCAAGATTGCATTGGAAAAATCATTAAAGCAAGTAAAAATGCTAAAAATGAAAGAATAAACTGAAAATAGTGTTGTTTTAACACTATGTAGAGAACTGTAGCCCTGAGCAAGGCGGCGGTTCCATAACCACCGCCTTGAAAGGTGGTGATCCTGTAACCGCCACCCTGCTCAGGGCAGCGGTCCTATCCCGCTACTATAAATGGGTCACATGCCCTAAAAATGCTAAAAAGGCAAAAACCGACCATTTTAGTCAAATGAAAGCCTACCCATTAGGTGTACCCCCTAAGAAACACATTTAAAATTGACATTTCTAAAATAACCCCCCACAACAAAGATTTCATCATTTTAACATTTTGGATGCAAAAACGTTAAATCAAGAAGAACTAACCTAGGATCTCACAGGTCGAGGTTCTACTCACGGAGGCATGATCATTATCTCGATACAAACATTTCAACTATACTCTCATTGAAAACCGTCACTGTGGGTCCCAAAGCTCAAAAACTATCAAATCGACACGATAAATGAATAGGAAAATAAGCCTGTTTTATATATATATGGTGTTTTGACTCATTTTGAATGCCCGTTTCACAGGTTTAGAGTGCCGACAGAGGTAAGTTCTTATCCCCACGTAAATGGTAAGTCCTCATTTCATACTAATTTAGTATTTATTTTTTCGATTTATTTTATCTATCTACACTTGAGTCGTCTTTCCATTTTGCAAGTAGCGGGAACTCGGATGGTGACATTTCGACACACGGCCATGTCAGGTATAATTTCTAGCTTCCAATTTTGGGACCACCATACTCAGACCCACCAATTTATGCCTCTTCATGGTTAAAATGCTTCTCCGAGGGGGCAATATGTACGTACCCAAAATTGTAGGGTACTGTACCACCTGAACAATGTTACACATGCCCCAAAGATAATACAGGTCACCTTGTAAGGTGTTCGGAATCTAGGAAATCTCACCAAGTGTATGTTATCATCCCAAGCATCTTGTTTAATCTTTCTTTACTTCACTTTATCCTCTGCCTTTCTTTTTTTAAGCTTTTTGACCTTCAGTGACAAAACCGTCGCCCTACCAGGGTGGCGGTCCTGTAAACATCACCCTGCTTAGGGCGGCGGTCGTTTACGCATTCTCCAAAACATTCTTTTTAATGTGACTTGCGTAATTTTTCAACATTTACCAGCATTTCTCAACCACCTTAGCTCCTATTAATGTTTTATGTTCCCTGGAATAGTGTTTCTTCATTGTTTAATGGTAAAGGAGTTCTAATAGGAATTACCTTTGTGTGAATGTGAAATCTATAGATAGCCAGGTTATTTTCAAGAAAATGGCCCCTCAACTTCTCATTTCCATTCTTTAGTCTTTTATTTTCTTGCTTAGAATTCATTTTGTTTTTATGTTTTGCATCCATGCTAGTTTTTCCTTTGCTATTAGAAGTCATTCGATCTTCTTGCTTCAGCCTTGTTCATTGTTGTTCATACAAATTTGTTGAAGAGTAAAGTAGTGTCATTTTGAGATTGAATCCATTAGAGTTGCAGGTTGTGTTCTTCACATAAGGTAGATTCTAGAATCTCTTGGTACACGTGTGTTTGTATTCCTGTAATAAATCCCACTAGGAATTGCATACGCCAAGCTCTGTCACTTGCGTTGTCCCTCTCCTACTCACACTACATTCAGTCTATATGCAAAACTTCCATTATTCAAATATCTTTTTCTGTTGATGCTAGCATTTACACGCTCTTCTAGATTCACATGAACACGAAGGAACAAGGAGATCATTCTGAGGGGAAAAATTCATACACTACTAGATTTTCCACTGTTCTACAAATTCCAAGTTTTATCTGTCAAAGTTCTAGTTAAAAAATATAAAATAGAGTAGTGAAATATTTCATTTCAGTTAAATTTCAATTTTGATATTTTCAGGGAAGCTGTGGGGATTGATAGTTTCTCAGAAACTATGATTCATTCCTCACTTCTGAGGTAGGATCAAAATTCTTTCAATTAATTTAATCATCTATCTAGTTATTTAGGATAAACTCACAACTGCACAGGCAAGTATCTACACCGGGCTATCTTGCTTGTTTTAATTTTGTTATTAGACTAGTTGTCATTTTCTTAATATATTAGATTAGTTGCTCTTTCGATTCTATTCACAATTCTATTAAAAATATAAAAAATAGAGGAATATATACATGTTGTAGATATATCTTGCATAATTAGTTTATTTTGTTTCAATTAAGCTTATATTGATCTTGTATGACAATCACGGGACCTAGGGAGCCCAGAGAATACGTTTTTAAGCCAATCGTGCCTCAACCAAATATTTTTGCAGCATTAACTGACGTAGATGAAAATCTTAGAATTAAGGTCTTCCGAACAACAACAGACCTACAAGAAATCAGCACACAGCTAAGAGGATTAAACATAGAAGATGACAAAGCACACACGTTCTAGTCAAATCAGCCAAATTATAGACTGCCTTGTTAGATATATGTATGACTGTAAAAGGACCTGAAGGAGAGAAAACATTCGGTTGTGATCCACTAGTCCTACAGCCAAATGTAGGAGACCTCCTCATTGATATAGACACTAGCTTATGTATCCAAGTTTCTAGAACACTTGTTAGGTACTCCGAGAAAATTCTGTAACTTCTAGTTCTAAATGTAGAGACTGAAAAGGAAAATGATTACTGGATACTCTGAATCAGGGGTTGACTCTTCATATGACCATAGGAGGTCCACAACAACCATGAAGTTACGATTGTGATCCACATGTCCCACAATCCAATGGTCCTACAAATCAATCAAACATTGACACCATCTTGCGAGCGCTGGTGTTTAGGTCCTCTCCACTTCCACTAGACATCATCACACAACTATCATTATTAAACGTAGTAGCTAATCAAGCTAAATATTTTTGGACTAGACGAGAGAATCATCCATAAAACACCAAAAGATCCACTACACATTTAGCCATTCCATTTTCATGACCTTGTCGGGAGATATATACGAATAACGCACAAGTCATCTTCCACGTATCTCATAACCCATAGATTGGATCACAATAAAGCTCGATATTTATTGGAGCCTTCAAGCAGCTATCCTTGTTGAATGATCTATCACACCGATTCATGTTAGGAGGGCCTTCTTTTCCTTAGATTTATAGATCCCATTATTGCATGTTGAAGACATAAGATTACCCAACCAGTCTGTCTGTAGCCCATGTATTTCATTCCCACAGGCTGTCTCGGCACGACCTCGGGAGTTCGGGTGTGAGGAGGAGTTACTTGTAGATTCCCATGCTCGCATGTCACTTTTCCATCGCACAAGTCCCCCACAGAATCCAAATCAAGTGTAACCAAAACAACAGTAGAAAGATCAAAATTCAAAGAGACGGTGTCACATTTACAGAACCAATACTCACGACACTGATCACTACTAGCATAATAGCTTGAAACAGGGGTCTTCAAGCCATACAAGCACATCCGGGCGCGAAGATTTTCAAAAGTCCAAACGATGTCCCTACTGGAGAAAGTAGAAGGGACATCTCGCAGTCCAAGAAGATGATGAATTTGATGAGGAGACATCAGAAGGAGACCATTGTGGTAAGAACCTTATAGTCATCTCTCAAACTTCTCAGTCCACGAAGAAAGTCTAGTTAATAGACTCTAGTGCAAGCAAGCAAATGTCAGGTGACAAGAAGCTATTTGATTCACTACACAAAGAACCAACTGGAGATCGAGTTTGGATAGCGGATGACAAAGAGTACATTGAAAAAGGAATAGGGAATGTCACCATTCCTCTGGGACCACGAAAATGTACACTTACAAAGGTACTATATGTTCCTAGCTTGACTAGTAACCTCTTGTTAGTTACTCATCTCTTGAGTCATCACCTTAAGGTATAATTTCTTGTTCAAAATGGAATTAAATCATGCTTAATCTCCTGACAAGGTACGGTTCTTGCTAAAGCTTTTGTAAAAGAAAATATATTTGATTTAGATATTGTTTCATCTTTTGCAATAGTTTTATGCTTCAACAATAGAATCAACTACCCTATGGCATTTTAGATATGGACACTTATTGGTCAGTTCATTTCACCAAATGAGTTCAAAAGGTAATGGTCCATGGACTACCCAAATTGTCCAGTTCCTTACCTATTTACCCTAGCTACCTTGTAGGAAAACAACACAGAGATCCGTTTCAAGAAAACACCTTCCATGCGAAGGAGTGTCTGGAGGTAGTTCATACCGATCTGAATGGCCCATTACCTACTTTGTTTTCAGGATACAAGTACTTCCAACTATTCGTGGATGACCACTCTCGCAAGATGTGGGTATATTTCCTGAAGAAGAAAATTGAGGCTCTTTAACATTTCCATAATTTCTATCATTGTGTTGTGAAAGAGACTAGACAACCACTTCTTCTACTTTGCTCAAATCGAGGGGGGGAATTTACATCAAATAAGTTCTTGGCCTTCCTAAACCAACATGACATTAAGTAGCACCTAACTGCTCCCTACACACCCCAGCAAAATGACATTGTTGAGCGTCACAATCACACAGTGATGGAGATGGCTCACTGCATGCTATCAACATCAAAGCTAGAAGAATGCTATTGGGATGAAGTAGTACAAACGGCTATATATCTTCTCAACAGGGCAACTGACAACGATTCTATAAAACAAAATTCCAGAAGAGGTATGGAGTGGTAGAAAGTCGTCAATTTCTCATTTGTGAGTATTTGGTTACACAACATACATGCATATACCAGCTCAAAAGAGAAAGAAGGTAGAGCCAAAAAGAATCCTATGTATCCTTCTTGGCTACAGTACTACCTCAAAGGCATATCGTCTCATGGATCCTAAGATAAAGAAAATATATGAGAGTTGGGATGTGGTTTGTGAGGAGTCATCCTTTGACTCAATAGTATCAATAAAAGAACCACTTCCAACCACATCTCATCGATTAGTTTCTAAATTAGATGATGAGCCAGAGGAGACTACTTAGAGAAAAGAAATTCTACCAGGAGAGCTATTTGTTGACCTTGCAGAACTAGAGAATGTGACTCCACCTCAATCCACACAGAAACGACACAGTTCTTCTCAAAAGTAGCCAAGTTCTCATCCAAAGTGGGTACAAAGCACTATCAAGGACTCACATTTGCAACAACTCCCAGATACATCATCCAGAGTAAAAAAAAGGATTCAAATAAGAAATGAGGTAAACTTTGCACTCAGAATTCACCGATGAATAGCTCCAAGCCAGATAATTTTCGTGAAGCACTCAGTCTACCTTAGTGGAAGGAAGCCATGGTTATAGAATATGACTCATGAAATATTGGACATGGGAACTTGTCGATATACCTACAAGAGAGAAACCCATAGGTTGTAAATGGGTTTTCAAGACAAAATATAAGGCAAATGGATCCATTGACAAACATAAAGCATGACTTGTAGCAAAAGGATATGCTCAGAAAAAGGGCATCGAATATGAAGAAACCTTTGCACCCACTCCGAAGATGAAGACCATCAGAGTAGTTTGTACACTTGTAGTACAGAAAGGATGGAAACTTCAGCAGATGGACATCAACAGATCTTTCCTAAATGGAGATCTGAAATAATAAGTATACATGACCCAACCTAAATAATTTTTTGATGAAGAGTATCCTAAGAAGGTATGTCGTCTCATCAAATCACTTTACAGATTGAAACAAGCTCCCAGGGCATGGTATATCAAGATCAACGATCACCTTTTGCAACATGGGTTCACTCATAGCCCCTCAGATTTGAATTTTTATATAAAGAAGGTAGGAAAAGAAATTGTCATTTTGTTTGTATATGTAGATGATCTTGTGATCACTGGCATTTCAGACGATCAAGTTGATATTGTAAAGAATGATCTCAAAAGAACCTTTGACATGACAGATTTGGGGCTACTACATTACTTATCTTGATTTGGAGATATGGCAAAAGGAGCATCACATTTTTTTCTCCCAGACAAAGTACAACAAGACACTCCTTAAAAAGTATAGAATGTCTGACTGTAAACCTATATCCACGCCCATGGAAAAAGGCTTGCAAATTTCAAGATTACATGACTCACCTCAAGTAGATGCTACTCTCTACAAGCAATTTGTTGGAGGGCTCATCTATTTGACATATACTAGACTAGGTCTATCATGTACTGTCAGCTATCTTTCTAGGTTCATGCAGGAGCTGAAGAAATGTCACTGGACTGCAATAAAGAATTTTTTGAGATATGTCCAAGGAACAACTAATTATGGTCTGGAATACAAGAAGAATGATCAATTATTCTTACAAGGATAAGTCGACTCGGACCACGCTGGATCTGTTGATGACAGGAATTCAACAACACAATACATATTTCATCTCAGATCTGGACCTATATCATGGATAAGCAAGAAGCAAAATGTTTTTTTATCTCATCTACAGAGGTAGAATATTGCACCGCATGAGGAAATGTGTGTGAAGTGATATGGATACATCACATTTTCGATGACCTGGGAATTCCTGAAAAATAGTCACCTATTCTCTATTGCAACAATTAGAGTGTTTCGAAGCTCAAGTAGAATCCAGTCTTTCATGAATGAATAAATTATATTGAAATTTATTGCCATTTCATTCAAGAGCATGTCTTGAACCATCAAATTCAGCTCCAGTACTATCCTACTAAAGCACAAGTTGCCGAAATTCTCACTAAATCTCTTGAAAAGTGAAATTTGAACTTTTCAGAGGTCAAATTTGCAAGAATAATGTAATATGGGGGGGGGGAATGTTAGCATACGTTGCATAGTTCATATTTTTAGGAGTGTTTGTTTCTCTTTTATCCCTTTATTTTCTCTTCCTTGGTGTATTCTATTATTCTCTCTCCTTCATCCAAATCTTCCTCCTTTAGTTTAGGGGAATGTAGTTGATTATTTCTCCTTTATAATGTACGTACTTCTTCATAATAAAATCAATGTGTTGAGAGTTATTCACTCAACATTCTTCTCAGGATCTATTTGATTCCTTCACCTATACACTTAAGGAAATAGTTAGAAAATATTTAGGCTTTTTGGCATCTCTTATTTTCCATGCTTTTTTGTTTCTTTTCTGAAATGATTATGGGAATCATATGTGCTCATGTAGAATACTACTCTTTATCAATTATGTATTTGTATGTGATGTACCTTATGCTTCTTCTTTTTAGAAATCCATCTTCATGAGTTAGATAGTACATGGGTACATACTATACCCTCAGCTCAATATTGATGCCTTTCCTTTTTCATTTTTTAAGTACATTGTGACTGCTAGGAGAGTTGGGTAAAAGATGAAGCTGGAGCTGAAGTGAAGAAGACTAGAAGAGAACCCTAGGAAATGATGGGTTTCCTCTATACTCTTTTTTACTTTTAACTTCATGCATATGTACTTATTTCTTAAATAGTTATGAGTTACATTCCACGGCTTGTGTGGGAAACATTTTACTTCTTCATGAATAAATAACCTTTAATGTATGTACTGGAGTTGTATACTTCTTTCTTCTTTTAACTTTAATACATGTATATTGATTGTATAATGAAATAAACAACTCAAACACATGAGTAAATGTATTTAAATGTATAAAGAATGAGTTTTGAAATACCTATAACTTTAATAATGAACTCTCTTTCTTGCAGACTACAACTCTATTTGTTGTTCCCAAATTTAGTATTTCACCTAAACTTTGATTCTCGCCTTTATCAAGGCAATGCATTAGTTTTTCAGGGATTTTTTGTTTCCTTGCTGAAGATGAATATGGAATGGAAGTCTATGTGAGCTGTTACATTTTGTAACAACACACATAGTAGCAGATTACATGTAGCTAATCAATTACTATAACTGAAAAACATAATAAAACTGTAATCCATTCCCTTAGTTAGGTCCACTTCATCAAAGCCATCCATCGTAACAAATTTTTGAGTTACCCATTTTTGCACAAGTGTAAAAAATTTCAACATTTTTGGAGATCCTACGGGGAAAGGTGCTTGCTAGCTTGTAGACCAGTGCCTTGCTCTTATCCATTGGGCATGGAGTTAAAGCATATAACCAAAAATGTCTTCCAAAAAAAGTAAAATAAAGTGGGAAAGGATCTAGAAACCAGATCACGTGCATGAATGCACTTATTGAATTTAAAAACATTGCAATGTGCATGAAACCATTTATTGAAAGGGTAATCCTACTCTAACCACACACTATAGGATTTTCAATAACATTGTTTAAGAAATGTACCATTCATAGGAATCAGAAGTTCATCTCCATTCAACCTTGAAATCAAAAATGCATTATTTTCTTTTCAAGCTGAAACATGTAAGGACCACTCCAGATTGTATCAAACTTCATGTGGTTTCCTAGCTTTGCACGATCACCATACCATTTTAACACAATATCTCCTAAATTGAAGATCCTGAACTTAGTCTTGTTATCAAATGTTTTTTTATTTGTTTTTTATTCTTTTCGATGTTCAGGTGAGATTGATCTCTTGGCTACTACAAATCCATTAATTTTGCATAATGAACCTGCAATGGTTCATTCTCAAGTAATTTCATCTGGTGCAACAAATCCAATATAGGTAACTCAACTGAGATGGGCATTCTTTCTTCTCTTCCATAAACAATATTGTATGGTGAATTGGCAACTAATATTTTAGGATTCACTCTATGAGCCCAAAGTGATGAATTCAAAATTAGATGCAAAGCTCTTTAGTTATCCTTGAGTGTTCTTCTCATGATCCTAAAAATATTTTTGATAGACTTTCATCTAATCCATTACCTTATGGGTAATAATAAGATGATGTATATAAATAAATTACATGCTTAATAGCCCAATTTGTTACCTTTTCACCATAAAAGTGTTGTAGTTTTTCCTTATTTATTGTAGAAAATTGGCCAAGAAATTTACAAGTACAGTAAAAATAGACTTGTTGCAAAACTGTGCAGATTCATTCATCATCTTCGAAAACTTGCCAATATTCTTCGTTATCAGTTACTGAAGGTCATATGATCAACTTTATATGTGGTTGTACTTTTATATTTTTGATATGTTTTCTCCATTCTTTTTTCGAACAAGAAAAAGATTAGCTACCCAACTTGAATGCTAAATTGGAAACATAATACCCGATTCAATCAACTTAGGTAACTCATTTCTCATTAGTGGCTCAATTTTTAGAGTTATTGGCCTTTTTTTCTTCCTAACTGGCTTGGAATTTTGTTGTAACTCTATTGTATGCTGAGCTAAAATTGGATCAAATCCTCTCAGATCTTAGTATTTCTAAGAAAAAACATCTTTTAATTCTTTACATAATTTATTTTCATCATCCATCAACATTTCTTTGTAGTTATCTGTGTGAGTCGAAATCTTTCCTTTTTCTTTTTGTAACTAATCATCAGAACTGAAAATTTCTTCTAGTGTAATCAATCCTTTAGGTAACTTGTTTGTCTTCAGCTGAATAATCTGGTCACCATAGAAGTGTTGTAGTTTTTCCTTATTTGTTGTAGAAAATTCAGCTTCTTGCTACAAAACTGTGCAGATTCATTCATCATCTTCGAAAACTTGCCAATATTCTTCGTTATCAGTTACTGAAGGTCATATGATCAACTTTATATGTGGTTGTACTTTTATATTTTTGATATGTTCTAGTACATCAAAGCTATCATCAACAGTTGCAAGTTTTTCTGCATGTTTTTTTTCAGCTCTTGGGACAAATTGAATGTTAATAGCATCAAAATCATCAATTAAGTCTGAAACTCTATGTTTGTAAGATTTCATAAATGAATTCTTACACACATTAAAGTTTTTCACTTGATTAATAACTAACTCTGAATCACCAAAAACGTGTAAAGTAATGATGTCTCTATTTTTGGCCCATTACAAGCCATGAATTAATGCTTCGTACTCAGCTACATTACAAGTAAAAGAAAACGATAGACTTAAAGATAAAAAGTAACTTTCATTTGAAGGGGAAGTAAGCATTAAACCTGCACCTTTTCCTTTCTTATTTTTAGCTCCATTGAAGTGAAGCTTCCATATCCCTTCTGTTGTTTTTTCTTTTTTGGACAGCAAGGGAATTGGTGCATTTTCTTCATGCAAGAAATAAACACCAAACAAATCTTCTTTTGATTCTTCGAAAGTATCATAATAATGTTATTCTTGAGTCTTTTCATCCATAAATAGATTATAAACACCATCTAGTGCAAGAAACGTATGTTGTAACATCAAAATTAGATTGATTTAAAGCTGCATAATTTACTACAGCATTTGAAGCATGAGGCTCAATATGAAATTGAGGAAGAGGCTCTAAATTTACTGTAACTTTGGTTCCATACCTTATAGTAAAGAACAAAAATAAACAATATGAAGAGAGATAACCTCCTATTTTTGCTGTAAAATCTCGTGATAGACATAAGGAAAAATAGGGAGGTAAATCTATAATAATCACATCTTGTAAAATAGTAACATTGAGACAAACATGTAATGTTACTTCCATATTTCTGATAATGACAACTATGTTGGTTGTTGTTCCATCTAGCTACAACACGCTTTTTTCAGTAGGCTCATACTATAGGCCAAATTTTTCTGTAATTTCTTTTGGCATAACTCTACTACTTGCACCATTATAAACCATGCAGTTATGAACTAAATGATCTCCAATAATTAGAGATAGATAAAATGATTGTGGCTTCTTGATATCATGATCATTTAAAACCTTTTGAACCATCCATTTTAACTCTTTAATCTGGTCTTGCTTCATTGTTCCAAGGACCATGTTTGTTTTCCCAGTCTTTATTCTTCTGTTTTTTTAATGAAATCTGCATCGTAGCAAGCTCATGAAAAGGTATATCTTGCTGTCCTAGAATAGTTAGAGCATCCCATAGTGAAATATTAATATCATGCCTCTTCATTACATCAACAATGTTAAAAGAAACAACCATTTTTGAAACACCTTCTACCATTTTAGCATAAGCTTTGACAAAAATTGACTCTACTTCAAAATATTTTTTAAATCTGAGGTATGAAGATTCTTCTGGGATCATGCTACAATTTTTTTTAGTCTTTCTGAGATGAAATACTTGTTGTTTTTTTAGGAACAACAAAACTGGTTAAATATTTTTTCAACTGTACTTGTTTTATCATTGACTGTGGGAAAAATAGGTATGTTTTGTTGTTTTTCTCTCTCTTGAGTCTTTTCATTGGACCTAGTTGTGACTGTAATAAAATACTCCTCTCCAAAGATGACTAGATTATGTTGGGGTGGTTTCAGACTATGAACTTCTTGCTACCCACCCTCTATTTCAGGCATGAATAATGCTTCAGGCTAAGGTTTTGCAATAAGGCGTATATTTAGGAATGCATTTGGAAAATTGGTAGTTGAATGAGGTTGATAACAAGGTTGACACCATTCTTCTGAAACCATGTTAACTAGAATAAGATTGCTAGATGAACTAGGGGCATTTGGGTCAAATTTCCTTGTCTGATATGGTTGTCTATAATTCTGATTTTGCTAATAAGGCTTCCTATTCTGTTGACCTTGTTGATTTTATTGATAAGGAGCTTGATAAGGCCTACTAGGTTGAGCTAATTTGTTTTCAATTGATGTCGATTTATTACCCATAATCTGTAGATCCTTGAATACATCATTTGATGGATCTAAAATAGTGGGTTCTATAATGGTAATAGGTTATAGAGTAGGTAACAAATTTTCTATAAGAGGCATTGAAGGCCTTGGTGCAAATTTCCTAGCTTGAATAAGGTTTTTTTCATCCCTAATTACAATTTCATAAGCCTTTGGGGGAGTCTCTCCTCCCATAGACTAAATCATAGTTGATATATCACTGTTTAAGGCTCTAAAATTATAAAGAAAATCACGATCAGCTTGAGGCTTAACACTAGTTGGAATTCTTTCCCAAGTTCTAGCAAAACAGATGTTCAAACTAGCCATTAATTCATCAGGGGATCTTTTATATATACATAGTTGATCTATGAGGGATAAATGATCAGAATGGTCTTGAAATTTCTTAAGTAATTTTATTCCTAACTCATCCAAAGTTCTTATGCTCCCAATTTCTAAGGTGTTATACCATTACAAGGCTTTCACTTTAAAGGATGTAGCTACAAGTCGTAAGGCTACATCTTCATGAGTTATATTATGGACAATGCAAAGGGCTACAACATCTTTTGTTGTGCTCTGTAGGAGTAATCTGATTTTCACAAGTGAATGAAGGTAAAATTTTCATGGAAGCATTGGGAATATCCTGATAAACTAGAATTACTAAAGGGATGCCATTAGTAAAGGTCAAAACATTCCTAGGTGGTTGAATAGCCATTGGAATAACTGGGATTTGAACAACAGGATTAATACCTGGTGAAGGAAGATTAGTAGGGTTTCCAAAACCAGGCCTATTATAAGATAAGGTATTGTCAATTCTTGTTCTTCTTGCAGAATTTAAAGGTAAAGAAATAAAATCAGAAGGAGTTCCTCTTACCGATGATCTTGTAGTCACTTTAGGCATGGAACATGTTGTAAAATTGGTTTAAAATCAGCCTTAAGCAGTCACCAAATAATCCTTTAGTCTTTAGAATAAATTGCTACAGCTTGTTGCTCTAAAATTGGCTTTATTTTTCTATAAATATGTTGTAAATTATTGTAATCTACTACCGATATGATTCGGTTCCCACCAGACATGCCGAAAGTTGTTACCTCTAAAAAGTGCACCATGTTGAGAGATGATTGCATGTTTTCTAAGATTTCTCTTGATCTCTCACTTTCGTAAATACAATGGAAACACCTTAGGTCTGTGGGCATACCTATTGTTGAGGTGGGTCTCTGGTATCAAATGCCAGTTCCTTTTTTATGTGTCCTAAACTAATTTTTATGTGTTTTGAGGGTTAAAAGATGACTGTAAATGGATTGAAAATGGGGTGATACACCAAACTTATTGAGGGCTTTGACTAAGTACATGCACAATCAATTTTAGAATGTATTTTGGATGCACAAACAAATAGTTTTCAGTAGAATGTTAAGGCAAAACACTTTGTGTATTAAGGGAATGAGTCACAACAACACATTAAGATTATGCAGAAATTACTAAATTTGCAACAAGGTAAGATGATTAATTAGGGAATTTGACATTCACAAGAATTAATGAGATATACACACCACTGCAAATAATTGGAAAGGTAAAAAATAGTTCTCATTCAAGGGGAAAAACTAGAAAAATTTGCTTCAGCACTCCTATGTCCAGAAATTCCTCCTTGTGTTTTTCAATTGCACACAATATATAACAAGATTATTCACCCATCCCATCCTAAAAATAGGCTAAAATTTGTACTTTCCCATGCATGCTAATTTTACCCCTTTATCATGAATAAATAAAGGAATAAAATTAGACATGTTAATTACAAAGAGACATTAATAGCATGAGTTACAAAAATACATTTCATTCAAACTACACTTGACTGATCTATTTTTAATAAAGTAGGATGAATAATTTGGCTAATAATCATCTCTTCTTGTTGTGTAAGTCTCCTCCAATGTGAATTCAATCTCTGTCTTCTAGTTCTTGATGTGACACTTACAATTTGACCCACTTGCAATTGATATTCTACACATTTTTTAATTCTACCCCTTTGGATCCACATGCAAAATTATAAACTCCCTGTGTAGGAAAAAATAATTCCTTTATTTTCAATACTTTAGCAAAAATACCCAACTCCAGTGTGGAGACCACCTTTGATGTGCACATGTTAAAAAAAATTCCTTTACTTTGTCTTCTTCTGATTACCACTTTTGTAAAAAATAAGGTAAGGCTCCATTATTTGATCTCTGATGTTGACCTTATGAATGCATTATCCCTTTTGTCTCTAGCTCAATTCTGGCACAAATGTTATTATTTACAAATCTTTTTTTGCATTGGAAAAATTAGCACATTTTGACCTTAGTGTTTGAGCATACATTATAGTTTTGACTATTAAAGTTGATTAATAAACTCCCTTTTTAATTATTTTCCACCTTTACACCATAGTCTTCGGTCCCCCCTTGATCATGTTCTTTGATTTTAAAAGGCATAGACATCAGGTTCAAACCTTTATCAACGGTCAATGCAATGATTTTATAAAATATGGGGCTAATCCCCTCGTGGCAATGAATCGACCCTTTGTGATCTTTTATCGGTAAAAACACAACCCTAATGAGGGTTTCATCATGCTTTGCCATGTATTTACTCTCTGACTTTGGTAGAGTTTGATGTAACTATGATCAAGGTTGGATTTGTTTTTGCATGGAAATTGGTGAACAATTCTTGACCATAGATTTCTGTACCAGCTTGATTTCTTTCATTGATGTTCTGAACTAGAAGATGGGTAAGTGCATTGTGGATTTTCTGTGAATCATAGATCCTTGTACTTATTGATTTTGGAACTTTGATCTCTTCACAATGGTAAGCAAGGTAGGTGGTAGTGGTTGGAATATTGGTCATTTGATCATTTCAAGATTTTATCTTGGCCATTGATGTTTAACTGTGGTTGAGTTTTTTTACCATGCGTTGGTTGAAAAACATGTTTTATTCGTAACATAAACCCTATTGTTTCATTTTCATTCCCATTTTTGAGGGTGAAGTCCTAGCAAAATTTCTTCAGGTTGTCATTGATGACTGATCTAGAAGCTTGATATTTTTCTGCAAATCAATTTTATGAGGCTCTAAACATCATCATTTTATTTATTTTTGAGCTTCTGAGCATACTTCGATAAGTTTTGTCATAGTTATCATCAATTTTAACTCCTTGTTTCATTTTCAAACATGATATTTTTGTACCTAAAACTCTATGTGAGCACTATTTTATTATTATCGAGCCTCTTTGAATTTCATTACTCTTTCTTATCTCAGTCCCTTTATTATTTTATCTCTAATTCGAGCTTTCTGTGATATTTGGTTGTGTTGGCCACCATGGACTGAGTCTTAAGGATTTATAACCTTAGCTAGAGAGTTATATGGAGGATTTTATGCATTCTAATTCACTGTTTATCGTGCCACAATTGAACTATCTTTGAGTCGAGCACCATTTAAGATTCGTTAAGGTCTGTGACTCACCATATTTAGAGATTTATTTGAGCATTATATCTCTCTAATTTTCCAAAAAAATCGAGCTTCTATGTTATTTTCTTAAAGGTCTCATTAGCTTGTGCCTCCATAACTTGCTTATTCCAAGCTGGTTCTGAGATTTCTATTCATCTCTGTTGTGACCGCCAGAAATAAGGTAAGCTCATAGTTTGTAATGGCAATTGTTTATTTTATTGAGGTTTCCATTTTGATATGGATCTAAGCTTTCTTTTTCTTGTTGGGCTATTCATTTCTCTCTCTCGTAACAGAATCCATTACTAATGGATGCCTTGTAACTCGACATCTATCGGGTAGCAACTTTTCCTTACTTGTCTTATGAATCTTGTGATGTGAGTTTTGAAGCCATTTCTTTTGATGATTATTCATCTAAGATGTTGACTTGGCTTCAGTTCCCGGTAAGCGATTGTCAAAACTTTGAACTTTGATCATTATTGTAGGGTTTTTTCAAGTTGTTTCCTTGATCTTACTGTCGTAAACATATGTTCTATGCATTATTCCAATGAAACTTACTATACAACTGGGCGTTTTCTTTTTTTGCTGATAGTATCTTGACATGAGATATGAGTTTATGTTTTTCCTATGGCCATGCCTCATATGTTGTCACAACTATGTCTAACTTTGCAATTAATGTTCCCTTGCGAGCTTAAATATGCTTCTGGGTGCTTGTAATTTTGTGGTTTCTTGAATCTAGATGAGGGTTTGAACTTTGAATGGCTAGAAACAGTAAGTCCTACTTTACTTTTCAAGTATCCCTGCAAAATCTGAAAACCTTTAATGGCCATGGAATTAAAATCTATTTTTGAATCATTCGAAATTACCCATATCTGGGTTTTTCATGATCCTTTCTCATAATGGGGAAATTTTTTTGTACTTCCCTTGTTTAAAATGACTCTCCATTTATGATGAATAACCTACTTATTTCAGTTCACTGCTTGCACCTTGATCAATCTCATTAATCATCTTGCTTGCAGATTTGTGGGGGTTTTCATATATAACCCTATTGATTTTGTTCTAATCAAACATGGGATGTTTACCTTGTGATATTCACATATTTTAAGTTTTAAATCGAACCTAGGTAAACCCTTTCTCTGTAATTTGGGTTTTAATTATTTTCTCTTGCATTGGTATTTACCCTTTAGAGGCATGAATATGACCTAGGGTTTTGGCTTTCACGAGTTGTTTGGTGAACTATAATATTATCTATTAATTATATTTTGAGTTCCCTTTAATTTTGTTTCACTTGTTGGCCTAATGAAGGTTTTCTTGTAGTTCTGCAACTTCATGCTTTAAGGTAAACCTCTGATTTGCATGCTTTTACAATAGCTCGATGTTTTAATGTCATGAGTTGCATTGTGTTTCTCCATTACTATTGTGATGATCATAACCTTAAAGTAACTCGAGTTAGATTGTATTCGCAATAGTTATTTGTCTTTTTTTATGGATTACAAACTGTAAATAACATGAAAACATACTTTAGGAAGCATCTATTTACTTTAAAAGGATGTTTCTTGTAACTAATATACTCCAATAAACCTAAAAAATAATGATTCCTTTGAATTGATTCTTTGTGATCTGATTTTTCCAAACTATATCCTTTCTAAGTAAAAAACTTCATTTTTGCATATTTTGTGAAAGTATCTTGTAACTTCTCCATGCTCTAAGGCATGCTCTTAATTCACTGTTGTATGCTTAGAACCAAAATGGATTGTTTTTAATACTGAAACATGTATGAATGTAAGGTTATTTTATTAATGTTACAAACTGAAAAATGAATAATTGCAATTGTATATTGTCCCTCTCCTTAAACTAGAACATGATGTCTTACATTTATGATATTCTAGTAAAATGTGTGCTTAAATGTGGGATTGCCCTCATTTTGTAAGCATAGAGACTTGCATCTTGGAATTTTTATTGGGCCCATGACTTGCTCTAACTTTGAATTTTTTATTTCTTGTAACTTAAACACTACATCTTAAATGGATAATGATATGGCTCAACTTGATCGTTCTCTAATAAGATTTGGTGTTCCTGTTTTCTTATTGATTCTACAAAATGGCAGTTCTTATGATACTCAAACACTTTAAATTTTGCCACTTTTCTCAGGACTATTGTAGATGTCATTTAGGAGTCCAAAACTAGATGTAGAAGTGTGTAAAAGTATTTTGATTTTCATGACTCTAATGATATTCATTGATCAGCCTGTACCACTTCTCTTCTCTTCTCTGAGTTATATATTTGTTTATACAAGTTGATTCTTCCCTCAAATAGATTCCTATGTTAATCACATTTGAGAAAAATTGTACTTTAATATTGTTATTTTATTTCTAATCTATAGCGTGTTTGTTGTATCTGTCATCTTTTGAAGCAATTTACTAGTCTTTTGATATTCTCTGGTGATGTAGCATCTTGATTTGGAACGAATGTCTTCTTGATTGATTTTGAAACCTGAACTAAATTTGAAAAGGAGGAAATATCTTCTTCTGTAAGATTGATTTTTTTTCATCCCATTCAGTCATGATACTTGATTAACTTTTAAGGAAATTTTTAAGCTTTTGAAAAACACTTTGTTTCTCTAATACTCCATCCACTTGTGTATTGAAACTAGAAGCACTTTCATGAGTTAAATTCTTGAAGGCTTGTAGCCTAAAATGATCAATTAGATACTTGTATCTTTATTATTTTGTTTAAAAGCATATCATGAAGCTTTTTGATATGAGAACACTTGACTTCTTTTGATGAGTGCATACTTCCGTATTAACTTTTTCTGAATTTGCACTCGTATCTTTTGAAGAATATACTTTCCTTGTTTTAGGAACTATGAAACCGGCCTTTGAAGGCCTCTTTATAGCTGTAATTTGATCTTTTAGCTTTGATTCTTATATGGAAATATCATTTTATCCCTTCATAATAGCTTATGTTCTCATGAATTTGTACTTGACTCATATATCATTTATTTGTTGCACATACTTGATCACTTTTTAACTGTTCTTTTGAGCTTATATCTTTCATTCACAACCTTATATTTTTCTCATTTGTGGTATCTCCTATTGATATCCTCTTCATGGGTTCTTGTAGAGGTTTGTTAAAAAAATATGGAAGATACCCTTTTTTATTTTCATTGTTTTGATGAAAACTTTTCTCTAAAAGAACTGTTACTTATATCTTCCTTCCTTACTTCTGATTCGATGTCTTAATACTTTCTTATATATACATTTTATGTTTGCATTTTGATCAATATGGCTCTTGAAATAGTTCATAACTTGTATCATTAGATCTCTTCAGCAAGTATTTCTTTTCTGTACAGTAACCATTTGTGTAAAATATTTCTTCTTTTCATCTACTACCTATACCTACACACTTAAGAAAATAGTTAGAAAATATTTAGGATTTTTGGCCTCTCTTATGTTCCATGGTTTTTATTTTTCTTTCTCTTCTAAAATGATTATGGGAATCATACGTGATGATGTAGAATACTTATATCCATATGTGATGAACCTTATGCTTCTACTTTTTTAGAAATCCATCTACATGTAGTTAGATAGTACATGGGTACATACTAAACCTTGAGCTCAATATTGATCATTTCCTTTTTCATTTTTGAGGTACATTGTGACTGGTAAGAGATTTGGGTAAAAGATGGACCTGGAGATAAAGTGAAGAAGACCATAAGATAACCCAAAGAAATGATGGGTTTCTTCTATACTCTTTTAATTTTAACTTCATGCATATGTACTTCTTTCTTCAGTATTTATGAGTTACATCCCATGGCTTGTATGAAAAATATTGCACTTCTTAATGAATAAATAACATTTAATTTATGCACTTGAGTTGTATACTTATTTTTGTTATTTCAAATTTATAAAAATTATATTGATTGTATAAAGAAATAAACAACTTAAACACATGATAAAATGTATTCATATGCAGAGATAATGAGTTTTGAAATACCTGGAACTTTAAAATGGAACTCTCTATCTTGTAGACTACAACTCTATTTGTTGTTCCCAAATTTAGCATTTCACCTAAACTTTGATTCCCTTCTTCATCAATGCAATGCATTAGTCCTACTGGGATTTTGTGTTTCCTTGTTGAAGATGAACATGGAATGGTAGTCTATGTGAGGTGTTACATTTTGTAACAACATACATAGCTACAGATTACATGTTGCTAATCAATTTCTGCAATTGAAAACATAATAAAAATGTAATGCATTTCCCTAGTTATGTCCACTTCATCAATGCCATCCATCGTAGCAAATTTTTGAGTTGCCCATTTTTGCACATGTGAAAAAAATTGTAGAAATTTATACTGTTGAAAGAAGGACATTGGAAAGTTGTAGTGTTGACTCCTCTTTGACACTTATTATATTTTCATTTCTATTACTGTTGATTATAGAAATGGATATTATTATATCATTTTAGTTTATAATGATGTTAGATGATAAAGATATTCTGACTATTCATGGATTGTGATTCATAGTATGATTTGTGTGGATTCTTAGAGACATAGAGAGAAATTTTATATTGATGATGATGATGTGTTGTTAGCAAGTATATTTACTGACATACGGAATTGTCATCATGTTGACTATGATTTAGCATTTGAACTAATCTTTTGATCTTATTGATATTGATGCAATGGTAGAATTGAGATGTTGATAAAATTATAAACAAATTATAATATTGTTAGTTTAGATGATGATTTAGTTATATGAGGATGTTTATTGATGGATGTATGTATATTTATCCTTGATGTATTTGTTGTGGCCACCAGGCGGAAGGAGGTATTTTGTGATTTTGCAGGTAAATATATCAAAAAAATCAAAAGGGGGGTTAGGAAACCAACCACAAAAGAATATTAGATGGATACAATGATGGTCACCATGACAACTTATGTAATGTGTTGTGTTTTGTTATTAGTTTTTTAGGGGGTCCCCATGGGGGGGATGACCTCCAAATGTGACCATGGGCTATGTGTGTCATTATCTCCCTTTTATTTTCTTTTTTGTGGTGTATTTGATTTATTTTATCATGTAATTCAGTTAATCATTGTTGATTACTGAGCCTCAATTAAGTGAATTAATCATGTTTAGTAAGATATTTGAGGATGTGACAAAAGGGGCCATTTTTTAGAGTAGTTGATCCTTTCGGTCTTGTGTTTTAAGTTGAGTGTATTTGACTATTGAGTGTTGTTTACCCTACCTTACTTGGGAAATTCAGATTTGGGATTAAGGGATATTTTTGGAGGCTTGTGGGACAAGTTAAGCTTGTCCCACACCTCTTAATTTTACATACCAAACCTACCTATGGGTTGGGGGCTCAAAAATAGACCCCATTATGTGTTTTGTAAGGAAACCAGTGAAATTTATTGCACTCTTCTTACATGGGTTTTAAATTATGTCCTTAGGGGGTGTGGATTTGTGTTGATTGTGTAAGAGGCTTGTCATTTCTCTCAGAAAAAAAATTATCATGCCTTGGAGTTGAGGTTTGACTTGTGAGGTGGAGTTGAGGATAAGTGATTTGGCATCTGACTTGGAGCCACCTCAACCTCGTCTCCTCTTTTTCTATATACGCAAGCTTAATTTTTTGTTTGGGGGGTTACTTTATTTTACTGTGCACTTGTATTTTGGAGGGAGAGAGTTACTGGGATGCTTCTAGAATTATTTGAGCTTGTTGGAGTTGGATTTAGCTTGAAGGAGCTTGGAGTGTGATTCTATTATCAAGTTCTTACTATGGAAAGGTAGGAGCCACTATATTTTTTATTTTTTATTTTTTTGATATGTGTGTATTACATGTAAGTGAATGGTTTGTTTGCTTGTTGGGATCTTGGGTATAATTGCTAAGTATAGTATATGAGAAGGATATGGGGATTTTCTATTGTAGGGAGGCATAATATTTTTGTTTCATGTTGTGCGAGGGAGTTGGGTTAGGTACCCCACCTTGGATAAGAAAATGCTTTCTTTTTTACTTGGTTCTTTTGAGGGAGACATAAGAGATTGTAGGGAGGAATAAGAGAATGTTTGAGGCATAAGAGGATCTTGAGGGAGGCATAAGAGTTTTTTAGGTGGTTTGAGTTGCATTTTGGAGGTTTTTAAGGTTGGCACCTAATCCCATTGGGAGGCATAAGTGATCTCCCCATAGATCCTTTCTCCATTGGCTTACATTTCAATCCTTGTGTATTTTGAAAGTTGCATTCTTGTGATTGTTATATTTTTTTTAAATGTGTGTTAAATGGTTGTGAAATTTTGTATTGTGATGTGGAAGCATTGTGTTATTTTTCGTGAGTTATATCCATTCCTTATTACATTTTGGTAGGGAATCGGGGGCCAATGACAAGGATAGGTTCTTCTCCTCATTGGATTATTTTTTGGGCGAAGAGTGTTACCTCTCCCACATTTTTTTTTATTGAAGTGAAAAAATGGTGGATCTCTTGTTGAAGATTTGTGACTTAGAGCATTTTTGAAGTCAAAATAAATCCTTCATTGTAGAAACATTTCTTGTAATTCCAAATTAAGTGGAAGGCTAGTAGACTTGCATTTAAAAGAAAAAATTTATTGTATATTTTGTCTATTAAGTTGTAATTTACTGTTGGAAAGAAATCTCTTTTCATTGTAATAAATGAGCTATGCTCAAAGAAAATGAAAGTTCATTTTTAGTTTCAGGAGTTATATTATTGTAAAGAATGAAAGGGAAACCTAGAAGCTCTAAATCATTGATAGTGTATTCTTAGGAAATCTTAAATGTATGACAGATGCTTGTGCTTTACTTTAATAAATGATTGGAGTTGAGATGGAAGAATGCACTAAATTATAATAAGTTACTTTGTTGAAAAATTACATTCTTTTAATGGAAAGGAAAACAATGATACTTAGAAATAGATTAATTTTCATTTCTTCGTTTGAGTTTAAAAATAGTTTTGTTACAAAAGTATTCTTGTAGTTGTATTTTTGTTACTATTGAAATAGAAAATCTATGAATTTAGTAACTTATGGCATGGAATGAATAAATGGTTTAACTTTTCAACTAGAGACTTTAGGCACATAAATTAAAGTTAAGGATAAACTTTAAATCACTCTAGTAATTTTTTTTTTGAAAAGAATGTGGAAATGATGGTTGTCTTCGAAGAACATGACCTTCACCCTATGTAGAGCGGTGGTCTTCGGACCTCCATCCTTACCAGAGCGGTTTTCTCTAAACCACTACCCCGAAAAGGAGGCTACTTACGAATCCTCACCTAGGTAGGGCAGTGGTCACAAGACTGCCAGCCTACTTTGGGCGGTAATTTCATCAATTTCAGTGGAATAGTAAAATATGTGACTTTGTAAATTTTAAACTTGATTTAATTAATACCAAATCTTATAAATCACAAAAAGAAAACTACCAGCAAAACATAAGGGAACAAACTCATTGTTTAAGCATGAAAATCATTAAATGGTTATCTAAATGTCTAAAATCTCATAGATTAAATGGAAATAGGGTTTTTCCAAATTAAATATCTCAAAACTGAAAATAACTAAATAATTACTTCAGATTTGGAATGGAATCACTACAATAAACAAATGGAATACATTTCTATAATAAATCAATAAACTAAACTAAAAAAAGATAGATCTGAATGACTTCCTCCATGGCTTCCCTCCTTGCTCCCATGACTTCCACTCCTCCAACTTACAAATCAAACAAAAGAAAAGATACCAAATCAGGAGCCTAGGGAAAATAAAAAGGTTTAACAAAATTTCTTGAGGATAGTTAGGGTTAGTATAGAACCCTACGATATAGTGGCCACTATTGATTTAATCCAATGGTTAGGAATCAATCCTAGAATTGTTAGGCTAGAATATATATATCATGGGATTTTTAATAATTTAACTGTATGTGAAAATGAGTGAATGGGGCCACTTAGTGCCCTAGTGTATTAAGTTAAATACAAAATTCTCCTAGTATGTTTTAGTAAAAGTTTCCATGGGCATTAAAGATAATAATTTAACAAAACTAAGGTAACTAAAGATAAGGGTTTATTAATAGTGGGTCTAAATGTTATATCAAGGGAAGGGGAAAACTATTTAACCAAGTAAAAGAAATTAATAGACACTTTTCTAGCGGATTGTAATGGCATTGACCTTAGAAACAAAATTTAGAATATTTAATTATTAATCTAGATCGGTTCAAGTTAATGTAATGTAGTAAATTGCTGATAAAAGTTAATTAAACATACTCTAGGGTTGGCACCCTTTCAATATTTTAAAACAAAAAAATTTACCACAACACTCTAGATAATTAGTAAGCTCTAATGTGGTTTTTGATCGTCGAAATTATGGGCATTACAAAAGTTGTATCTTAATGGAATTGAACCTCTTATAAATCTTCAACTTAATTTCAGGGTTGCATACTATTTACAATCTGAAATTGTTCTTCTTGAAATAGAAATATATTTAAGAATATAAATGGTTTTCCTTTTGTTGATGTTCTTGTCATGCTTTAAATGGGGGAATCATTGATTTATAATGTATATTTAACTTCTGATTTTATACCAAAGTTCAAAATAAAACAACCTCTATGTACTTCTTATTATGATGAAATATTTCCCTTCTTTTGTTGAAAACAAAGAAACTTATTTTATATATACTTGTGCATTCCTTCACACACACACACACACACACATCTATGTGTTTGTGTGTATGTATGTATGTATGTTTATATACACTCATTTATAGAAATATGTTGTCTAAATACATATGAAAACAATATAAACCAGGAAATATATATATATATATATATAAAAGAAATGTTATGGGTATACGGCTTGTATATTTTAATTAAAACATATAGCAAAAAATATATTTCAGGGGGTGGGAGGGGGGTGAGGGGGGTTAAGAAAATGCTTTCTTAGGTACATTCCTATGTTTAATTTATATACTTAGACATAATCTGTTTGCAATGATACTAGAATAACCTCTCATAATAGTAAAATAGTACTACCATGTAAAAATATGTAGCTTAAACCAATAATATCTAATATTAGGAGAAATCTAAGTGAGCATATTTAAATTTCCACATTCATAGTATTTGTATGAAAATCTCCAAGTGCTTCCATTCATTAGAGATTAAACTATTTTTCACATGGAAAATAATGGTAGAATTAAGAATAATGATAGACCTAAAAAAAATTTCTAATTTTTTTTCCTTGTAATGATGGAGAATGCACCAATGCACAGAAGCCAAATAAATTTAGAAAAAAAATTGTTTATGATTTAGTAGTCAAAATAAAATAGGGTTTCAAATGTTAGATATATATACTATGATCCTTAACAGATTATTCTCGAACCCAAAGGAAAATAATGCGGGACGTAATCATTTTTGTACAGGGCGACGATGGTACCAAGATTTTGGTGCACAATTTTAATGTACAAAAACCGACGCACCAAAACCATGCCAAAAATTCATCAATCACTTAGGAAAAAATACATATTTTTTTGGTTTAAACATACATGTATTGTATTTATTAAATTACTGACATGTTTATTTAATTTCTCATTTATTAATATGTTGCTCCCTTAAAGGAGTCGAAACCAAATTAATAATTAAATATTATTATGTAATTCACCAAAAATTATTACGGAGTTAAATTCTCCTCTTAAGTTCCCAATAATTTTATTTAAATATTCCCGAAATAAATTCTCATTTATTTCATCCATTTAAATTCATCTCAAAATTATTAAAAATCATTTCCTAAGCTGACTTAAATTTTTTTACCTAAGTGATCATATCCATGCCCCTCACTTATTTATGTAGCTACACATTAACTTTATTCATTTTAATCCCTTTAAATAAATTATTTAAATACCCATGTACCATATTGTTTATTTATCCCATAAATAAAGGGTCACAACACAACCTAATCCCACTTTACCCATGTCTAAAATACCCTAGGGTACCCCATTAATTAAATCTACCCACACTCTTTTTAAAACATCCATTCCCACCCAAATACCTGCAACATAAAAATGGTATGATCTAATCTCCACCCTTGGATTAGATTAATGATATCCCTTAGATTTGATGTTTGACTAAAAGCCTGAAATATCGTTATGTTTCCATTTTATTCATTTGTTTTTCCCTAATTTATCTCATTTTATTTTGTAAGTAGGAGGAGATGGAGGCCATGTGTACATATATAAAGCTTTGGAGATTTCTTGTTTGTTCAAGACTGCTCCCCCCTCCGCCACCCCCCCCCCCCCCCCCTCCCCCCAATAGAAAAAATTGGTGTGGAGGGGGGGCGAACACCCCTCCCCCCACAGGACTGTATAACTATGTAGTGGTGTGGGCACCACTCATACCACTCTACCCCCTCTAATACAACTGCGACCCATATATAAACCAACGCACATCCCTTATGAGTGACCCAATGTACAACAATATATATATATATATATATATATATATATATATATATATATATATATATGTATGTATGTATGTATGTATATTTCTATATACACACACATATATATATATATATATATATACATATATACATATTTATTTATTTATTTTTGTGTGTGTGTGTTTGGTGTGTGTATGTATACACACACACAAAAATCAGATTTAATCGAGTATTTTGTCAAAACAAAAATGTATTGGGTAAAGAAATACCGACAACCAGAAATTTGGTTAAATCATTCAAACATAAGACAAAGTACATATTACAAACTGTAGAAAAGGGAATGCAAAAATATCTAAGAAGATTACATGGGAAGAAATTTTCCTCCATGGTAGAGCTTAAACAAACAAGAGATCTCCAAAGATTTATATATGCACACATGGCCTCCATCTCCTCCTAGTTACAAAACAAAATGAGATAAATTAGGGAAAACAAATGAATAAAAGGAAAACAGAAGGATATTTAGGGATTTTAATCAAACATAGGATCTAAGGGCTCTCATTGATATAATCCAAGGGTGGAGATTAAATCATACCCTTTTTAAGTTGTAGGTATTTTAGTGGGAATGGATGTTTTAAAAGGGGTATGGGTAATTTAATTAATGGGGACACCTAGGGTATTCTATACATGGGTAAAGTAGGATTAGGTTGTGTTGTGACCATTTATTTATGGAATAAATAAACAATATGGTACATGGGTATTTAAATAATTTATTTAAAGGGATTAAAATGAATAAAGTTAATGTGTAGCTAAATAAATAAGTGAGGGGCATGGATATGATCACTTAGGGAAATAAATTTAAGTAAACTTAGAAAATGATTTTTAATAATTTTTAGATGAATTTAAATGGATGAAATAAATGAGAATTTATTTCGGGAACATTTAAATAAAATTAATGGGAACTTAAGAGTAGAATTTAACTCCGTAATAATTTTTGGTGAATTACATAATAATATTTAATTATTAATTTGGTTTCGACTCATTTAAGGGAGCAACATATTAATAAACGAGAAATTAAATAAACATGTCAGTAATTTAATAAATACAATACATGTATGTTTAAACCAAAAAAATATGTAATTTTTCCCTAAGTGATTGATGAATTTTTGGCATGGTTTTGGTGCATCGGTTTTTGTACGTTACAATTGTGCACCAAAACCTTGGTACCATCGTCGCCCTGCACAAAAATGATTAGGGCCCCGCATTATTTTCCTTTGGGTTTGAGAATACTCTGTTAAGGATCATAGTATATATATCTAACATTTGAAACCCTATTTTCTTTTGACTACTAAATCATAAACAATTTTTTTTCTAAATTTACTTGGCTTCTATGCATTGGGAATTCTCCATCATTACAAGGAAAAAAAATTTAGAAAAAAAAATCAGGTTTATCATTATTTTTAATTCTACCATTATTTTCCCTTGAAAAATAATTCAATCTCTAATGAATGGAAGCGCTTGGTGATTTTCATACAAATACTATGAATGTGGAAATTTAAATATGCTCACTTAGATTTCTCCTAATATTAGATATTACTGGTTTAAGTTACAATTTTTTACATGGTAGTAGTATTTTACTATTATGAGAGGTTATTCTAGTATCATTGCAAACAGATTATGTCTAAGTATATAAATTAAACATAGGAATGTACCTAAGAAATTATTTTCTTTCTTTCTCTATTACATTATTTTAGGAATATATAATATAAATTTACTTTACAATTATGTTACATATGATTATAATTTTGTAAGGATGCCTATGTTCACTAAGACTTGTGTCTGAATGAATGGAAAAATGTTAAACAATGGATATTTTGTCCTATAATATTCTAGGTGTGTTCTCATTGATATAGAATTTTAATTATTATATCTTTAAAATTCTTTATTTTTGGGACTATGTAGTGCATAACTAACCAAAATTAAAAAATCCTTGTCTTAGTAAAATTCCTCTATCCTAGTCCAAAAACCCTATTGAAGACAATTATTAGATAAATAAAACAATGTTACAAAACCCTACCTCAAGAAATTTGTTCCTTTTTTCTTATCATGTTATTATGAAGTAATTTAAAATATCATGTTTGTTTGTTCTTACTGCATTGTTTACCAGTACAATATGTTTAATAAGAAAGTATTTCTCTTCACTATTTATAAATGGATAGGATGATCTATCCAAATCCAAAAAAAAATAATTTATCAAAACAACATCATGATATAACATGGTAAAACTTTACGTGATTACAGTGATTTACATCATGTATGTTGCACTACATTAATTTTCACTCTTGGTTGTTTTTACTTGCATAAAAAATATAGAATTTTTTTTTTGAAAGTGAGTTTTTGTAATGCCCACTAACAACTCCCACATGAGACTCAAGAGCAACCTAGGTTTAGTTAGAAAAATGATGGAATAATTTATTTATTTTGAAAATCATGCCTGCATACAGGCTTCGAAACTACAGTTGTGACAATAATATCTCACAGTTAATTGTATTTAATAAATAACATTTTCCTATTATAACCAAATATTAAACACACATTAAAACTAGTGAGTATATTTAGTCCAAGCAAGGTTTAGTTCACTCTATGTGTTAATTTAATAAATAATTGAAATTCTGACTATAGTTAAATATTCCACAATCAAATTTAGAGGGTTAAAGGGGCCAAATTAATTAAATACCCAAGGTATTTAATTCCACAAGGTTTAAACAATTAACAAGGTTTCCATTTCCATGGGGTTAGAATAGTAAACACTTCATTTCCCCATAAAGTGACCCCTTAAAAAGTCAACCCATATTTTGAAATTAAAACATTTAAATTAAAAAGTAATTTGCACTCAGCCACTCTCTACCTAATTTTTGTAGCAATGAATCTCATCCCTTGGATTGATTCAATTTGGTCCCTTGATGTGGAGAAAAGGGTAACTAACCCTAAAACATCCTTATGAAGTCTTCTTTCACATTTCATTTGGTTCATTATTTTTCTTTTGTCTTGCAAGTTAAAGGACGAGGACAAGAAACCATTAGAGACCACCTAAAGCTATTGGAAGAGGCTTTCAAGCCCCATTATTTGTTTGTTTTGTTGATAACCTCATTTGGGTTTGAAAATGTATTTGTTCCTTTTACTTAGTTCAAATTCTTATATTTGACCAAATAGATTTTGTGGGTATTTTTCTATTTTGCTGAAATAGCTACATTAGATCAATACTTTAATTTTGAGAAAGTATATATACATATATATGTATATATACTTTTATATAATTGTTTATATAACTATTTATTTTAAATAATCATTTGTATATATATATATATATATATTTCTAAATTTTTTGAAGTGGTTTACAAATCCGAATCTTGAATCAAAGATATGAGCAGAATATATGTGTGTGTGTGTGATGTGTGTGAATGTGTGTGTGTGTGTGTGTGTGTGTGTGTGTGTGTGTGTGTGTGTGTGTTAACATGGCCATGGGTTTGAAAATGCATGCAGACCACATTAAAAAGATTGTGCAGGTTATAATAGGCGATTGCTGGCTACAATTATAATGTGGGGTTTTATTAAAATGGGGTGGCGGGGAGGGGTCGGCGACCTCAACCCCCACCCCATTTATATCGCCTGGGGGTTGGGGTCGCCGAACCCCTCACCACCCCAATCTCCTCACAAACTAAAACAAACCCTACCCTACATTGAGGCCGCACTATGGCATTAAAAAAATGTGATTTCATCCCTTTTTTTTGAAAGCTTATCAATAACAAAAATAAATAAATTATATATATATAAAGTAACATTTTAAACATTATATATCAGATAAAAGAAAACTCTTATTAATATAATAAGGTTAATAATTTGATATTGAATTAAAATCAACAATATATTATTATAATAATATTAATAGGACATTGATATTAGTATTTTTGTTCCAAAAAAAAATGTGCCATTCTAATAAATATTTTATTGTCAATAACATTAAAAATATTACGAATACTACCACTTCATAATAAATTTCTAGTTAGTAGTGTTAACAAGTTGAGTTTTAAATATACATATTTTTTGTACATTAAAGCTTTCTTCTTTAACAATTTGGTAAATTTTGTATGGAAGGTAAAGGAGAACTAAATTTCATTTCCCCGTACTAGCATTAAGAGTTTCTATATTTTGTAGATCAATCAAGTAACGATTTTAAGATTTAAATACTTTCCATCGATTTGAAATAAAGTTTTAACTTTCCTACAATAGTGCAAGAAAATGCAAGAAGGTAGTCCAACTTTTCCAATGAAAAAAATAAATGCACACATTTCCTAATACACTTTCCAACTTTCCAAAAGAGAATTTGTAATAATATTTCTAACAATATATTTAGAACAATAAAGACATATTTTTATGAAATAAACTAACTTCAATGGAAAGATATGTTCCTTTTTTTTGCTTCCTTTCTATTTCAACAAACTAAATTTTCAAACACAACCTTGAAACCCAAGTTTCAAACAATTTTTCTTTTTTTTCTTCACAAATAAAATACAATGTCTTCCACTTAGGTGGGAAAATCATACAAGAATGTGAGCTAAAAGGTATACAATATTACAAGCTCCTCCACTCTAAGTGGGAATAACAAAAAAGAAGTTTCACAAGTTCTCAAAAAAAAATCCAAGCTTCACAACTTCAACAAGATAGCTCCTCCAAGATTTGTTTTGATTCACAACCAAAGTGGGAGGAGAGGAAATGCTCTCCACCTAGCCAAGATATCCAATGAAAAGAAGAATTCATTCCTCTCCATTGGCTCCCAAGCCCCAACCACATTACAATGGGAGATTATTCCAACACATGGCAACAACAAGCTTCCACAACACAAACAAATATTACACAAAAATTTCAACCTCATTCAAAATAAAAATCAACACAAGAAATGAGAACATCCAAACAACAAAAATGAGTCTTTAAATGAAAGCCAAACTAGAAAGACCTATGGGGAGGCCACTTACGCCTCCCAATCGGAATGGATGACCACCTTAAAGCCTCCAATGCATATCTCAAATCCCCTACATACTCTTATGAATCCCTCAAGTAACCCTTATACATCCCACATGCTCTTATGCCTCCCCCAATCCCTTATGCCTCCCTCATAAAAGAAATAATAAATAAATGCAAGCATTCCTTGTACAAGGTGGGACATCCAACCCAAAATCCATCCAAAAAAAAGGTAAAATCTTATGCCTCCCTACATGAAATCTCCCCATAGTCTCCTCCTACTCAAAACTTAGGAACTATACCCACACTAAACAAGCATTCCAAAGAAAACAATACTCAACACAAGCATATAAACACAAAATAAATTATAATATAAGCAAGGTAAAGCTCCTACCTTTCCATAGTAGAGCTTTTTCCAAGATTAAAACTCGAAACTCCTCAAAAAAAAGTAATCATCCACAAGCTCCAACATTCCACAAGAACTCCCAACAGTCCTCTAACTCTTCGAAAAATGCAAGAACAAAAATAATGATGTAACCCCCAAACGAGATTTTTTTTTTCAATAAATAGAAAAGGGAGAGAGGAGGATGATGTGGCTCCAAGTAGGATGCCACCTCATTTCCTCTCCACTCCACATCACCCTATTCAACCTCATATTCCAAAGCACCATCAATAAGTGGTTGAAGGAATGAAAAGTTACTTACACACACAAACTAAGCCCACACCCCCTAAGGACAAAAATTAATTACTTGAAAGAAAGTGGAATAAAAATTTTACCTTTTTATCATCCCAAAACACCTAATGGGGTCTATGTTTTACCCCCAACTCATAGGTAGGGTTGGAATAGTAATTTAAGAGGTGTGAGACAAGTTTGACTTATCCCATAAGCTTCCAAATTTTGCCTCTAAGGCCAAATTTGAATTTCCATGAAGGGGTAGAGTGTATAACACTCTAGATCCCTAAGCACTCAACTTTAAACACCAAATCCAAGAGAAATATAATCTAATAAATGAATTCCCTTTGGTCACATCTTTAGTTAATTAGGAAAATATTTATTAATTTTAATAAGACACTTAAACCCACTAAGACAAAGGGGAAAAACATACATAAAATTTAAATAAATAAAATAAGTAAATTACATTACTAAAAGAAACACATACTAACATTAACAAACAGAAACTAAAATAAAGGACAACACATCAACCCTTGGTCACAATTTTCCCCTATCTAAATAATTATAACATACATAAAATAACATGTTTCCATGGTGAACCTTATTGAATTCATCTAGAATTCCAATTTGATTTGTCTCTAATCCCCCCGATGTTTGTTGGGAATAATTTTACCTACAAAACACATAAATACCTCCTTCGGCCTCATGGCCGTATTAAAACATTTATGATAAAATATACAATTATAAATCCAAAATCATCTATATACGAATCAAATATCATCCAAGCAAATACGATATCATTTACAATTTCTAGCAACATTTCTCTTTCACATTTCATCCATGTCAAAATGGTCACAACATTAATCCAATTATCAAAGGTCTACTCAATATGTCAAAATATATCACATGTCAGAACTATATATAAATAACCATGTCAATAGTATATCAACATCAATATGAACTTTCTCTAATGATCCACATGCATCATATATGAATTGAACCACCAAAAGTCTAGTATTTCTAACATCTAACATCATACTAAATCAAAAATCCATAACCATATCCATAAGTGTTGTCGGAAATATCGATGTCAATAATAAAAAAGGTGTCGAAGGCGAGTGTGCACTTTATCCCCCTCCCCTTGCACTCAAATTCCTACTTAAAGTCACTGGAATAGGTCTTGAAACTGAACTCGTAGTAAAGTAACATCCTCCCATGTAGATGCAATCTCATCATATATGTCCCACTAGACCCAAACCTGGTTAATCTCTTCGCCTTGAAGGTTAATGGTCTTGTGCTCTATAATGTAGACGGGCTCCACCATCACCTGCCCCTGATCCTACATTGGTAATGCACCTACAATGTCCAATCTAGCACGTGAGAAGGATCAGAAATATATCTCCTAAGCACATAAATGTGAAACACATCATGGACGTGAGACAAGATAGGTGGAAATGTTAGACGATAGGCCAAGGGACCAATGCACTCCAAGATCTCAAAGGGACCCACAAACCTAGGAGAAATATTAGCACCTTTTTCATAATATATAGGGCTCTTATGTAGTTTGGCACAACGAAACTCCTTAATGCCCACCTCATAACTACGATCTGTCCTATAATGGTATGCATACTTCATCTGCATGTCTTGTGCCTCTTGTAATCTCTGTCTAATCAAAATAACCTGCTACTCCATGTCCTACAATAAGGCTAGCCCAAAAGAAACCTTATTCTCTAACATGTCCCAACCAAGAGGTGTCCTGCACTCTCTACCATATAATTCCTAAAAAGGAGCCATGCCTATCGAACTTTGAAAACTATTATTGTAGGCAAACTCCACCAGGTACAAATACTCCTCCCATCTCGATGGGTGATCCATGACGTACATCCTACGCATATCTTCCAAAATCTGATTCACCCGCTTAGTTTCTCCATTTTTCTCAGTGTGATACGCAATGCTGAAATTGATCTTTGTCCCGAGAGTATGTTGTAAGGTCGTCCAAAAATGGGAAGTGTACAAAGGATTGTGGTCACAAATGATCTTCCAAAGAATCCCGTGTAACCTGACAACCTCATCAAGATATACCCGTGCATTTGCACTGGCTATGTAGGTTGTCTTCACCAGATAAAAATGGGCTACTTTCGTCAATTTATCCACTATGACCATGATGGCATCGTGTTGGTATCTTAACTTCAGTAACCCAACAATGAAGTCCATAGAAATGGTGTCCCATTTCCACTTTGATATAGCATGAGGAAAGAGAAGGCCAGCTAGATGGTGATGCTCGACCTTCACCCTCTAACACTCTAAACAACGTGACACAAACTAATCAAAATCTCTCTGAAGTCCTCTCCAATGGTAAAATGTCTCCAAGAGGTGTGCAACTTCTTCACCCCAGGATGGGCTGAATAAGGTACATGGCGAGCCTCTGTCAAAATGTCCTGCCTCAAGCCTCCATCTCTAGGAACATATATCTGACCTCTATGTCTTAAAATACCATCTACCTCTAATGAAATCCATCAAATCTCCCCTCAAGGGGCCTCTGAGACTCAATCTCTTCTCTGGATGCAAGATAGAAGTTGTCATGAGGAAGATGCTACAAAATCCTACTCCGCAAATATGTAACTACTAATCTAGCCATAGCCACACGTCTTCATCTTCTTAAAGAATCTACAACCACATTCTCCTTCCCCTTCAAATGTTCTATCTCCATATCATACTCACAAAGAAACTCCTTCCATGCCATTGACGGACATTGAGATTGGGATACGTGAAGAGCTATTAAAGGCTCAAGTAATCAGTCCTGAGTGTAAATCTCTAACCAAGAAGGAAATGTCTCCACTACACTAAGGCATGTACCACTACCACAAGCTAAAGATCATGAGTTAGATAATTAAGGTAATAATATTTGAGTTTGCAAGAGTCAAAATAAACTACTTTACCCTCATTCATCAATAAAACTCCAAGTCCTGCCAAAGAAGCATTTGTGCAAACATAGAACTAACCCTGAGGATCTGGCACTGTTAGAATAGCCACTTTCATGAGGAATTCCTTCAGTATCCTAAAGGAAAAATCACATCTATCTAACCAAAAAAACTTATTCCCTTTCCCCTAAAGGGAAGTGATGGGGAGCGTAACCCGAGAGAAGTCCTGAACAAATCTCCTATAATATCTTGCTAAACCATGAAGCTGCACACCTCTGTAAAACTAGTGGGTGCTAGGCAATTCATAATAGCTCAAATCTTGGAAGGATTGACTACAATACCTTCCCTAGAAATGATGTGGCCCAAATATTTCACCTTTGTCTGAAAGAATGCACACTTCTCAAGGGTCCCATAAAGATATTTCTCGTAAAGACACTGAAGAACTTGGCGAAGGTGCTCCTCATATTCCTCATGCGTACATGAGTAAATAAAAATGTCATCAAGGAAGATGAGCATGAAGCGATCCAAAAATTTCCTAAATAACCCATTCATCAAGCTCATGAATACTTGCAGGGGCATTCGTCCAGACCAAAAGGCACCACTATGAACTCATATTGGCCATATCTCGTACGGAAGGAAGTCTTATTAATATCTTCCTTCTATGATTCTTCAGTTGATGATACCCTGACTTAAGATCTATCTTGGAGAATACTATGGCCCCCCTTCATCTAATGAAATAAATCATCAATGCACTGGAATGGGGGTAATGATTCTTGATCATTAATTTTTTCAGCTCACGATAATCAATACGCAATCGTAGAAATCCATCCTTCTTCTTCACGAAGATCACCGGTACACTCCAATGGGATACAATAAGATGGATTATCCATTTCTCCAGAAGGCCCTCAAGCTGCAACTTGAGCTCACATAGTTCAAGAGTAGTCATCTGATAAGGTTCTCGTAAGATAGGCTCTATGCTCCCGTAACCAGATCTATATGAAAATATATCTCACGTGGGGGAGGTAACCCCGGTCGCTCCCCTGGAAAAATATCAGAAAACTCTCTTAAGATGCGAATGGTCATCAAGGGATGGCTCAACTAGAATAATCCTTTGATCTTTCACTAACCGTAATAGCATACATCTGATAACCCCGCCATACACACCGCTTAAGTTGCATAACAGAGACGATGCAAATGGAAACGAGCCTCCTAACTCCTACTATGAATTAATCCAATCCTAGATAATTTGTACAAGTAATATTCTTATGGTAATATTCCACTCTAGATCTATGTCCAGACGAACCATTCCATTCCCAAAATGACACCACATGAACCCTAAAGGAAGGATTTGATGATCCAAAGGTAGTGGTGAAGAGTCACAAATCCATTACACACCCCTTAACTAAGGAGTCTACAGAAATCTCTGGCTCAAAAATCCATCTCAACGTCCTAACTACAACCCTACCTAACTGCCACTAGCCTACAATGCTCTACTATGGGTGGTCCAATAAAAGAATTAGATGAACCAGAATTAAATAATATAGAGGTAGAAATACGACCAATACTACATGTCGTCTCTATCACGATACTTTGGTGCTCAGCCTAGCAGTTCTTGACCACTGCGTATATCTGATGGCTCCATGCCATATCTCCAACAATAGGCTCTGATATCTTCATCTTACCCTTGTTGCTAAGGTTCTGTGGGAACTCTCTCTAATGGTGTCCAATAATGCCATAACCATAACAGTTACCTAGTCCTCTCTAATAGGATGTGGCTCCAGCTGGTACTCTAGATGTCTTTGCTATGGATCATAACGACCCAGCTATGGACTGCTGAGGTCTCTGTTGTCTAGCTCATGATGAGTGAGCTTTCTGTGCACCCTGTGTCTTGATGGGACCCGTAGGAGGAGGCCCCATACTTCGCCCCCTCTGTGCGTCAAATATCTGAGGAGGTCTATAAGGAAGGCAGGTCTGCTACTACTGAGGTCACCTAAAAGAATACTATTCTAAACTCTGTTCACCACGAGGAGGAGTAACTGAACCTCTTAATCTGCTATGTTGCATCTATTGGATGTGGCTCCAAACTTTGTCTCTAGCCTATTGTGTCTTCCCCCATGTCTCCTTTGCAATATAGGCCTTCTCCATGGCCTCCGCTAATGTCAATAGGTAGTGAATGCACACCGCACCACCCAAATCCAAATGCAGGTCCCAAATGAACATGTGAATCTATACCTGATCATCCTGCAGATAGTTGACATACTAGAGTAGATCTAGAAATTGAATTTCATACTTGGCTATGGTCATATATGCCTGGAAAAGGTCATGAAATGCGTCTATATGATGTTGAATAAACATCCCAGATAAGTACCTGCTCCTAAACCACTCCTCAAAGAGCTCCCAGGTAAGTGTCTCTGAATCAATGTGGAGCTTTTTCTCCTCAGTCCTCTACCAGGCATCTAATCCATCGCTTAGAATATGGATCACAACAGTACCTTTCGTGTTTCTAGTACAAAGGTATAGCTTGAAGCACCCACTCAAGCTCACCAACCAAGCCTCTTCCTTAAATCCACCTATATCTCCATAATAGTGAGATGGTCGTAGCTTCAAGATCTCCCTGATATGGTCTGTAGCTATCAACTGGTGACCCCTAAGCCTCTCTGCATGCTCATTTCTAGGTCTAGGGCTGCAAGACCTATCCCTATGTCCTGAAATCATGTCTCCCTGTCCCCTTTGCAGTGACTTTTCTCTAGTTGACTCCATGTGGGAGTTCATAGCCCTATGCTCATCGTTGTGTCGAGGATATGCACGAGCCTCAATGGATGACTCCCTATCATGTATGGTTGATCATCCTCCTAAGGACCCTCCATGTAAAGTGGCATTGACATCCTGAAGCATCTGTAAAATCACGGGTAGAATGGCCGCTATGCCTTGCTCTAGAGGTGGTATATCTAGGTCTATGTGAAAGAACCCCTCGTCTGATCTGCGCCTCCTACACAGACCAAGGTGAGATTTAGTTCATCATTCTAGGTTTTACTTCAGTTTTCTAGGTTTACTAAAATATACAAGTTTTCAAATAAGTTGTTTTCTAGGTTTAGTATTGTGCTAGGTTTAATATTGTACTAGGTTTAATGTTAGTGTCTCACGTTTTCATGTGTGCCCAAGGGTCCAAGCTTTGAACCCACAGATCTGATTCCAACTGTAACTCCCACTAAAAACACTCACACGAGACTCAAGAACAACCTAGGTTTAGTTAGAAAAATGAAGGAATAACTTTTTATTTTTTTTGGAAAGCGTGCATGCATACCGGCTTCAAAACTATAGTTGTGACAATAATGTTTCACAGTCAATTGTATTTAATAAATAACATTTTCCCATTATAACTAAATAATAAACCCACATTAAAATTAGTGAGTAGATTTAGTCTAAGCAATGTTTAGTTCACTCTAACTGTTAATTTAATAAATAATTAAATTCTGACCCTAGTTAAATATTCCACAATCAAATCTAAAGGATTAAAGGGGGTCAAATCAATTAAATACCCAAGGAATATAGTTCCACAAGGTTTAAAAATTTAACAAGGTTTTCATTTTCCATGGGGTTAGAATAGTAAACACTTCATTACCCCATAAAGTGACCCCTTTAAAAGTCAACCCATATTTTGAAATTAAAACATTTAAATTAAAAGGTAATTTCCACTCACGCACTCTCTACCTACTTTTTGTAGGGATGAATCTCATCCCTTGGATGGATTCAATTTGGTCCCGTTGATGTGGAAAAAGGGTAACTAACCCTAAAACATCCTTATGAATTCTTCTTTCACATTTCATTTGGTTCATTATTTTTCTTTTGTCTTGCAGGTTGAAGGAGGAAGAAGAGAAACCATTAGAGACCATCTCAATCTCTTGGAAGAGGATTTCAAGCCCCATTATTTGTTTGTTTTGTTTATACCCTCATTAGGGTTTGAAAATGTATTTATTCTTTTTACTTAGTTCATTTTATTTTATTTTCCCAAATATATTTTGTGGGTATTTTTCTATTTTGTTGAAATAGCTACATTAGATCAATACTTTCATTTTGAGAAAGTATATATACATATATATGTATATATACTTTTATATAATTGTGTATATAATTATTTATTTTTAAAAAGAAATAGAAGTGGGTTCAAAACCTGAATCCAAGATATGAGCAGAATGTGTGTGTGTGTGTGTAAACAATAGAAGTGTGTATGTATGTGTGTGTGTGTGTGTGTGTGTGTGTGTGTTACATTTCCACGGGTTTGAAACTATGTGCAGGCCGCATCCAAAAAAATATGCAGGTTATAGTTGGCGACTGGCCACAATAATAATGTGGGGTTTTATTGAAATGGGGGGTGGGGAGGGGTCGGTGAGCCCAACCCCACCCCATTTATATTAAATAGGGTGGGGGTTGGGGTCGCCAACCCCTCCCCACCCCAATATCCTAACAAAAACTATACCAAACCCTACCCTACACTGCAGGCCGCACTATGGCATTAAAAAAATGTGATTTCATTGCCCTTTTTTTGAAAGCTTATCAATAACAAAAATTATTTTATATAGTATATAATTTCTATTTTATATATATATAAGAAATATATATATATATAAAGTAACATTTTAAAAATTATATTGGATAAAAGAAAGCTCTGATTTATATAATAAGGTTAATAATTTGTTAAGGAATTAAAATCAATAGTATATTATTATAATAATATTAATAGGACATTGATATTAGTAGATTTTTTTTTCAAAAAAAATTGTCTCATTCTAATAAATATTTCATTTTCAATAACATTTAAAATATTACTAATACTACCACTTCATAATAAATTTGTTGGTAGTAGTGTTAACAAGTTGATTTTTAAATATACGTATTTTTTGTACACTAAAGCTTTCTTCTTTAACAATTTGGTAAGGTTTGTATGGAAGGTAGAAGAGGAATAAATTTCATTTCCCCTTACTAGCATTAAGAATTTCTATATTTTTTAGATCAATCATGTCACAATTTTAAGATTTAAATACTTTCCATCGATTTGAAATAAATTTTTAACTTTCATACAATAGTACAAGAAAATGTAAGAAGGTAGTCCAAATTTTCCAATGAATTCTTTTCCAATGACACAAATAAATGCACACATTTCCTAATACACTTTCCAACTTTCCAAAAGAGAATTTGTAATAATATTTCCAACAATATATTTAGAACAATAACAACATATTTTGGTGAAATAAAATAGCTTCAATGGAAAGATATATTCTTTTTCTTTTTTTTTCTTCCTTTCCATTTCAACAAACTAACTTTTCAACCACAACCTTGAAACCCAAGGTTAAAATAATTTTTATTCTTCACAAATAAAATACAATGGCTTCCACTTAGGTTGGAAAATCATACAATAATGTGAGCTAAAAGGAATACAATATTACAAGTTCCTCCACTCTAAGTGGGAATAACACAGGAAGTTTCATAAGGTCTCCGACAAAACTCCAAGATTTACAACTTCAACAAGATATCTCCTCCAAGATTTGTTTGATTGACAACCAAATGGGGGGGGAGGCAACGCTCTCCACCCAACCAAGATATCCAATGAAGAGGAGAATCCATCCTCTCCATTGGCCCCCGATCCCCAACAAAATTACAATGGGAGATGATTCCAAAACATGGAAACAACAAGATTCCACAACACAACAAATATTTCACAAACATTTCAACCAAATTCAAAACAACAATCAACACAAGAAAGGAGAACAACCAAATAACAAAAACAATGCTTAAAATGAAAGCTAAAGGAGAAAGACCTATGAGGATGCCACTTATTCCTCCCAATGGGAATGGATGCCCTCTTTAAAGCCTCCAATGAATATCTCAAATACCCTACATAATCTTATGCCTCCCTCAAGTACCCCTTATATCTCCCACATACTCTTATGCCTCCCCCATAAAAGAAACAAGAAATAAATGCAAGCATTTCTTGTACAAGGATGGGCATCAAACCCAAACTCCCTCCAAAAAAAGGATATACTCTTATGCCTCCCTACATAAAATCTCCCCATAGTATCCTCCTACTCAAAACTTAGGCAATCTACCCACACCCAAAAAGCATTCCAAAGAAACCAATACTCAATATAAACATATAAACACAAAATAAAGCATAACATAAGAAAGGTAAAGATCCTACCTTTCCATAGTAGAGCTTGTTCCAAGAGTAAAACTCCAATCTCCTCAAAACCAAGAAAGCATCCACAAGCTCCAACAATCCACAAGCACTCACAAAAATCCTCTAACTCTTCCAAAATGCAAGATCAAAAATAATGAAGTAACCCCCAAACAAGAAAAAGAATTTCAATAAATAGAAAAGAGAGAGAGGAGGATGATGTGGCTCCAAGTAGGATGCCACCTCATTTCCTCTCCACTCCACATCACCTTAGTCAACCTCATATTCCAAAGCACAATTAATAAGTGGTTGAAGAAATGACATTTTATTTACACACACAATCTAAGCCCACACCCCCTAAGGAAAAAATTAATTACAAGAAAGGAAGTGCAATAACCATTTTACCTTTTTATCTTCCCAAAACACCTAATGGGGTATAATTTTGACCCTCCAACCCATAGGTAGGTTTTTCATAGCAATTTAAGAGGTGTGAGACAAGTTTGACTTGTCCTACAAGCTTCCAAATTTGAAATCTAAGGAAAAATTTGAATTTCCATGAAGTTGTAGAGTGTACAACACTAAAGATTCCCAAGCACTCAACTTACAACACCAAATCCAAGAGAAATCTACTCTAATAAATGAATTCCCTTTGGTCACATCTTTAATTAGTTAGGAAAAGATTAATCAATTTTAATAAGACACTTAAACCCACTAAGACAAAGGGGGAAAAACATACATAAAATCTAAATAAATAAAACAAGTAAATTACATCACTAAAAGAAACACATACTAACATTAACAAATTAATTCTCAATTTTCCCCTAACCAATTAATTCTAACACACACACAATTACATGTTGCCATGGTGACCCTTGTTGAGGTCATCTAGAATTCCAATGTGGTTGGTCTCCAATCCCCCCAATGTTTGTTGTGAATAATTTTACCTTAAAAACACATAAATACCTCCTTCGGCCTCGTGGCCTCATTAAAAACATTTATGATAAAATATAAAATATAAATCCAAAATCATCTATATACGAATCAAATATCATATAAGAAAATATTATATCATTAACAATTTCTTGGAACATTTCTCTTCCACATTTCATCCATGTCAAAATGATCACAACATTAATCCAATTATCAAAGGTCTACTCAATATGTCAAAATATATCACATGTCAGAACTATATATAAATAACCATGTCAATAGTATATCAGCATTAATATGAACTATCTCTAATGATCCACATGAATCATGTATGAATCGAATAAACAACAGTTTAGTATTTCTAACATCTAACATCATACTAAATCAAAAATCCATAATCATATCCATAAGTGTAGTCAGTAGTATCGAAGTCAATAATCAAAAAGGTGTCAAAGAGAAGTAGGCACTATAGTTTGAAAATTTGTATTCATAAAATGCAAGGAGAGAAATATCCTCCGAAAAGGCATCTTGAGTACAATAAACATGGGTGTGGATTTTTTGTATTGTTTATTCATGATATGAAGATCAATTGTGCAATAATAAACACAAACAAGAAGAATCTTGTGAGAAATCAATGAAGTAGGGAAAATGCCTTTCGATGATTTGGACATGCATTATTTGGAAGACACGCCTAAAAGGTGTTAAGAAAAAGAGGAATTTTTATATACTGTGATTTTGAAGTGTATAAAAATGTCATTATTGTATAACCCTTATCCATTTTTAGGAATATATTGTATTTTTTCTTCTTATTTTCATAGTTTTGATAATTTTTTGTAAGGTGAAAAATGATGATACAATGTCATGTCCGTTAATGTAACATATATGTAAATTTTTTTAAAAAAATAACCATTTAAATGATTCATTTTGAGATCAATAAATTAAGTTTATTGTTTCATATATTTATAATGTTTTCATTGTTTATGGATGGAATTATTATTTTATAGAATTAAAATGTGAAGCAATTATCCTCCTTTTTAAAAATTGAATAAAAACTTAATCTAATATACCAAAACAAACAAATAAACACATTTACATGAAATTATCTTGGGGATAATCTTAATTTTTGTATTATATTATGTAGATAGGTGAATGGAACCAAGAAATGTGAAGAATTTTACACTTCATACCAAAAATGGATGTTGATGAAATTTAAAATGCTAGCAGTACTCTCACAGTTTCTGGAAAACCATTTACACTGGTTTTCACCTAATAGTTGAAAATGGTTAAAAATGTGAATCTTCAATGGATAAAGGTCATGAATAAACATGGAAGCCACAAATATGATTTTCATGTCATGAATGGTAATCCATAAAATCATGTTATCATGGCTAACAAGTACCTTAGTCATCACAAAAAAATGAATCTGATAAAAATATCCCTACAATTCAATGAAGAGACTACCTTGGAATGTATCACAAGATGTACCTTATTGTACATACATATCTAGATGGAATATGAAATATTTTATCCCAATAAATCCATGCATGGTCAGATGATGTTTATTTCTTCCTAGAAGAAATTGATTAGTGAAAGTGGGATGTTTGGAGAGAAACACATTCTAACTCTAATGAGCCTGAAAACGACTCTAATTGGGAAACCTATATTGACCTTTGACACCTACCATAATTCATCATCCCTTTAACAAAATTGGAAAACAATTTTTAAAATAACTATTCCATACATATATCTCTCATCCACTTGTGTGTTATCTATAGATAGTTAGTTGACATTTCTCAAATTATGTCTCACAGATGATTTTTTTAATCATGTAGCTATATGAGATAAATGTTGGTCTAATAGAAAATCCTCACATGTTATTTAAATATTACATAGAACTATCAAATTCATGTGGATTTATAATATTTTGGATGTATTGATGAGGTAGAAAAATTTCCTTTACCACATAGTCATGTTGGTGAGGCTTGTTTATCACTATATTTTTTATGCTCTTTTTCATTTTACTGATGACGTGTTTTTTTTCATTCTATATAACGTTAAAAAAGATATCTAGATTCCCTATATACTTTTTATAGTCTCTTATATCCTATTATCAAATGGTTAAACTTATCCAAAATATAGCTACGAATAGTTTTACTTCTTAGAATCTGGTTTTAAAGGTTTAGTTTGATCATAAAGAAGATCTTGTGGAAATCAAACCAATGTATCCTATTTTGGATAATTTAGTTTGGAGGCATGTATCTCATTATGAATTTTATGTGTTGGTCATGGTTTTTAAAGTTGGTTGTAACTAGCACTCAAAAAGTGGTTAGTTCCACTCTCTCCACCAATTACAACATTCATACCAGTAATGGTAAATATTAAGAAAAATATTATTGGACGAGAGATATTGATCCCAAAATGCATGTAGAAGTACCCAAATCTATTTATTATCGTATTGAAACTTAATATGTGTACCCTCAACATGTTCATTATTTTGGAAATGGTTAATTCATGCTAACAGTGATCTAGAAACCCTCGAATTATAAAAGAACCCATTTCTTGTTATTTGTATGATTATTTTTTGGGATTTACAGAACTACTACTATTATTGTAGGGCCACCTCTCTTAATAGATCCATGGTTCTATAACCACTTCTTTCAGGTATTGATTGTTTAACAACCACCCCTATAGAAAATGGTGGTTCTACACCCGACAAAAGAAAAAATGAGGAATAAAAATAGTTACAAATGTTTCTTCTTCTCAAATCAATTTGTTTCACCTTTAAATTCATCTTTGGGTAGAGAAACTATAAATACAACAACTTTTAGTCATTCAAGAAGGTAATTTGGATTGAATTCAAGTGTGATCAAAGGAGGAAGTTGGAATTATTCTTGGTTTGCTCTTAGATAGATGATTTCTTTCTTGTGGAGGATTGCAAGAAAGTAATACAAGTAGAATGATATTGAATCTTTCTAGAAGGTCATATTTTGATGGTGAAATTATATTTTACTGGTGTTTTACATAGTAAAGGGAATAAATTTCTTACCGAGCTATATTTTCCCCGCATTGGTTTTCTCCAGGATAAAATAGGTCTCCTTTCCTTTCGTCTCTCTCAATTTTACTATTGTTTGAATGTTTCTTTCATAACATTATTGATAAAATGTAATTAGTTAGGTTTTTCATTCTCTATCACTAAGATAAGATCTATTTAATATGAAAAAGGGTATTTTATCGATCATATAGGTATCACAGAGGTTAAGATCAATTATTTATTTTTGGTTTATCTTGTGTTGACATTTTCATTTAGATTCCCCTCACCCCAAAGGGTAGTGAAAGTGATGAAGGTATCCTCATTCCTTTTGAAGCATATATTTCCACCAATAAGTAAAATCATGGAATAAGAAGCATGACTTATAGTGTAGATGCATGTTATACTGAAGAAAAATGTTTGTATAAGTTGGAGGTGGATGTGGCAGGACTGTCTAAGTATGTGGGTAGTATTTCCTTGTGTATGGGGAAGTTGGAGTCCATCATGGGATTTCTCATGGATAATTTTTGTATTCCAAAAGAAGCACTAGAAGACCATAAATAAGACACTAGTGAGCATGAGGAAGATCTACCCCATGCCAATATTTCTCCTACAATCAAAGTGGAGGTGAAGTTATAAATTCAACCTTATAATGTGGATGTGAATGCTGAGAATATAGTGTTAGTGTGGTGTAATTTCCTTGTTGTCTCGGGGCATTGTCCAAATAACTTGGTGAGTCATATCACTTAGTTAATATCATAGGTCTTACTTTTATTAGGAGCTATGAAATATTCCATCATAGAATATTTCATACACGCCAATGTGTGTTAATGTATCATACAAGAGTTTCTTTCTATTAATGAAAAGTAACTCCTCTTCTCCCTTGTGGAGGTATGATTGGTCTTGCATTAGGAGTTACACATCACTCCTATTTTCACCCCTTTCTATAAGCTATGCAAATCAGTAGAAAATTTTATCTTGAATGAAAATTTCATGGTGGTTGAATGTTTTCTTACTACATGGAACTTCATCATACTGTCATTTGAGTGCAAATAGTTTGATTTTTGCGTCATCCCACTTCATCCTAGCTGTAACATTATCTCACATAGTATCAAAGAACATTTTTAGGATTCACGTCACTCTCTTGTCATATGATTCCTATAACTCTTGGTTTCTAGTTATTACTTATTTCATGTGTAAGCTTTGTTTTCCATTGTTCAATTTATGTTTTACTTGATTTATTGAGTTCATATTTGTTTTTATGGAGTCTTTTGGTTTGTGGGTTGTTATCAATACTTGCGCAGGTTAATTTTTTGAGTTTTAAGTTTAAGAAGTTTCACACTAAATTTAGTTGGTTGTAGCTACATTGTTGGGAAATCATATTTGGAAATATTTATAATTTGTTGGTTTTATTAGTTTTTCATTAAAAGTGAATTTTTTTGAAAAATATTTCTTTTCTTAATCCCTCACACTCTGTCATACTCCCAGCCTTCTCTTCATCCTATCCATCTCAGTCGAGCTATGTCCAGATCAATGAGAAATATTCCATGCTCCCCTTCCTTTCATCTCACCCTGGCGAGTTAGCTTCTTCAAGTGAGTTTGTCTTTTTATTTGCCTCAGTGGGATGTCTTTGTTTTACCTCAGTGAGTTTTTTTCTTACCACGTTCAACCTTGCTGGCATTTGAGTTTAATTTTCCTTTTCTTGGTTCATTTTGGGATCTATTTCCCTTATCCATATAGGTCCCCTCATGAGCGCGTCCTGGTTGAATCTACCCATGCTCAATCATTTTATTATTTTTTAGTCATCCCTTTGAGTATCAGCTAAGTTCTGTTGTTTTTCCTTATTCACCTAGGTTAACTCACCTGTATATATTCTTCTCTACTTGGCCCGTGTGTTTCATTATTTGACCCTTCTTATTGTGAGTCATGTTCATCTAATTATTATTATGTCAAGTTTCTTTTGCACTGCCATGATAGCTCACCCCTTGAGCTTTCTCTACTCTTAGATCAACATTACGTTTCTCCTTAGCTCATGTTCATTTGTTTTGGCTTACGTTCACATAATGTGGATCTGACATTATGATTTGTGTATTTTATGCCCCTATCATTGCATCCTCCCCTTCTTTTGTCATGTTTATCCTACCTCGATCTTCCAAAATGATCGACCCACCTCATGTTCCTCCCTCAACATGGAGATCACTCCATGAACTCGTCACCAGTTGATGATCAATCAATCCCTGGTTCTCTCTCCTATCAAGTGGCCACCCCCCATCACACCATTGACCATTTTAAGCCTTTTCTCACTTTGTAAATAATGAAGCCCTTGTTTTTTCCATAGATTATTTTTAATTTAAATTTGAATATTATGTAATAAAAAAACTTTAGGTTACTTTTGCATAGCTAAATTAAAATCTAAATGTTGTTTTTTATATTTAACGTTTAAGTGTATTAATTTTTCAATTAGGTCTTCATTTATTTAATTAGGATCTAATTTATATTAAGGTAGGTCAATTAATATTTTTTAGGAGGTTAATTTTCAGTAACCCATTTTTTTCTAACTTTTTTTTCTTTTTTGGAAATTAAATAAAAAATGGGTGAAAAATATTTCGAAACTGGGATTAATTGACATTATTACGGTTGACCATTTGTGGAAGGGTGTAGCATTTTGTTGGCTTATATTTTCTATTTTGAGGTATTTTCAGCATTTTCATATGTTTGTTGTGCATTTTAAAGGTCTTTTTAAAATTTTGGGGCCCTTTTTGGTGTTTTAGGAGCCTTTTAACTCATTTTTGAGTCATTTTACAATGTATCGCTCTTCTTCGCTTGTGGGATAGTGATTGCATCCACCATAAGTTTCTAGAAATGGAGTCCCTAATGTGACATGACATGATTTTTCTCACACCAAACATTAGTTTTCCCCTTGTTCCTTAATTTTGCACTTTTGTACTTCTTTACGTATTATGCATTTGCTTTCAACTAATATTTAATTTGGCCTCCAATCTTGTGTGATTTTTCACCTACTATAAGGTGAGTGGTCAATTGTTTCACGTTGTACAAAAACACATTACTGTAAAAAACACATTATCTATAAAGTGTCACAAATATGGGGTTATCATTGTTTTTGGGTCTTGTAATTACATGAAAATGCATTCTCGGTTGAGTATGAAACCTTGAAACCTTGTGTGTGTTCTTGGATCCTTATCTTTTTGCACTATAGACTTATTTTTCAACTTATTCTTATAGAATTTGAGTGTTTATTATTTTTCCATGATTCTTCTGCATTGATTTCCATTCCAAACTTGAGCTTCACAGGATTGTTTCTAAACCTCTGCCTCTTCTTATTTGTAGATATAATTATATATCATTGAGTAATTTCCTTAAATGTTACCTTACTCATAAATTGCTTTTTATCTTTCTGTATGGGAAAGTTTCTACACCATCTAGTCTTTAGAATCTTCACTATTGGCTCAATACTTGTGATCAGATTTATGGTCACTTTTTGAATGATGTTTCCACGCTGAGCTCCACCATCATGTAGTGCATAAATACTATCCTCACACTCTTTAGAGGATTATTTAGTCCTCATTTGAAGACTCTTCATAGATTGTAATTATTGATTCTTCCATTGATATAGTTGTTTCCTCACCTTCTTCATGTGACGAGAGTTCTTATGACATATATTTTCTTATTCATGTTGATAATAATGAGGTGTGTTCTTCTAGTTATGATGATGAGAGTACTAATGAGGACTCATCTCCTCCTCCCAAACACCCTTCGGATAATTTTGATCTTCATCGTTTCCCTTGAAACATTAGGAAGTATTGTTCCCAGCCTCATACCTTCATTGCATCTACCTCCTTCTCATAGCCAGTGTGTGAGGATTCAACTCCTCTTCCTTGTGTTGTTGATTTATAGATGTTACACATTGCACTTATGTTTGTTGAGAAACCCTTTTGGGACAAGTATCTTCCAAACCTTCATTGTCTCTTCGTATTTCCTACTTGTTTTATAATATATGTAGTTGTTCTTCCTTCTACTAGTGTTTTAGAAGATTCCTTCGTCTCCTTTATTGGGAGTTCCCCTTCTTGTAATTTCATTACTTTAACTATTTTGGAGACCATAATTTATCCACCTCTTTTTGTGGATCCTCTTTCTAATATTATAGGGGTTGTTTCTTTTTCTTCACCTCATATGGACATTCTTTCATTTAATGTTCCCTTCTCGTAGTCTGAGAGTTCTAATTTTGTGTTGTTACCTTTGGTTGGTTTACACCTACTTTCTAGATCTATGTCACATTCCAATGGACCAGATTCTTAATTCTTTGTATTGTTAACTTCAGGTTTCTTCACTGAGTGAGAGAACTTCTAATACTCAATTTATGTTTTTTCTAAGGGAAGAAACATTGTTAGATGAGAATTAACCTTCTTATGTCTATAGGAAGAAGACCACATCATCGGCATTATTCTTGGAGACTACATAGAGTTTCAAATTTTAGATCCATTATAGGATTCTTCATTGAACCTTTCACTAATGCCATGTATTGTTACATGTGCTCTCATCTTGGGTGTGTTCAAATACATATTCACATCTTCTTTTCTCCTTGTTCTCATTCCTATCTTCTCTTCGTCTTCTTCCACAAAGATTACAATTTATACATGGGTAAATTATTGACACATCTTTCTTACGTTGAATAGGGGAGTCTTCTATATCTTGTAATTGGATGATTTCCATTGGGTTTTCCTCCATTACTTGAGAAATTTTTTTTACATGGTTACCTAATTAGGTGAAGCTTCTTGGACTCATTACTCATTTCTTACTTTCTACCTCAAATTAAGTTATGATGAAGGGGGGTGTTGGTGTGGGTTACTTTCGTTGTAATTTTGGGCATTTTCCACATCACTTCATGATTAATATTACTTAGATGAGATCATAGGTCTTAGGTATCTTAGGAGCTATGAAAAATTCCATCATAGAATTTTTCATATGCATTGAGTGTGCATAAATGTGTCATACATGAGTTACTTTCCATTTACAGAATGAAACTCCTCTTCTCCCTTATAGATGTATCCTTGGTTTTGCACTAGGAGTTATGCAACAATCCTATTTGTACCCCTTTTTCTGATTTATGAGAATGAGCAGTTCCTTTTCTTTACCATGCACATTTTATGGTTACTTAAATATTGGTTACTACATCGAAATATATAACACTATTGTTCAAGTGCAACACGTTTGATGGGCATGACATAGAACTTGATCCTCATTCTCACATTATCTCACAAATAGACCATTGGCTAGATAAACTTGAGATATATTTAGGTTTTCATCAAATCAATGAGAATAAACATATTTCATTTGCAACGTTAAAATTAAACAATCATGCTTTAACTTGGTTTGAAAGATATGTTTATACTTTGTTTATTAAGAGGATTACTTCTATTTATAAATGTGATGAATTTAAGATTCTAGTAACAAGTAATTCTATCCTATTTTATGAGGAAGAGAGTTCCTTGCATTGTAAATATTTCAAGTAGAATCAATTCCACAATTTCCAAGAGTACACTAGTGATTTTCGAAAGATTTTTTTCTAAATGGGAAAAGATGTAGAAAATTGGAACATTTTTATGAAGTACATCGGTGGATTCTATAGCCACATGAGGATAACAATTCTCCTAGCCAAGTTGGTTAATGTAGATGAGGATTGTTCTCAAGACCACTATCTAGATATGGACAAGAATAAGAGTTCATCTACCTCTCATCATGCTTCAAATAAACAAGGTGACATGAAGCAAGAGGAGAAGAAAAAAGAGGAAGGTAAGAAGAATTCTACTTCTATTTCTAAGAAGGATAATAAACTTCATTGTGGTCGTTTTGATGTTGAAACTCATTCCAAGGAAATATTTCAGAATCTACACCCAAAATTACATCCTTTTAATAATAATAAGAATAAAAACAATGCCATGGATACCATCCAAGTTGAGGAGATATTTTACAACAAAGAGGTGGATGGGATAATGTGTTGTACCTACATGTGTAGAGAGGCATGTTTGGGTATCTTAATAATGATGCTAAAAAAATGAACTTATTAATATTTTTCATATACAAATCTAAGTGAAGAAAATAAAAGTCAATGCTCTATTTTATACTTGTTCTCAAGCTCATTTTTGATAAGATGAAGAAACATTATAATAATCTAAATTTGTATTATTTTGGTTTGGTGAAGAAAGGCATAGACATCAAGGTTACTAAGAAATGAAAAATTAGGTTTGGTATTGATAAACATTTCTTTAATGAAACCAATTTGGACATTATTCCTCTTCATGTGTAAGGTGTAGTGTTTTATGGCCCATACTATTATATTAGGGATTTCATCTTCATGAGAAGATCCAACCAATACTAGTTGGTAAAGGAACGTAAGAACTACCTCATTTAAAGATTTATATGAGACTTAAATATCTCTTTGGCATGTTCCTCTTAAGATAAGAATTATATTAATGATAATGGTAAATTTTCATTACTTATTTTTACAGATATACATGAAGAGGAATTTTTTTCATCGAAAAATAATTGCAGCATGTTTATTAACAAAGAGAAGATACAAATGAAATAATTGGTATAGTAGTTGAGGGAATTTTTCAAAGAAGCTATGGGGCTACCTCAGGTTAGGACAATTGAGAATAGTATAAAATTTCTACCTGATAATACACTTCTAAACATGGGATTGTAGAGTCACTCCTTGAAGGATGTCATTGATGTAAAATAATAGTTACAATTTTTTACTAAGCCATGTATCTATAACTAGTTAGTTGATATGTTTTTGTCTTGAAGGATTCTATTAGTACATTGAAGGTATGAAGTCTTGTATTTCAATGTGTGTAGTTTCAATCACAATAGTTTATACTATCGTGATGAGTGTGATAATAGATCATTCTCAAGGTGTTTTTGTTATTAGTTATTGTTTCTCATCCCAGGGGAGCTTGGAAATCATCAAGTCTTTTCTGTCATGTTGGTTTGAGAGGTCTATGTTGAGTATTTTGTGTCTATCAATCAAAAGGAAATTATATCTTTTGTGTCTTAAATCTCTCTGCATAATTTGTATGTTTCATAATCAGATCTAAGGTATGATGTCACGTATATCAATATATTGCAAGGTGTCTTATCATAAGGTCTCATGCTTAGGTCTTGAAAGTAGTGTTAGTGTTAAGAAGAGTGGTTTTTCAAAAAAAGTAGGGGATAAGGTTAAGTCAGTGATGTGAAGGTTCTAATAAGACATTAATATGAGCAGTAGTCTCTATAAGTTGTTTTATCCTTGTTTCTAATCATTTAAGGCCATTTGACATAATTTAAGAATATAATGTTTACAAAGGAATGGTATGGGTTATTTTGATTGAGTATAACTCATTTAAAATGTGTTCACAATGCTCAAGGACCCCTGAAGCATGAAATGGATGTCAATAATGACCATGGGTCTCTTCAAGAGAGGTATGAAGCTATGATTGTCAAAGTGAAGTTACATTGTAGGGTTAAACATGCCTCAAAATCTATGACATAAATTTGAAACCTCTTAAAGGGTTTGTAGCAGTCCTTGAATTTTATGCTTCATCAAGGTGTCCTATAAAGTTAAATGAAATATATTTAAGGAATGAAAAGTGGCGAGTGTCTACCTTGTGACGTTAAAAGTCTTTCATATGCTCCTATATCAAAACCATCAGAGGAAAAGTGAAATGATGCTGTCTCATTTTTAGGCACTTTGTGTACATGTGAAGATTAAAAACTATTTATGATTTTTTCATGAAGATCAAAAGGTGTATTAAGAAGGTATGAAGGTCCACGATAGTTTTGTGTCATAAAGGAAAAATTAATGTTTCTGTCTTGCTCCATGATATTCATAGGAAGTCTATGTAGCACAAAAAAATTTTTGTTCTAAGTATGAATTCATCTTACTCTTATTTTTTCAAGATGAAAAGGTAAGTCTTATTGTGAAAAAAAAGTGTTTCATCTTTCTTAAGGTATTTCATAAGAATTATAAATGTCTTCAAGTGTGTGACAAAATAAGAAGATTGTTCTATACTGAGTAATATGAATCAGGTTTGAGAAGATGAGGGGAAGTTCACAAGTGTTTATAATTTCATGTTTGACTAAAATTTGTGTCCCTTGTGTCTTCAAAGTATGAGTTACTGTTGATGGTGAATCATAGCACCCCTGGGTGTCTGCAACTCGATGGGTCAATACTCTCAGTGTGATTGCATAACATGGAGCTTTTCTCAAGTGTGGGACCTTGTGAAACGGGAAAGCTCTCCGGATTAAGATTCCTATTCCTCTATTCAAATGCACACATAAAAATGCAGAGGGTTTACTCAAAAACCTACACTAACTCACCAAGGAGATAGGGTAAGAAGATTTATAAAGCCAAACCTAAACTAACAAAGGCGATGCACCGAGGAATGAAGAAAACCTGTCTTGCCAATAAACACAAACCATTTAAATGCAATGCAATATCATGCACAGATAACCAACTTTGCAGTGAAAGATCAGGAGGATGCAAATGAACACAGAGAGGGTTGAGAATCATCCACAGACATGCATTATTTTCTCCAAAGATTGATACAATACACTACAAAATGCCAAGAGGCAAAGTTGCATTATAGTTTTAAATGGGAGGTTTGAACTCCACAAATTTTCCTGCCAAAGAGAAGAAGGGAGGGGCAAAACAAGAATGTCCAACCTTTTTAAAGAAGCCCCTCCTTACAATTTATAGGAAGAAGGAGAGGGAAAAGAGAGAGGAATCCCAAATCTACCCCAACCACTTCCAGGTTATATTTAATTCATCTCATTATGGTGGTAGGTGAGAACCCTAGCAAACCCAAAAAGTGGTGAACTGTATTTTTCGTTTTTAAGAATTTGTTCTCACCCAATTAGAGTAGTTGGGCAAAGGACCTTGTAAGCTTTCCAAAAATTCCAACCTTGCATGAATCTGAGCTCCCTGTGAAAATTTATGGCCATTTGAATATTTGCGCCAGGGTTTGCTTTCTGTCAGCGCTCAAAATGTTGCACCTTCCGAAGGTGTGCCTTGGCGCACCCATCCTCATGTCGACAGACCCTTACATGCACCAGGGCGCATCCATTTTCATGTCGAAAACATTTTTCCTACGCCCCTTACCTACGCCATGGGCACGAATTTTTGCGTGTCGACATCTTCTTACCTGCGCCATGGGCGCATCCATTTTCAAGTTGACAACCTTTTTCCTGCGCCCCTTACCTTTGCCATGGGCGCGGCTTTTTGTGTGTCGACATATTCTTACCTGTGTCATGAGTGCATCCATTTTCATGTCGACAACCTTTTTCCTGCGCCATGGGCGTGAATTTTTGTGTGTCAACATCTTCTTACCTGCGCCATGGGCACATCCATTTTCATGTCAACAACCTTTTTCCTGCTCCCCTTACCTACACCATGGGCGTGACTTTTTGTGTGTTGACATATTCTTACCTGTGCCATGGGCACATCCATTTTCATGTCGAAAACCTTTTTCCTGTGCCCCTTACTTGCGCCATGGGCGCGAATTTCTGCGTGTCGACATCTTCTTACCTGTGCCATGGGGCGCATCCATTTTCATGTCAACAACCTTTTTCATGCACCCCTTACCTGCACCATGGGTGCAACTTTTCTATTTTTCTATATCTACCCGAGGGGGAAAATATATACAACAGTTACATTATGATATCATCCATGAGAATATATAAGGTGCAAATGTACTCTTGAGGTATATGTAGTCTATGTAAAAACAGTCAAGTGAGTATGCAAAGTCATGTTATGTCATTGAGGTAAGTTATGTCTCAGTTGAAGGAAGAGAATGGAGTATTTTCTCATGGGAAGAAGGTACAATAGTGGATGAAATGTAGTGCCCACTCCTCTTTGACACTATTTACATTATGTTAATATTACTTTTGGACTGATACTTAGACATTTTGATTATGATACATTGATCGGTAGATGATAGAATATGCAGAAATTTGGACTATTGGCATGTTGTGATTCACATTTTGATTATTTTACACTAGAGTACATTGGTAGACAGTTCGATATATGTTGATTTGCACTATTTTAATTTATACTAACACGTTATACTCTGGATGTTCTGAGTAGAATTATAATATCATGGATGCTAAAAAAAATTATTAGATATGTTTATAGATGATAGAATTACTTAATTTTGGATGATGATTATTTATTTATTTTTTATTATGTAAAAAACTGAGATAGGCTCCCAAGGGAATAAAAAAGGGAATACATCATGAGAGGAACACAATGAAGGAATGAGAGACCACAAATAGCGATCAAAAGAAACAAAAAAGATAGATGGAAAGCCAAGCCCAAGAACAAGTCAAATAGACTTGAAAAAAGCCAAACTCGAATTCTCCACTTAACGTTTACAAGACCATCCATGTGTATTATAATGACATTTTTGGTGGACCTCCATCCAAACCACATTTGAATCCAAGAGACGGGAGGAATACAAAGAACTAAACTATAAGGGCCCAACGCATTCCTCGAGCCTCCCACTGTCCACGTCAGACATATCGTAGTCTAGCAATGGGATTGAATGAAGAAACTACCCAACTACACCCACCATTGTATCATTAATATTATTGGCATTTTGAATTTCAAATTTTCTATCCTCCCACGAAGGAGACTGGTCTAATTCAGATCCACCACCGATAGCACCCGACAACACTGCATCACTCCCTCGAGCACCAGTTTGAGACTCCACCTATTCCAGCTATGAACCCATGACAACATCAAAATGATCCTCCACACACAAAGAAGGATGACCTTTCCTATCAACCCTTCATCCATCCTTATTGTGCTTCACAGGTGACTTTCCCAACTCATATTCATGTTCCTCCCCTTTTGAGTCCTCCGTCATGTCCTCCTCTCCAAAAGAGGATTCTAGTTCATCATCTTCCTATAGGTAATTGTATTTCAGTGGAAATTTAATAGGTCCACAACACTCCCTCATTTCATATCTAGCCATTTTACATTTACTGCAAAAAATATGTGAATGCTCCACCTCAATAGTTTGTTCCTACTCGCCAGCAGGGAAATATAAATAAATTTTTTTTGGGACTTTGAAAACAACTGGAATATTGATACATAGCCTAGAAAACATGAATCTCGATCTAGATTTGGTATCAGGATCCATAACTATAAGATGACCCATTGATCTGGCAATCCCCAAAAATACCTCTAGTTCCCAGAATTCCAGCAGGAGACCCGGAAGAAGAATCCAAATAGAGAGAGTATGGAAACTAAAATCATGGGGCATTCCAAGCTCCCACTGGTGGAAAGTGGAGGCAACACTACCAAAAAACCAAGGTCCCTCTCTAAAGGGAAAAAAAATAAAACTTTCACCCTCCAATGCTCAGACATCAACTTTGTAACAACATTTTTGCCTACTCCATTCTCTTACAGTGTCAATATTCGATCATATCCCTATAAATATGCTCACAATTACAAATTGAAATCTTTTTTTAGCTCTTTCAATGATGGCCTACGGGATATCAAGCACATTTTCCTCATTCTTATAGAGGGGTGAGATCTTCACGAGCTCTCTGTTCTCTTCTCTACATAGACGAGAAGCCCAAGTGCTTTTCCCTCTCCCTATAAAACTCCCATCCATTCTGTGGAAATATCCTCCAGTTTGTTTTTGTCCCTCCATTTCTATATTTGAGTTCATTTTTTTGTAGATTATTGATTATTGCTATATTTGGATGACGATTATTGATTTCTATGTAGATGTATTATTTTTCAATGTTGTTGATGCATCCATCAGGCTAGAGAGTTATTTTGTTTGTGTTGCAAGGATATTTAATCACATACATCGAAAGGGGACAGGGGACTAACCATGAAAGGATGTCGGGTGTTGTGTAACATGTCCAAATTTGACAACTGTTTCTTATGTTTATGTGGTGTTTTTGCATGCCTAGTTATGAGGTTTCTGATGGGGGGTGACCTCACATGTGTGTCCATGGGTTAAAATGTTTTCCCTTTCTTTTTTTTGTGTGTTCTTTAATTTGTGTTATATATATTGAATTTTTGGAAATTGTTGTCACTTTCTTAATAATTATTATTATTTTTTAATTATCTAATCCAACTTAATTTTTTAACTAAAATAAGGATGTGATAATTGGATAATTATGAGGTTAGATGGTCCTTGAAATATTGTGGATGTAATTTGGATTTTTGTTGGTTTGTGTGTTATGTACTCTTCCCCAACTTCAAATTTTGGATTTTGACTTGGGATACTTTTTTAGAGTTTTGTGGGATAAGCTAAGATTGTCCAATGCCTCTTAAATTCACCCAACAACCATATCTAATGTTTGAGGAGTTAATTTAAAACTTATTTATGTATTTTGGAGTGCAAAGAGTGAAAATAATTGCACTTTCCTACTTACCACAATTAATTTTTCCTTGGTAGGCATGGTGGGCAAGTTTGATTGTCTTTTGGGTTGTCATAGTCTTACATGTTAATTTATTGTCTTGGGCATGGTGTTTTGACTTATGTTGTGGAATGAAGGAATGATAAAGTGGCATCCTACATGGAGCCACCTCATCATCCTCACATCCCATTTCTATTTATAGATGGAATTTGATGGATTTGGGGTTACTTGTTCATTTTATTTCTGTAACACTCGCTTAAACTCCCACTCGAGACCCAAGAACAACCTAGGTTTAGATAGGAATAATTATGGAATATTTTTTTATTTAAAGCAAGACTACAAACAGTTTTCACAATAAAAAAATATCAAGGAAAAATCTACTGAATAAAATAAAATTTTCCGTTATAACAAATATTGAGGACCACATACAAGTTAATGAGTGTAACTAAACTAACTATAGTTTAAATTTCCTTTAGGTGTTAATTTAATAAAAACTTAAATTAACTCTAAGATTAAATGTTCTCTAATAAATTTTAGAAGGTTTAAAGTGCCAAAAACAATTAAATACCTAAGGTATTTAATTCCACCAGGTCTAAATAATAACCAAGGTTCACATTAACATTATGTTAGGAAAAAATTCCCTTACCCCATAACGTGACCCCCTAGAAAGGTCAACCCAAGCTTTAGAAATAAACATTTAAGTTAGAAAGGGGTAAATTCCCACTTACCCCTCTTAGGCTCATATTGAACTTCAACCTGATTTTTCACACATTTAACACAAATAACTTTTCCTTGAAATAATTTCATTAGATAGGAAATTTCTTCCCCTTTCCAATGATATAAGAAAGTCCTCCTAACTTTTCATATTTCTTAAGTTACGGGCCAATGGGCCTGAGGAGGAAACTTTTCCCAAAAGCAGGCCTGTGGGCTTGGGGAAGAATATTTTCTCCAAAAGAAGGCCTGCAGGCGTGGGGAAGAAAATTTTCCCCAAAAGCGGGCCTACAGGCCTAGGGAAGAAAATTTTCTCAAAAGCAGGCCTGGAGAAGAGATTTTTCCCCAAAGGCGGGCTTGCGGACCCAGGGAAGAAATTTTTCCCAAAGGCGGGCCTATAGGCCCAAGGAAGAATTTTTTCCCCAAAGGTGGGCCTACAGTCCTGGGGAAGAAATTTTCCCAAAGGCGGGCTTGCGGGCCCCGGGAAGAAATTTTTCCCCAAAGACAGGCCTGCGGACCCGGCGAAGAAATGTTTCCCTAAAGGCGGGCTTGCAGGCCCAAGGAAGAAACTTTTCCCAAGACGTAAGGGACACGTGTCCAAAATTTGAGCCAATGCGGAAAAGTGGGTTACTGGAGGCACTTAGGATTTCTAGCCTTTTTGTTGAAAATCCAAAAATTAATAAAGTGAGCCACGCCTCTGCCGACGCCTAGAGATGCCACGTGTCATGCCCAAAATTTTCAAGCGGGAAGGTAGACCGACGGGGAAACTTAGGACTTAAAGATTTTTGAGTTAAAAAGTTTCAAGGTTAAAAAAAACTCCACTCCTCCGCTGACACCTAAGGATACCAAGTTTCAGACCGACAGTGACAGGTGGGGAAGTGGATCGGTGGGGAAACTTAATATTTTGCACCAATTTCTTTTTTGAAGATAAAGTTGAAGGGGTGGGCCCACAAACCCGAGGAAGTATTTTCCAAAATATAAGTGGTGGGGGTGCGGGGCTACAGAAGAAACTTAGCAAAAGTAATTTTAATTAATTTGTTTTTAAAACCAAAGGAAGTTAAAAACTTCAAATGGCCATAACATTCGATTGGAAGCTCATATTTGAGCAAATGAGGAATTTTTGCAAAAGGAATTAAGTGGGTGAATTTTACAAAAACATCTTCCTTGACATTAACATGTGAATTAAAAAAATTTAACTACCATAATTGATTCGATCTGCCATTCTTTCTTATTCAACATGCTAAACAGACATAGAGAGTTACACTTGAAATATTTCAAATGGATTGTAAGGATAAAATATTAATGGTTTAGATTCAATATGAATTTCCTTCTCTTTTTTGTGAAATTGCACTATTCTGCCTCTTCTCTGATTAAAGATGAATTGTGTAAATAGTAAGGGAAATACCGAATATTTTGGAATGTGTTTTGATCATTCTTAGTTTGTTTTAATATTCATCTTATCATTCAATGTTGTATGGTACTTTGTTTGTTTTTCTGATATTGATTTGCAGGTTTTACAGAGAATCAAACATAGAAATCATGATTAAACTCAGATGGATCTGCTTTTCGTTACCATCCTCTAAAGATTTAAATTCACTAAAATCTAATTTCCAAAATTTAACTGTACTTCAATCAATGTTTGAAGACCCAAAATGTAGTTCTAGTTTCAAATCATGCATTTCAATTGAAGCAGAAAAATGTAATATTTCTTCATACGTATTTCTTTTTCAATTTTCAAATAGAGATTTCACAATATAATTCAAACACAGATTTCAAATGAAAACCATACTACTTTTGGTAATTAAAACAACTTCTATGGAACTCCAATAATTATTGTACAACTTCCTTTTTCATTCATCAAATACAACTTACAAAATATACATCTTTCACATTTAAATGTAGGTTCCATTTCAAAAATAGAGCAACTTTCCACCACAAATATTATTATAATGCCATCCACTTGGAGTGGGAAATTTCACAATAAGGAACCCAAGGAGAAACTACCAAATTTGTCTTCATCCTCATCTCTAGAATAGCAACAAGATTATCCTCCATATATATTTTGATCACAGCAAAAAAGGAGGAGAGGCAACACTCTGCACCCAACCAAGAATTCTAAGGAAGAGGAGAATCCATCCTCCTCATTGGCCCCCGAGCCCCAACCACAAATAAATAAGAAATGTATTTCAACTAATGGCAACAATCAGGCATCCAAAACACAAAAAAAAATCACATACAAAACACATTCTAAATACATACTGTAGTTTATAACCACAAGAAGAACAACAAACAATACTCGGGCTTCATAATGCACAAGCCAAAGGAGCAAGACCTATGGGGGAAGCTACTTATACCTCCCAATGGGTAAGAGGGTTTCCACCTTAACATAAACCCGCCAATATATAGATATATCATTTTAAAAACCCTACATGCCCTTATGCGTCCCCTAAGTACCCCTTATACCTCCCATTCTCTTATGCCTCCCCACACTCTTATGGCACCCCATAACGAGTAAAGAAATTTAAGCTATTCCTTTTACAAGGTGGAACAAAATCCCAAAATACCTCCATAATAACACTTATGCCTCCCTAAAACTCTTATGCCTCCCCACAAGAGATCCCCGTAGTCTTCTCCTACACCATACCTAGGCAATCTACCCAACCAGCTAATAACATGCCAAAATATTCAAAGCATTCACATATGCATAAATAAAAGAAGAACATTCTAAAGAGCCAGGCTCCTACCTCTCCATGGTAAAGTTTTCTCCAAAAGTTCAACAGAAAGCTTTTTCCAATCCAAACAGTCCAAAAGCTCCAGCAATCCTCAAGCATTCAAGAAAAAACTCTAACTCTCTTCCCAAAATTACAAGAGCTCAAAACTAAAAGAAGTAACCAAAAATGAATTCACAAAAAGGAAGTAACCCCAAAACAAGCCAAGGAATTCAAATAAATAGAAGAGGGAGAAATGACAATGAGGTGGTTCCATTTAGGATGCCACATCACACATCCTCAACTCCACCTCACAAGTCAACTTCAAACTCCAAAGCACAATTAAAAAGGTGGGTGAATAAATGATATTTTACTTATACACACAAACCAAGTCCAAACCCCAAGGACCAAAATTAATTTCATGTAATAAGGTGCAATGAGAACATACAACTTGTCTTCTCAATATGCATAATAAGGACTAATTTTACCTCCCAACCCATAGGTAGGGTTGGTGTAACAATTTAAGAGGTTTGGGACAAATTTAACTTGTCCCACAAGCCTCCAAAAGTAGTCCCTAAGGACAGATCCGAATTTCAAAAGGAAGGTGGAGTGTTTCACACCCAAGGTTACTTACACATCACTTACAATACATAATCCATGAGTCATCAACTCTAATAAACGCATTTTTTTTACCCATCTTAATTAATTTAACAACATGATTACTCACTAATCTTGACACCAATTAAATAAATAATGAAGGGGAGAATACATCACTAAATAAACACATACTAAAATTAAACAAGTGAACAAATGAAAATAATACACACAACCCCTTGGTTACATTTGAAGGTGATCACCCCACATGCAAACCCCTAACAACAATACAAACATACAAAAATAACAATGTGGTTTGTCTCCAATTCCAATGTGGTTGGTCTCCTGATGTTTGTTATGACATGTTTACCTGTAAAACACAAATACCTCCTTCGACCTCGTGGCCGCATCAAAAAATCTAAAATAAATATAAAATATAACTCCAAATCATCTATATATATGAATAAAAACATCATCCAAGAAAGCAACAATCTCCTTTACAATTCCATCCATAATCATATGATTAGAAGATGAGTTCCATTTTCAATTTCTACTCAATATGAAAAAATATAACATGTCCAAACACACACACACACACGCACGCACGCACACACGCACACACACACACACACACACACACACACACACACACACACACACACACACACACACACACATATCACTATGTTAACAACATAACAACATCAATATAAGATTTCCCCAATACTCCACATGCATCATATATGAATCAAAGTCAACAATGATCCATGATCTCTTATTTCTAACCTCGTACCAAATCAAAAGCTATAATAATGTCCATAAATATAGTCATCAATATCATAATCAATATCAAAAGGTGTCAAAGGGAAATGGGCACTACAATTTCTTTTGCACTTTTTGAATTGGGAGCTTGTTGGAGTTGCTTTGTAGTGTTCTTGGATTGTAGGTGTCAAAAAGCTTCTGGAGTTAAGACCCTTGCAAGCTTGGTGGAGAGGTAGGACCTCCATCTTTGTTATTTGCTTATTTATGTATTTAGATGTGAAAGTTGTGCTTGTTAAATATTGTATGAGTGTTGTGAATGTTTTTTTGTGTGGTTGGGTAGCATGCCTTAAGAAGGGAGTGGGAGAGGGAAGTATGGGACCATTGGGTAGGGAAAATGGAGTTGTGCGTCATGCATTTTGTATGTAGTGTGATTGGGAGTTTCACCTATGGGGAGTGAAAAGTAAATCATGGTCATCTTTGGCATACTTGCAAGGGGAGAGATAAATATGTTTTATTGTTTGTATTGTGCACATAGAGGATTTGGGTGAAACTCCAGGTAAAAGGAGGTGGTTCCCACATTCCTTTCTCTATTTGGTTTGATATAAAACCTATGTATTGTTTGAGAAAGTTAAAAAAATTGTGCAGTATGTCATTTTAGATGTGTTGAATGTTTGAGAATGTATGTTTTGTGGAAGCCATGCTTGTAAAAAGTTGTCAAATCTTTCTCAAGATGCCTCATTGTTCCTTGGTTGGGGTTCGAAGGAAAATAAGGAGATGGATTCTCCTCTTATTGGATTAAAGGTCGTGTGGAAAGCATTGCCTTTCCCCCATTCCTTTGTATTGTGATCCTAGATTTTGAAATATTGAAGCTTCAAGTTGGGAGAATACATGAAAGAAGACTTGTATTTGGCCTTTTTGGACTCTCTATCTTGTATTTGATCAAATTATTATTCCCACTTTGTGTGGAAGTTTGTAATATTTGTATGATTAAAGTAAAGTTTTAATATTTCATTCATTCCAAACTTAAATGAGTTAGTGAATGTAGAAAATCCTCTTGGTTTCTTACCTTGTTGGAAAGGATTAGTCTTAGTGAAAGAAAAATATTATAAGTATTGCATTATAAAATAATTATTTGGAAAATTGGTAGTTTTTATAGTTGCATTGTAACGTTCTAGTGAAAGGAAAGCTTAAGTTTTTTATTTGTCTAGAAATGAAATTCTCCTAAAGTTGTAAGAATTTAAAGTTACAATGTCTATACATGTATATTTGGAGAAACAAAGACGTATTCAAAACAAGTGTGTTAAATTCTTGTTTTTTTGTGGGAAAAATGGAATGTGAAAAAGAATGAATTGAAGTAATGTTATACTCAATTTTTACATTTTATTGCAAATGGTAGAATAGAGATTCAATTCATGTTATGCAATTAGAATTAAGAAACTAGATATTCCATCACCTTAAAAACAAATGAATAGAGGACAACCTCATTAAAATTAATATTGCATTAAAAATCAACTTGGGAAGAAAAACTACAAAGATAATGTTTTGTTGAAGGTTTTGTTTTCGGATAACATAACTGCCACCCTGTGCAGAGCGACGGTTTTATAACTACCACCCAACACAGAGTGTTGGTCTTTGAACCTCCCCCCAGGAAGGGCGAAGGTCACAGGATCACCAGCCTACGTAGGGCAGCGATTTCGTCAATTTTGACAGAAAAACTAGATTTCCGCCCATGTAAAGCCCAGTTTTAAAATTTAGTAAAACCTAAGCTTAAAACTACAATAAGGAACCTTCTAGCAACTAGGAATAAACTAAACGTAATATTTTTATCCTTCCAATATCCCTTTTGACACCTAAATTTGTAAAACTCATGGATTTAAAAGAAATGGGGTTTCCCCAATAGTGAACTCTAAAACAAGAAAATTATTTTATTAAATAACAAAATAGATCCAAGATAGGATCTCTCCATTTAGAAAATGGGCAACATTACAATGAAATATCTCTACAACTAACATTAAGAGAAAAATTTCTATGGTGTCTCCCCTTGCTCTCATGGCTCCTCCTCCTCCTCTTCCAAAACCTACAAATAAGAAAATATCAAATGAAGTTGTTTGGGGAAAATAGGAATTAAAAAGATAACCATAAGGAAATTTAGGGAAACCTAAATCTAACGGCTAGGATAGATTCAATCATATGACCCAGATTAAACCTTACATCACTTAAGTGGGAAGGTGTTTTGTGGGAATGTAACTTTTAAATAAAAAGAAAGAACATGGGAAATGGGTTGAATGGATCCACTTAGTGGGTAGGTAAAATAATTAAACCTTTGAGTTAGAAAATAATATAACCTTAGTGCTTGATAACTAATTTAACTAATGGAACTTAGTAGATGCTTTAAAATGTAAATATAGCTTAGGAAGTTAATTATAATTTTTAATTTTTAATTTAATTCCACTGTTCACAAGTTGTGTAGAAATCCCTAACCGAGAAATTTATTAAGTGTGAAAATGTTTAACCTTGCTAACACTTTTAAACAAAATAAATAAATTTAGTACAGTAAACTTGACTATTAATTTATTAGTTCTCTTTGTTTTGAGGGTAGAAAATTTTGGGCGCTGCATGAAACATGAAGGCTTGAATGAAATGATATATTCTCTAAAAGGTATGGTGATTCATTATGATCAAAGGTCTGCAAGATCTGACCTGTAAATAAGTGTGATGAAGTCTGAAAAACAGGGTGTATTAATGATATCTAGATATGACTATGGTTTAATTATACTTTTATGTAATTTCTTTTCTTATTGATTCATTATCATGGTGTCTTGAGAATGCTTATGGATCTAGTAAGCAGATACACAAGTGATTTCAAATCTAGTTAATATCAAAAGTGTATTCCTATGTTGTTATTCATTGTCGCAAGCCTATGAACAGATGTTTGAGTCTGTAAGAGGTATCTCAAGGATGAATATAGTATTACAAGTTTTTATAAAAGGATATTTAGGCCTAGATAAGTTAATTGAACCTTGATGAAGGTCTAAGAAAACTGTGTAAGATCATAAAAGTCAAGGTATGCCTTTCAAAAGAAGCCTTTAAAGAAGATATAGTTTTGCAAGGACATTAAGCTACTGTTATAGTTTGTGTTTAACGTTCATAATGTTTTAAATTTTATAAATAAGTTTGGATGGAATCTAGAGTGATAATTACCCTTGAGGTATTGAGCTAGAAGTATTGTAGGGACTTTAAAGTTGTATATTCGATCTTGATAAGGTACTGTAGACTATGAAGATTTTTGCCATGAAGAGATACAGGTCTGAGAATGCTTCTATAATTAGGGGGAGTTATTCTTAATATTCCATCTAGATCATAAGGTATTATGGAGGAATTATATGAATATTTTTTGATTGTATGCAAGTAAGAATGCAAGGGAAGATGATCATATAATCAAAACAGTAGAGATATCATGAAATATGGAAATGATCACAAAGAATTCACTTTAGGGTTGAGACATTTATATTGACCTTTTTCTATGACACATGATAAAGGTAAGTGATCTTCAATTTGTCTTTATAGTTAGAATATGGTGATATTTTGTAACGAGGTTCATTTTGATGGTTTATCACGACTTTGTCATTTTATTAGAGGCATGAGAAGTTTGACCAATTTCATGTGAAGACGAGATTTAGGGATCATGGTCCTAAAAGGTGAAGAGGAAGTGTTGACGTCATATTTTGTGTTTTCAAGAATGGTTTAGGCCTAGATGGTGGTCTTTGATAGGGTATGCAGATAAATATGGTGGATATACTCTCATAGGATTTCATCTTGATGATTTTTTAGGTCTTTAGATTCTTATAGATATTGTTGAAGACAAGAAAGAGCATGCAAAATCTAAGGTGGAGGAAATTCAAGAAACCAAGTGTGTTTTGAGCTTTGTTTTCATTATGTGTTGTCTTTTTCCATGTCTAGTTTTCATTATTCATTTTTTATAGATTGCAAATGGGGAGAGTAGTATCATAAACATTGAAAGGAGGTCTAGGAGATTTTTTTATCTTCAGGTTGGCATCAATGTTTCTGAAAGTGGTTGTCATCAATGAAAAGGATGGAGCTTATTGGCCATTGTGTCTAGGTATTGTCATTTATGTAAAATTCCATTAATGGAAAAGGGTGTGTAGACTTCATGTGAGTATCCAATAGGTGTAAGTCAAAGTTGAAGATGAAGATTGATTGGTAGTGAAGGGTATTGGTCAAGTTACAATGGTGCCTAGGCATGGTACAAGAATATATGGTCATGGTATGTGTTCCAAACATTTTAATGAGGCCATACATGGTTTTAGAGGTGTATTACAGGTATCCAAGTGTCTGAATATGTTCATCATGGTCAATACATGGGTTATATGGCTTGAGTCAGGTTATTTTAGGTCTATTCCTAGACCTAAAGCATGTGGTTTAACATGTAGATATGATTTTTAGAGAAGATGAGTCTTATTGAATCATGTTCATATCATGATTTTTTTATATGAGAGGTATGATGAGTTTTAAGATAGTTCTCCATGGTTTGAGTATGTTGCATGGTACTTGGGAAGAAAGACAATGAAGACAAGATAAGTTAATTAATGTAAGTTGTTATGGTTGGAGAGTATCTACAATATTTAAGCATAATGAGACTTTTATTAGTTAGAGGAGGTATAAATTGTTCAACATGCCAAATTTCCTATCATTGTGATGAAAATTTATCAAGTTATAATGTTTTTGGTAATATTTAGTTTTGAATAAGGAGAATCTAGCTCAAATTGGCAACTTATTTTTCTCACCCACTCACACACAATTTTCATGGGACCAAGATGTTTTGTGGGATGATTTTAAATTGAGTATAGACTGTTTTGAAATAAGAATTAAGTCATTTTATCTTCGGGTTTTTATAAACGATCGTTAATAATATATGTTTGTTTGAAACCCTTGCTAAATACCCATAGATGAGAGACTTGAAATATTTGGATCAAATAATATCCAGAATGTATTGGAAAGAAAATGTGAACTATCAGGGTTGAAGAGGATTCCTTAGAGATCATTTTGGTGGTGGTTTAGCATTCCATCTATTTTGGGAAGAGAGAAAAAAAAAACCTATCTTTTAGGGAATTTGTAATTGTAAGGATGAGATGGAGGTTCTAGAATGAAAATTGAAATAGTTCCAAAATCCATGGGAGGTGTTATACATTATCATGGAAATATTCAAATAGGTGTAATGGAGAAAATGAAAGATGCATAAACCCTAAAAATTACCCTACCAATTTTTTCCTTAGGAACTAAAATGTTGGTCTTCATGTTTGAAGCAAGTTTTATAATTTAGCTTATTGTTGATGCATTTGGTGGTCATCGATAGTTGATTAAAACCTGTTATGATTTTTTTGAGCTCTTGGTTTAACATGGTGAAGTGTTTATCTATATGAAGACCTAATGGACTACTAAGCCCAAGTTGGCTTCCATAAGAATTTGACCAAAACAAGTTTGCTAGACTGAATTTATGAATATGGAATATGGTTCGTATTTCTTATACATGTTGGTACATGTGTCATTGATGTGTTCTAGTTGGTATTTTTCTTAGAAGTGACTGTTATCCAAGATTTACCCCTGAGAAGGTAATTTTGATAAATTGCATTTTTATCTTGGCTTAGACAAGGGTACTTAGCTAAAAAAATATTATATATGATAAATGGAGGAAAAATGGCTTTGGAGGAACTCTATTGAATTTTCTCTAACTCCTCATTCTAGGAGAGATCCGAAAAGTTAGAAGAAATAAGGAAAAAATGTAAAAAAAATGGAGTAATGTGGGGTTCTGATGTAGCATTACTGCAAAGTAAAGAAGTCAAGAAAAGGGTCCCAAAAACTACACAAAGGAGTAATGTAGGGCAGTTATGCATAAATGTGACCCTACATTACTTAATCACTCCAAAAAACGTGATTAGAGTAATTCCAAAATCACACAAGGTAAAAAAATGGAGTAAGTAGCTTTGCGGGATCGCGAGGTGTGACTACTTCAAAGTAGTTCCCAGGAAAAATTGTGAGTTAAGTAGTTTGAAAACCCTAAAAAGCAAGCTATTAAAGAAGAGATTGTATGGCCTTATGAAAGCTCCAAGAAAGTGGTATTTGAGATTTGACAGGTTCATGATAGAACAAGGTTACTCTAGATGTCATTTTGATCATTGTGCTTATTTTAAAAGACTAGATAATGGAACCTATATTATCTTTTAGTTATATGTGGATTTCATGCTTATGGCAAGGTCAAATATGTAGGATATAAATGAGCTAAAGAGAAAATTAGAAAATACATTTGCCATGAAGGATTTAGGTGGAGCAAATAAAAAAATTTCCATGAGAATCAATATAGACATGAAGAGTAGAATATCGACTTTGTCTCAAGAAGAGTATGTGAACAAGGTGTTGACGGGTTTAGGATGCAGGATCCAAAACCAATGAGCACGCCATTGGTAGGGTACTTCAAGTTGAGTAAAAAACAATGTCCTAAAACACATGAAGAGATTGAATATAAGTCTAGAGTTCCATATGTTTCAGCAGTTGGAAGTTTGATGTATGTTATGGTATGTACAAGACGAAACATTTCCCATGCAGTGGGAGTTGTCAGCAGATACATGGGTAATCTAAGAAAGGAGCACTGGAATTAAGTCCAATGGATTCTCATATACTTGAGAGGGACCAGTAGCAGGCAATTGTGTTATGGAGTGTCTAAGGTTTCCTTACACGGATATGTTGATGTAGATATGGCTAGAGATTTGGATGGTATGAGGAGCACCACAAGTTATGTATTCATTATTGGTGGCATGATAGTTAGTTAGATTTCTAAAATGTAGAAGATTGTTGCCTTGTCTACTACTAAGGCAGAGTATGTTGCTGCTATAGAAGCAAGCAAGGAGATGATATGGATGCAACGGTTCATGGAAGAGTTGGGAAAGAAGCAGGAGGATTACAGGTTATTCAGTGATAGCTAGAGTGCAATTCATCTTGCAAAGAACTCAACATTTCATTCGAGAACCAAACATATACAACTCAGGTATCACTTTATTAGATCAGTTTTGGAGGATGGACAACTGAACTTGGAGAAGATCAATTCAAGTCAGAATCTTGTTGATATGTTGACAAAGGCGGTGATAAAAGAGAAGCTGCAAGGTTGTTTGGTTGTGTAAGGTCTTCAAGATTAATCTTGAAGAAGAAAAACAAGTTAGATAAGAGTCTGATGATGCGCTATAACAGTGGGTTGCAGCAATCAGTCTCTAAGAGGGAGATTGCTAAAGATGTGGAGTATGACTTCAAGTTGAAGTGGGAGTTTGATTTTCTTGTTTCTAATTTTTGCGAGGATATCATGGTCTTGGATAATAATAGTAAATTATCCTATTAATAGACTAGAGTTATCTTTATTTTTATTTTATTAATAAACATGTGATATTTAGGTTTCTTGTAGTTGAAGGAAACTTTTACAAAGAGGTGCACAAGTTATAAATATGTGCATGGATTTACTCTTTAGTGTATGAAAAAAAAAAAAAATCTATTTTATTCCACAAGACTAAATAAAGGAGAAGGCTGACTTGTTTCTGGTGGATGTAGCCCAAATTAAGTGAACCACGTTAAATCTTGAGTTTATCTTGTGATTGCATGTTTCTTATATTTTTGTTTTTATTCCATTTTATTGTTCTTTTGTGTTTCGATCCTAACAAGCATCTACATTACAGCGCTAGAATGTGATTAGTAGTTTAGTCACTTTTGACGAGCACAAAATTACTTCAAAACTACATCATGTCAGACACGATTCATATCCTTTTAATGCTCTCTGACGGTGGTCTATGTTGGTGGCTGCTTAATATTTATACGCACATCATGTATAGCAGTTGGTAATGCAATTTCTTTTGGGGAGAGAAATAGCTAGATGCTTGGTTGGTCTCCTGTTTTCTTGAATTATATGGTGAAAACGTGCACACGAAATAAAAAACGAACACCGCATTTTCTGGTGGTGACTACGTGAGTGCGGCGACCGCATAATTGAGTATTTTCTTCCCTTGGATATTTGTATTTCCGTTAATGACGACTTTAGAACACTTCTGGAGACGTCGATACTGTAGATGACGTGAGGAAACCTCTTCAAGTGGGCGTTTATTTACTGTCAAGTGATCTCATAACAGCAAGCGCCGTCATCCTTGACAAAGCCACTTTTAAAGATCAACCACACATTCACTTTAACGAGAAGCTATAATTGATTCGGACAAATACGCAATAAATCTTTATGGGCTTTATATTTGTAGAGAAGCAGACAAAATATTGACAGAACTTTTTCAGAAATTGTCGGCGCCAAAAGTACTCACCAGTACCACCGTTTTTTCGAAGTTTCAAGAAACCGCAATTGCATAATTCACAACTGCATTACTTATAGAATCTAACTGAAAAGAATCAAAGAACCAAAGTACAATATTAAATACAGTTTAATCCCTCATGGATTTGTCGATAGATACTATGGAAATCAATTTCTTTGGGATTATAGCAAAGGGAATTCATGTATGCGGGCGCCTAATGCTCGCCGTAATTTTCAGTCGCATGTTGTTTGCGTGGATTGTATGTACGCTTGGCTTCTTAAAATTCACTGTAATTGTGTTCTTTGTTCTGCCATTTTGTTGCGGCATAATAGGTATGGCTTGTTGTGGGATTCTTTCTGACCTAGTGCACAGTTCTAGAAATGGCGGAAAACTGAGGATTAATCGACATAGAATATGTTGTCACAGAATTCTATCCACAGAAGTTGAAAATATGTTATATGTATACCAATAATTTGGTCACCTTCTTGTAATTAGATGAACTGATGTGTATATTGTCTTAGAGCACTGTATTGTATTTCTCCATTATCTCTTAATTCGGCTTTGGCAATACTAGAAAGCATTGAAGATTTACATTTTTTAAAAAACTAATGTAATAGCTCGGCTTTATTACTGAAAACCATTTCCTCGAATTTTTTTTATATTTTTTAATACGGTAAAAAGCGACCTGAATTTGGGTTTTTCAGAGTTTTAAATTCGTTTCTTACATAATCTGCCCGATTCTTCGCAATGATAAAAGTGGATTGAGAAACCACTTCAAAGATGTTTTTTTTTTTTTACCTTTTCTTCTTGACCTTTTTCTCAGGTTTTATTAGGTCGGGTCTTTCAATAGATAACGAGTGCCGAAATAACTATACAAGTATAATGCATTCGAGAAGCATTCTTGTGAAGTGCAATTAGCGAGCAACCCTGATATTTTTATATATCGCTACAATTTTTAGGATCATCTATATGTTTGAAATTACTCTTTCGCTATAATGATACTTCAATTTCTCTACTTTAGAATTTCAATATGAATTTTCTCTTTCTTAACTTGGCATTTGTGTGATTCATCTGTTAAAATAAATTATTACACTTTGTATTTATAGACCACTTGAAGTCAAACTACAAACTTAAATGATACATAGTAGACAAAAAAATACCGAAAAGGGGCAAAAGCTTGAATAACATTTAATTCAAATGAAAAGTGATGATAAAAATGAGTGACAAGAACTAGGGAAAACTGGTGATCGAGAGAGAGAAAAAGGGGTCGGCCAGAACTAGGGAAAACATGACAGCTCTAATAGGTCCAGATCTTATGCCGCAGCGGTCTCCAAACAGAAGGAGAATGTCAGAAATGAGTTCTTGAAACCTTCTCAGGAGACCTCGACGCTGAAATTTAATGAGGATCTGCTTATGAAGGTTCTTAAGGTGGAAAATCTATCCCAGTTGGGTCTTATATGCATATTTCACAAATTTTGGCCTAAACTTTCTCAGCTTCATGACTGGATAGCCCAAAGATGGAGAGAAAAGATATAAGGTAAGATTGAGTTTTATCCTTGTGCTAAAGCTTATTTCATTGTTGCCTTTGAAACCCCTAAAGCCATTGGGTTTGGGGGGAACACGTGCTTATGGCCAAGCCATGGTATCCGCCTTTTGACCCTTTAAAATAATATTTCGATACCTGCCTGATTTGGGTTCGCTTGTCAAGACTCCCACTTTAGCTTTGGAACAGATCTTGTCTCATTGTTATAGGGGATACTCTAGGCTCATGTGCGACAGTTGATAATAAAACCTCCATTCAAACCCATACTAGTTATGCTCGAATTCTTGTAGATCTCGATACCTCGAAAGCCTTAACAACAGAAATCAATCTTTGTATTGGTGAAAGGCTCTGGGTGCAGAGGCTAGACTATGAGGGACTTTCCTTCAGATGTCGGTGTTGCTTCCAAACTAGTCATATTACAGATGATTGTGAACACTCCAAACGTAAGACCAAACTTGCATGGTGGAATGATTCTCTACCTGAACATCTTACAATTGATTTAGATCCAGTTGAGAAATCCCCCCGCAACCCGTCATGGATAGTTCGCAGAAAAATACAAAGAATATACCTCCAGATTCTTCTCTTCAGGGTGTTGATTCAATGATCAAGGATGTTTCGACCCCCCCTTCCTGCAGATCACATCCCCATCAAATCCATTTTACTTGTTCTTCCAATTTCAGTGGATGCTGGAAATACGGAATGGATAGTGGTGGATAGGAAAAAGAAAGGAAACACCAAATCTAAATCCCCTACCGTATCAAACAAGGTTTGATTCTTGTCCTTTTGGTTGTTATCTTTGCTACATATGGGAATTTGGCCTCTTGTACATCTGTTGGGCAGCTGTGTTGCTGTTAAGTAGTTGTTTATTAGCTATTTTTTAGCAGTTGGACTGCTTTTGCTAGTTTTAATCTTAGCAGATTATTTTCTATTGTTGGGTTTTTTGAAGTAAAATTTGGCTTCTAAGCACCATTGTACAAGGGTATAGTCCCTTTCAAAAAACTATTGACCCGTAATAATTAAAAAATGAGTGACCATTCTCAAAAGAATCTAGAAAACATCAGCGAAACGAGAAAGGTAATTTACCCTTTAAAATCAAATACAATCAATTTCTTTCAAAAAATTAATGTTAGAGAGAGAAAGCACGAATAAAGAGAGAATGTAGGACATAGTGAAATTGTGGGTCCCTCACAAGGAAAAATAAGATTTCAAAAAATGAGAAAATAATTACGGATGTTAGTGACATTTAAAAGACAAATTAAAACTTGATATTGACCAGAAATGTGTAGTGTCGAACTCTTTTAATTAAATAAATTTAAAAAAAGGGGTGTGTGTGAAATTCACGTTGGAGGGGAGTTAAGGATAAGTAGGTGAATATTAAAAGAGGTTAGTGAAAGGAGGCGTGGTGGAGTGTTGGTACCATGAAAACTAGTAGTTTTACAAGATATTGGCAGCCTAAGGCAGACTTTTTGACCTATCACTTTTTTTGCAATCGAATATAAACACTTTTTGAGATGCGGGAGGCATTGACAACACAGCAACCCAAATTCACATTGCATATTTAGCAGCATTCGGATAGTTGTAGTGAGGGGAGAATTTGTACAGAGGTAGACTCTACCAAGATTTCTTTGGTTTCCATTGTTCATACTATTCTGAGCTCAGTATGGGGTTTCATCACATTTTTCATTCAAGCTTTGGACATTTTCATCGTGGCTTTCTATGATCCACTTGGAGCTCACCATGTTATGTGGTTTTGGACATGTTTCCTTATAACTCGGTCACAACTCGGCATGGTGGTAATGGAGTCTCGATGTTGTGTTCTGGGAGCTCGCCTTGCATTTTTCAAATAGGTCTCCAACATGATCATTTACTAGCTCGAGTTCTCCCAACCTATGTCAAAATGTGACCTCTGGAACAGGGTATAAACGTCCATCTAATCATACAAAATACAATAATTTTATCATATTTTGTAGTTGCAGGTGCTCTGGTAGATAGGTATGCAAGTGTGCAAGCATGCACTTGGCATGTGAATTGTTCGACTAAATTCCTAAAATAAATCTGGCCTCGTGGACTGTAATGGCTATAGGATATGCACAAAATGGAATTGTTGAAAAGGCTTATAAACTTTCAAGCAATGCAATTGGCAACTGATCAAATTGAAACAATGCATGAATGAAAGATAAGTCTTAGAAGCATTAAGAGAGATAAACAAACAATCTATTTTACCCCAAATGGTCCTACACGCTAACACCTAACACTTATCCCAAAAATTGTCACTAAATTTTTTTGTTATAAGATAAGGTGAGAGGATAAAACAGGTTACAAGGATGTTAATCCCCTAGGGTACAACAACTAACTTACACCACTAACCTCCACTTCTCGATTAAAGAACCAGGTCTAGATAAAAGGTTAACATAATCTCAATTTATCTCTAAGGTCCATAATCAATTATTCATTAGGAAGGTACCATAGATTAATTTACATAGTTAAATGTTTTCTTCTCTTTAGTTAATGTTCAATCCTAGAAAGGTTAAACTTATGTTAATTTAATTAAATTCATTATCTTATTAACTTAGAGGCCTTTTCTAATAACTACCTAAATCTTGCTAAGAACTAACCATGGCTTAGCACTCTATGGCAATTAAATGGCCCATTCCCCATTACACATACCCTTAAGGATTTAATTTAAACATTTAAAATACATTTCTACCAAACAAAAGTAGGGTGAAACCTCCACCCTTAGATCAAATCAATCTTGGCCACTAGATCCTAGGGTTCCCATCTAGCCCTAAATTTTCTTATGAATTTTTTGTTAAATCCTTTCTTTTGTTCATTTCCCCTCATTTAGTCTATTTTCTTTGTTAAAATTGTAGGTTGGAGAGGAGGAAGCCATGGGAGAAAAAGAGGAAGAACTATGGAGGATTCTACAAGAAGATCTATTTTAGATTAGTTTAGTTGTAGTTTTATCAAAGAAATATATTTCATTTAAGGATTGAGAGGGGTTTCCTCTACCAATCTGGTTTTTATTTCAAGCTATTTGTATTTGGGTTTTTAATTTTGGGGCAAATCCAACCCACATTGTTATAAATTGAAGGAAAATTTTTAATCCACCATTTGTATGTTTTATTGCTCAAATCCATGGGATTACTCATTGTTTGCTTGCTGGTAGATTATTAGTTAAATTTTACAACTTAAAATTAGTATAAACCAGTTAAAAATTTTAGCACACAGGCGCGTGGATCCGAGGAGTTCTGTCGTAAGTGACAGAACTGCCACCCAGAGCAGACCGGAGGTCCTGGGACCACCGCCCTACCTGGGTGACAAACCATGAACTACTGCCCTACTGAGCGGAGGTTATGAGACTTCCACCTTAGCCTTGAGCGGCGGTTATGGGACGCAGCTCTCTGCACAGAGCGGCGGTCCTATTTCTAAAAAATAGAACCTAAAACCTGAGATTTCAAAAAAACTAAAAGTTACTAAAAGGTGCTAAAATGCAATCTGAGCTTAATTTTTGTACATCTAGAGTTTCCAGTTTTTGGAGTTAATTCTATTTGTTCATTCCTTAGTTAAATCTACTCATTTTTGAATATTATCTAATCCAATAAAAATACATCTACTTTACAAATCATTCATTTGTTCAACTAGTCTTCTTTCAAATTCCATGAGCAAAAGGGATTTAAATCTACTTTTACATTGTTATTCTCTTACTACAAAATCAACATTTCCAAATAACAATAACTCAAATTTGTTCTCTTTTGTTCCCATTTTTACTACAACATATATATGTTCAAAACAACTATAACAACTTTATTTTCCATTCAAATTTACTATGTATACATTTTCAACATCTACAACTTCTATATTTCTTCTTTCTCTTATACAATAATACAATGCCACAATGAAAGTAACTTTCTCTTCCATTTTATCCCATTTTTTCAAACAAATTTCAACTAAACAAACAACAGTAAATTCCATTTTGATTCATTTTCTTTCTCTATTTCACATTCTAATTTACAACGAAATTTCTTTCTTTTTTTCAATTCTATAATACAATTTTCTAAATAACAATGGAAAATTTTAACTAGTTCAATGCAATGTCCTCCACTTAAGGTGGGAAATCATACAAGAATTTAAGAAAAAGTAAATATAAAATTACAAGTTTCCTCCACTCTAAGTGGGAATAAGGCTTTCTCAAAGGAAGTTTCACAAGGTCTCCAACAAAACTCCAAGCTTCCTCAACTCCAACAAGATAGCTCCTCAAAGATTTTTTTGATTCACAACAAAATGGGGGGAGAGGCAACACTCTCCACCCAACCAAGATATCCAATGAAGAGGAGAAGCCATCCTCTCCATTGGCCCCCGAGCCCCAACCACATTACAATGGGAGATAATTCCAACACATGGAAACAACAAGCTTCCACAACACAAACAAATATTTCACAACCATTTCAACCACATTCAAATCAACAACAACACAAGAAAGAAGAACAACAAAACAACAAAAACAAGGCTTAAAATGAAATCCAAAGGAGCAAGACCTATGGGGAGGCCACTTATGCCTCCCAATGAGAATGGGTGCCCACCTTAAAGCCTCCAATGCATATCTCAAATCCCCTACATACTCTTATGCCTCCCTCAAGTACCCCTTATACCTCCCACATACTCTTATGCCTCCCTCAATCTCTTATGCCTCCCTCATAAAAGAAACAAGAAAGAAATGCAAGCATCCCTTGTACAAGGTGGGGCACGTAACCCAAAATCCCTCTAAACAAAAATTAAACTCTTATGCCTCCCTACATGAAATCTCCCCATAGTCTCCTCCTACTCCAAACTTAGGCAATCTACCCACACCCAACAAGCATTCCAAAGAAACAATACTCAACACAAACACATAAACACAAAATAAAGCATAACATAAGCAAGGTAAAGCTCCTACCTTTCCATAGTAGAGCTTGTTCCAAGAGTAAATCTCCAAGATCCTCAAAACCAAGCAAAGCATCCACAAGCTCCAACAATCCACAAGCACTCCCAAAAATCCTCTAACTCTCCAAAAATGCAAGAGCACAAAATAATGAAGTAACCCCCAAACAAGAAAAAGAACTTCAATAAATAGAAAAGGGAGAGAGGAGGATGAGGTGGCTCCATGTAGGATGCCACATCACTCATCCTCAACTCCACCTAAGAAGTCAAACCTCAACCCCAATGCACCATAAATTGGTGGGTGAGAGGAATGACAAGTTACTTACACACACAAACTAAGCCCACACCCTCTAAGGACAAAATTAATTACTTGAAAGAAAGTGCAATAAACATTTCACCTTTTTATCTTCCCAAAACACCTAATGGGGTCTAATTTTGACCCCCCCAACCCATAGGTAGGGTTGGTATAGCAATTTAAGAGGTGTGGGACAAGTTTAACTTGTCCCACAAGCCTTCAAAATTGGCCCTTAAGGCCAAATTCGAGTTTCCCATGAAGGGTAGAGTGTACAACACTCAAGATCTCAAGCATTCAACACACAACACAAAATCCAAGAGAAAATCAAGTCTAATAAATGAACTTCTTTTGGTCACATCTTTAATTAGTTTAGGACAAGATTTATTAACTTTAATAAGACACTTAGACCCACTAAGATAAAGGGGAAAAACATACATCAAAATATAAATAATTAAAACAAGTAAATTACATCACTCAAAGGAAACACATACTAACATTAATAAAAGGGAAACTAAAACAAAAGACAACACATGACCCCTTGGTCACAATTTTCCCCTAACCAAATAATTCTAACACACACACAATTACATGTTGCCATGGTGACCCTAGTTGAATTCATCTAGAATTCCAATGTGGTTGGTCTCCAATCCCCCCGATGTTGTTTTTATTGTGAATAATATATATACTTGCAAAACAAAAAATAACTCCTTCGGCCTCATGGTGGCCACATTAAAAACATCCATGCCAAAATATGCAATATAAATCTAAAATCATCTATATATGAATTAATATCATCTAGACAATTACAAATCATTTACAAATTTCTAGCAATATTTCTATCCAACATTTCATCCATGTCAAAATGATCACAACATTAATTCAATTATCAAAGCCTACTCATGGTGACGAAAGTATATCGCATGTCAGAAATATATATATAAATAACCATGTCCACAACATATCAACATCAATATAAAATGTCTCTAACAATCCACATGCATCATATATGAATCAAAATCAACAACAATCCAGTATCTCTAACATCTAGTATCATGCTAAATCAAAAAGCTACAACAATGTCCATAAGTGTAGTCGACAGTATCAAAATCAAAGCAAAAAGGTGTCGAAGGGAAGTGGGCACTACATCCCCCTCCCCTTAGACTCGACTTCCTCCTGGAAGTCACTGGAACAGGTGTGGGAACTGAACTCGTAGCAATGTAGCATCCTCCCATGTAGCAGCAGTCTCGTCATACCTGTCCCACTAGACCCAAACCTAGTCAATCTCTCTACCTCGAAGGCCCAGGGTCCTGTGCTCTATAATGCAGATGGGCTCCACCATCACCTACCCCTAATCCTACACCTGCAATGTGGTCCAATCTAGCATGTGAGAAGGATCAAAAATATATCTCCTAAGCACATAAATGTGAAACACATCATGGATGCAAGACAAGCTAGGTGGCAATGCTAGATGATAGGCCAAGGGACCGATGCACTCCAAGATCTCAAAGGGACCCACAAACCTAGGAGCAAGCTTAGAACCTTTTCCATAATGGATAGGGCTCTTATGTGGTCTGACACGAAGAAACACCTTCGTGCCCACCTCATAACTATGATCTGTCCTATGCTAGTCTGCATACTTCTTCTGCCTATCCTACACCTCCTGCAATCTCTGTCTGATCAAAACAACCTGTTGCTCCATGTCCTGCAATAAGGCTGGCCCAAGAGAAACCATGTCCTCTAACCTGTCCCAACTAAGAGGTGTCCTGCACTCTCTGCCATATAATTCCTGAAAAGGAGCCATGCCTATCGAACTCTGGAAACTATTATTGTAGGAAAACTCAACCAAGTATAGATACTCCTCCCATCTCGATTGGTGATCCATAATGTACATCCTAAGCATGTCCTCTAGGATTTGATTCACCCGCTTAGTCTGTCCATCTGTCTTAGGGTGATATGTCGTGCTGAAATTGATCCTCATCCCGAGAGCATGCTGCAAGGTGGTCCAGAAATGGGAAGTGTACAAAGGATCGCGGTCGCAAATGATCTTCTACAGAATCCCATGTAATCTGACAATCTCATCAAGATATACCCATGCCACTGCACTAGCTGTGTAGGTGGTCTTCACCGAAGAAAAATGAGCCACTTTCATCAATTTATCCACTGTGACCATGATGGCATCATGGTGGTATCTCGACATCGGTAACCCAATAATGAAGTCCATGGAAATGGTGTCCCATTTCCACTCTGGTATAGCATGAGGAAAGAGAAGGCCAGCTGGATGTTGATGCTCGGCCTTCACCCTCTGACACTCTAAACAATGTGACACAAACTGAGCCACGTCTCTCTGAAGTCCTCTCCAATGGTACAACTGTCTCAAAGTGGCATGCATCTTCTTCACCCCGGGATGGGCTGAATAAGGTGCACGATGAGCCTCTATCAAAATGTCCTATCTCAAGCCTCCATCTCTAGGAACATATATCCAACCTCTGTGTCTGAGAAGACCATCTTCCTCTAATGAAAATCCATCAAATCTCCCCTCAAGGGCCTCTGAGACTCAATCTCTACTCTGGCTGCAAGGTAGAAGCTGTCATGAGGAAGCTGCTACAAAATCCTACTCCGTAAATCTGTAACTACTGAAGTAGCCATAGCCACATGTCTCCATCTGCTCAAGGCATCTATAACCACATTCTCCTTCCCCTTCACATGCTCTATCTCCATATCATACTCACAAAGTAACTCCATCCAACGCCACTGATGAGCATTGAGATTGGGCTGCGTGAAGAGGTGGTGAAGACTCAAGTGATCAGTCCTGAGTGTAAATCTCTGGCCAAGAAGGAAATGTCTCCACCACACTAAGGCATGCACAACTACTACAAGCTCAAGATCATGAGTTGGATAATTGAGCTCATAATCCTTGAGTTTTCAAGACTCAAAAGTAACTACTCTACCCTCCTGCATCAACACACCTCCAAGTCCTGCCAAAGAAGCATCTGTGCAAACGTAGAACTCACCCTGAGGATCTGGCACTACTAGAATAGGCATTGTTGTGAGGCATTCCTTCAGTGTCCTGAAGGCCTACTCACATCTATCTGACCAAATAAAATTCTTCCCTTTCCGCTGAAGGGAAGTGATGGGGTGCGCAATCCGAGAGAAGTCCTGAGACAAATCTCCTGTAATATCCTACCAAACCCATGAAGCTGCACACCTCAGGTCACACTAGTGGGTCCTGGCCAATCCATAATAGTTCAAATCTTAGGAAGGATCAACTATGATACCTTCCCCAGAAATGATGTGGCCCAAATACTGCACCTCTTTCTAAAAGAATGCACACTTCTCTAGGTTCCCATAAAGATGTTGCTCACGAAGACACTGAAGAACCTGGCGAAGGTGCTCCTCATGCATATGTGAGTAAATCAAAATGTCATCAAGGAAAATGAGCATGAAGTGATCTAGAAAATTCTTGAATACCCCATTCATCAAGCTCATGAACACTGCGGGGGCATTCATCAGACCAAAGGTACCACTGTGAACTCGTAGTGGCCATATCTCATACAGAAGGTGGTCTTATGAATATCTACCTCCGTGATCCTCAGCTGATGATACCCTGACTTAAGATCTATCTTGGAGAAAACTATGGCCCCCTTCATCTGATCAAATAAATCATCAATGCATGGAAGGGGGTAATGATTCTTGATCGTTACTTTGTTCAGTTGGTGGTAATCAATACACAACCACAGAGATCCATCCTTCTTCTTCACAAAAATCACCGATGCACCCCAAGGGGATACACTAGGATGGATTAGGCCTTTCTCCAGAAGGCCCTCAAGCTACAACTTGAGCTCACAAAGCTCAGGGGTAGTCATCTGATAAGGTTCTCGTGAGATAGGCTCTACACCTGGAACCAGATCTATGTGAAAATCTATCTCACGTGGGGGAGGTAACCCTGGTAGCTCCCCTGGAAAAACATCAGCAAACTCTCTCAAAATGGGATGGTCATCAAGGGATGGTCCACTAGACTCATCCTCAGATCTGTCACTAACCGTAACAGCATACATCTGACAACCCCATCACACACACCACTTAAGCTGCATAGCGGAGATGGTGCAAATAGAAATGGGCCTCCTAACCCCTGATATCACTGACTCCACTCCTAGATCATCTGTACAAGCAATAGTCTTATGGTAACAGTCCACTCTAGCTCTGTGTGTAGACAATCAGTCTATGCCCAAGATGACACCATAGGAACCCAATGGAAGGATTCGAAGATCCAAGGTAGTGGTGAAGGGTCCCAAATCCACTACACACTCCTTAACTAAGGAGTCTACAGAAATTTTGGCTCCAGAAGCCATCTCAACATCCCAACTACGACCCTGCCTAACTGCCACCAGCCTACAATGCTCTACTAAGGATGGTGTAATAAAAGAATCAGAGGAACCAGAATCAAACAATATAGAGGTGGAAATACCACCAATACTACCTATCATCTCTATCACGGTACTCTGGTGCTTAGCCTGGTGGTTCTTGACTGCTTCGTAGATCCAATGGCTCCATGCCATATCTCCAATAGTAGGCTCTAAGATCTGTGTCTTACCCTTGTTGCTAGGGTTCTTAGGGGCACTCTCTCCAATGATGTCCAATAATGCCACAACCATAACAGCTACCTGGTCCTCTCCAGTGAGATGCAGCTCCAGTCGGTACTCTAGAGGCCTGAGCTGTGGATCCTGACGACCTGGCTATGGACTGCTGAGGTCTCTGTTGACGAGCTCCTTCTGACTGAGCTCTTTGTACACCCTGTGTCCTGATGGGACCTCTAGGAGGAGGCCCCATACTCCACCCCCTCTGTGCATCAAATCTCTGAGGAGGTCTATAAGGTGGGCGGGTCTGTTGTTGTTGTTGCTATTGAGGTGGCTTCTGTGGTGGCCTAAATGAAGCCTGACCTAAAATCTATCCACCACGTGGAGGAGGAAGTGACCCCCTTGATCTATTATCCTGCATCTGTTGGATGCGGCTCCAAACTCTGTCTCTAGCCTGTGTGTCTTCCCCCATGTCTCCTCTATAATATAGGCCTTCTCCATGGCCTCTACTAATGTCTGTGGGAAGTGAATGCACACCACACCACCCAAATCCAAATTTAGGCCCTAGATGAACCTGTGAATCCATACCTTCTCATCTTGTATATAGTCGACATACTAGAGTAGATCCAGAAATCAACTCTCATACTCGGCTACAGTCATCGATGCCTGACAGAGGTCATGAAACTCATCTATCCGCTCATGAATAAACCTCCTAGGGAAATACCTACTCCTGAAATGCTCCTCAAAAATCTCCTAGGTAATTGTCTTTGAGTCAACATGGAGCTTCTACTCCTTGGTCCTCCACCAGACTCCTGCTCCATCCCTCAGAAGATGGATCGCAACATGAGCTTTCATGTTGCTAGTACAAGGGCAGAGCTTGAAGCATCCACTCAAGCTCACTAACCAAGCCTCTTCCTAAAAACCTCCTGTATCTCTAAAATAATGAGATGGTCATAGCTTCAGGATCTCCCTGATATGGTCTGCAGCTGACGACTGACGAGCCCTAGGTCTCTCTACATGCTCCTCCCTCTGTCTAGGGCTCTGAGATCTGTCCCTATGTCCTGAAATCCTGTCTCCATGCCCTCCTTGTGGTGACTCTACCCTGGCCGACTCCACGCAGAAGTTCTCTACCCCATGTTCCTCACTGTATCGAGGAGATGCCCTAGCCTCAACTGATGGCTCCATATCCTGTCTAGCAAGTCATCCTCCTAGGGACCCTCCACGTATAGTGGCATTGATGTCCTGAAGCATCTGTAAAATCTGAGGAAGAATGGCCACTACAGCCTGATCTGGTGGTGGTATACCTAGGTCTATGTGAAAATACCCCTCGTCTGGTCTGCGCCTCCTGCACAGACCAAGGTGAGAGTTAGTTCATCATTTTGGTTTTGTTTCAGTTTTCTATGTTTTCTAAAATTATTGCAATTTATCAGATAGTGTGGTTTTCTAGATTTAAAAGAACAATTTTGCACTAGGTTAAAAGTTCATGTCTCATGTTTTCTAGTGTGCCCAAGGGTCCAAGCTTTGAACCCATGGCTCTGATACCAAATGTAACACCAGCAAAAATGACGTTCTAGGAACATGCTAACACCTAACACTTATCCCAAAAATTGCGACTAATTTTTTTTGTTACAAGAACAAGGTAAGAGGATAAAACAGGTTACAAGGATGTTAATCCCCTAGGGTACAACAACTAACTTACACCACTAACCTCCACTTCTCGATTAAAGAACCGGTCTAGATAAAAGGTTAACATAATCTCAATTTATCTCTAAGGTCCATTAATCAATTATTCATTAGGAAGGTACCATAGATTAATTTACATAGTTAAATGTTTTCTTCTCTTTAGTTAATGTTCAATCCTAGAAAGGTTAACCTTATGTTAATTTAATTAAATTCATTATCTTATTAACTTAGAGGCCTTTCTAATAACTACCTAAAGCTTGCTAAGAACTAACCATGGCTTAGCACTCTATGGAAATTAAATGGCCCCATTCCCCAATTACACATACCCTTAAGGATTTAATTTAAACATTTAAATTACATTTCTACCAAACAAAAGTAGGGTGAAACCTCCACCCTTAGATCAAATCAATCTTAGCCACTAGATCCTAGGGTTCCCAACTAGCCCTAAATTTCTTATGAAGTTTTTATTAAAGCCTTTCCTTTGTTCATTTCCCCTCATTTGGTCTATTTGTTTTGTTAAAAATTGTAGGTTGGAGAAGAGGAAGCCATGGGAGCAAAGGAGGAAGAACTATGGAGGATTCTACAAGGAGATCTAGTTTAGATTAGTTTAGATTATAGTAAATTATTGTTATTATTACTTTCATTCAAGGATTCGGAGGGGTTTTCCTCTACCAATCTGGTTTTTATTTCAAGCTATTTGTATTTGGGTTTTTAATTTTGGGGCAAACCCTACCCCCATTGTTGTAAAATGAAAGGGATGTTTTTAATCCACTATTTGTATATTTTATTACTCAAATCCATGGGATCACACATTGTTTGTATGTTGGTAGTTATTAGTTAAATTTTACAACTTAAAATTTAGTATAAACCAGTTAAATTTTTTGTACAGGCGTGGATCTGAGGAGTTCTATCGTAAGTGACAGAACCGCTGCCCTGAGAAGACTGGTGGTCCTGGGACTACCGCCCTACCTCGGTGACAAACCATGGACCACCACCCTACTGAGCAGTAGTTTTGAGACCACCACCTTAGCCTGAGTGGTGGTTATGGGACCGCCTCTCTGCACAGGGCAGCGATCCTGTTTCTGAAAAATAGAACCTAAAACCTGAGATTTCACAAAAACTAAAAGTTACTAAAATGTGCTAAAATGCATTCTGAGCTTATTTTGTACATCTAGAGTTCTAGTTTTGGGATTTTTATTCTTATTTGTTCATTCCTTAGTTAAATCTACTCATTTTGAAAGTATTTCTAATCCAATAAAAACACATCTACTTTACAAGAATCATTCCATTTGTTCAACTAGTCTTCTTTCAAATTCCATGAGCAAAAGAAATCTAAATCTACTTTTACATTGTTGTTTTCTTACTACAAAATCAACATTCCCAAATAACAACATACTTCAAATTTTTTCTCTTGTTCCCATTTTTACTATAACATATATATCTACAAAAACAACTATAACAACTTTTTTTTCCATTCAATTTTACTATGTATACATTTTCAATATCTACAACTTCTATATTTCCTTCTTTCTCTTATGCAATAAACAACTTCACAATGAAATTAAACTTTCTCTACCATTGAGTAAAACCCATTTATTTCAGGACAAAGAAATTTCTTTCACACAAAAAACCAAAATCCAAATAAAGGGAATCACTTTCTTTTCTATTTCACAACTAACTTTACAACATAAATCTTTCTTCTCTATTTTTTCAATATATAATACAACTTTCATAACTAAAAATGGGATGCAATTTTCCTTCACTAGTTCAATACAATGTCCTCCACTTAAAGTGGGAAATCATACAAGAATTTAAGCTAAAAGTAGAATACAAAATTACAAGTTCCTCCACTCTAAGTGGGAATAACACAAAGGAAGTTTCACAAGGTCTCCAACAAAACTCCAACAAGATATCTCCTCCAAGATTTGTTTGATTCACAACAAAATGGGGGGAGAGGCAACGCTCTCCACCCAACCAAGATATCCAATGAAGAGGAGAAACCATCCTCTCCATTGGCCCCCGAGCCCCAACCACATTACAATGGGAGATAATTCCAACACATGGCAACAACAAGCTTCCAAAACACAAACAAATATTTCACAACCATTTCAACCACATTCAAATCAACAACAACACAAGAAATAAGAACAACAAAACAACAAAAACAAGGCTTAAAATGAAATCCAAAGGAGCAAGACCTATGGGGAGGCCACTTATGCCTCCCAATGGGAATGGGTGCCCACCTTAAAGCCTCCAATGCATATCTCAAATCCCCTACATACTCTTATGCCTCCCTCAAGTACCCCTTATACCTCCCACAATCTCTTATGCCTCCCTCATAAAAGAAACAAGTAAGAAATGCAAGCATCCCTTGTACAAGGTGGGGCACCCAACCCAAACTCCCTCCAAACAAGAAAGTAAACTCTTATGCCTCCCTACATGAAATCTCCCCATAGTCTCCTCCTACTCCAAACTTAGGCAATCTACCCACACCCAACAAGCATTCCAAAGAAAAAATACTCAACACAAGCACATAAACACAAAATAAAGCATAACATAAGCAAGGTAAAGCTCCTACCTTTCCATAGTAGAGCTTGTTCCAAGAGTAAATCTCCAAGCTCCTCAAAACCAAGAAAGCATCCACAAGCTCCAACAATCCACAAGCACTCCCAAAAATCCTCTAACTCTCCAAAAATGCAAGAGCACAAAATAATGAAGTAACCCCCAAACAAGCAAAAGAACTTCAATAAATAGAAAAGGGAGAGAGGAGGATGAGGTGGCTCCATGTAGGATGCCACATCACTCATCCTCAACTCCACCTAAGAAGTCAAACCTCAACCCCAATGCACCATAAATTGGTGGGTGAGAGGAATGACAAGTTACTTACACACACAAACTAAGCCCACACCCCCTAAGGACAAAATTAATTACTTGAAAGAAAGTGCAATAAACATTTCACCTTTTTATCTTCCCAAAACACCTAATGGGGTCTAATTTTGACCCCCAACCCATAGGTAGGGTTGGTATAGCAATTTAAGAGGTGTGGGACAAGTTTAACTTGTCCCACAAGCCTTCAAAATTGGCCTCTAAGGCCAAATTCGAGTTTCCCATGAAGGGTAGAGTGTACAACACTCAAGATCTCAAGCATTCAACACACAACACAAAATCCAAGAGCAAATCAAGTCTAATAAATGAACTTATTTTTAGTCACATATTTAATTAGTTTAGGACAAGATTTATTAACTTTAATAAGACACTTAGACCCATTAAGATAAAGGGGAAAACATACATCAAAATCTAAATAATTAAAACAAGTAACTTACATCACTAAAAGAAACACATACTAACATTAATAAAAGGGAAACTAAAACAAAAGACAACACATGACCCCTTGGTCACAATTTTCCCCTAACCAAATAATTCTAACACACACACAATTACATGTTGCCATGGTGACCCTAGTTGAATTCATCTAGAATTCCAATGTGGTTGGTCTCCAATCCCCCCGATGTTGTTATGAATATATATATATATATATATATATATATATATATATATATATATATATATATATATATATATATATATATATATATATATATATTCCTGCAAAACACAAAATACCTCCTTCGGCCTCGTGGCCGCATTAAAAACATCCATGCCAAAATATGCAATATAAATCTAAAATCATCTATATACAAATTAATATCATCTAGGCAATTACGAATCATTTACAAATTTCTAGCAATATTTCTATCCAACATTTCATCCATGTCAAAATGATCACAACATTAATTCAATTATCAAAGCCTACTCATGGTGACAAAAGTATATTGCATGTCAGAAATATATATATATATAAATAACCATGTCCACAGTATATCAACATCAATATAAAATGTCTCTAACAATCCACATGCATCATATATGAATCGAAATCAACAACAATCCAATATCTCTAACATCTAGTATCATGCTAAATCAAAAAGCTACAACAATGTCCATAAGTGTCCTTATACTCGACTTCATCCTTGAAGTCACTGGAACATGTGTTAGAACTGCACTTGTAGGAATGTAGCATCCTCCCATCTAGCAACAGACTCATCTTACCTATCTCAATGGACCCGAACCTAGTTAATATCTTTTCCTCGAAGGCCCACGGTCCTGTACTCTATAATGCAGATGGGCTTCACCATCACCTGCTCTTGATCCGACACCTGCAATGAAGTCCAATCTAGGAGGTAAGAAGGATCAGAAATATATCTCCTAAGAAAAGAAACATGAAACGCATCATAGAGGC